>CM039463.1:4220801-4300801 GCA_022414725.1 Microglena sp. YARC | reverse complement strand
GTAAATAAATCGCATGCCCTGTGAACTATCTCAGGATTGTAGAGTGTTAGCCCAGCGCGCTTGAAGCGCAGCTGAGGTGTTTGGCCTATTTTCAGTTTTTAAGGTAATGTAAAGCAGACACAAGGTGCCCGACGCCATGATTTTGCTTTCACATCCTCCTCCTGCACAACTGATATCCTATCGAAAAGACAGCAATGCTATGGAATCGTTTAAAGGCGTCATTGAGGCACACAAAATAGGCAGGCCCCTGGCCCACGGCAAAAATACAGCGGCCCATGGCAAAAAGACGCAAGCGAAAGCCATACTACCACACGCGAGTACCCACACACATACACACACACATACACATACGAACCCACCCACACACACATGCACACCAGGAGCACCACCACCACCAAAACATTACCCACTGATACCCACCCATACTTACCCATTCACCCACCCATACCCATACATAGCACCCATTCAACACTCAAAACCACCCATTCACCCACTCATACTCACCCACCCGTTCCCTCCCACCCGTACCCACCCACATTATCCATCCATACACCCACTCATACTCGCCCACCCATACCAACCAACATTATCCATCCATACACTCACCCATACACCTACCCATTCCCTGCAGGGTCATAAGTGGTGGCAATGAACTGCCCTAGTCAACACACATTCATTGGTGGACTTTAAATGTCCAATTTGGGAATCTATACGATACATGCAATAATAGGTCCATCCTCTGAGAAAAACGATGGGCCTAACTGAAAATTTGGAAGCTGGGGCTCCTCCACGTAACTACAGTGATCATTTTGATATCCAACCAAAAATAACCCAAACCAAACCAAACCAAACCAAACCGAACCAAACCAAACCAAACCAAACCAAACCAAACCGAGCCAAACCAAACCAAACCAAACCAAACCAAACCGAACCAAACCAAACCAAACCAAACCAAACCAAACCAAACCAAACCAAACCAAACCAAACAGGTCCTCAAACAAGGTGCACGTCAAAAGAATTCAGTTATGTCCTTGGAGAACTGTCGAGGGTGGATCAAGACTCTAAGACAGCTAGGGCTGGATGATAAGGGAGTGATACAAGGCCTTATGGGGTCCTCCACAATCCTAGGATACTCAGCTGCCGGACGAGAGGAGCAGAATATAGAGGTGTTGAGAGTGCTAGAGCAAGCTGGTCTTCGCTCTGAACAGGTAATGGAATTGGTTAAAGCACAATGCATGCACGGTAATACATATATATAACGGGTCGGGTTCGGGTCGCGGTCGGGGTTGGGGTTGGGGTCAGGGTCAGGGTCAGGGCACCATCGCGTAACCACTAGACATGGGTGTGCGAAGTGTAACCGACTTCTGACCGACTTTTTGTACACCCAAGTCCCTGCCAAGCAAAATGTTCAAATACCAAAACAGCAGATGTGTAAGCTATGCTTACATTTTGCTTGAGACGAAAGTGGTAATTCGAACCTTCTGACCACGTTGTCGGGCGCCATGCCGCTTTTCGTTTGTGATGGCATCATCGCGGATAATAATAAGAAGAAAACATGTATATTGTTATATATCTGGATACATATACTTTCATTTTAACTCGTATCGCATGTGATTGCGTCAGGATTATGATTTTAATTTGGATTTAGGAATTCGAATTCCCTAATGAAATTATAGTAGCTCATATTGTTTTTGATTGCGTCATTGCACACATTAAATATTTTCTGTCACATCCACCTCCGCCCACAAGCAGCAAAGTTTGGAAGGTATTTGGTAATAAACAATATCTATGTATATATGTATATTCCTGCAAATCAATGTCTGCTTGCCAAAAGGCTTATCGAACCACTGCATACAGTTCAAAGACTGTTATCAAGTATTTAAATGTACATGAATAGCTATACAAATGACAATTCACCTTCTAATGTCACTTTTCCAACACCCAAACTTGATAATTGACCGACCAATATCCAATCAAGATCTTACTTATCTCCATAAGTCCGACCCTGAGTGGTACGGATGGTTTTCACCTATTACCTCAAGTCAAAAAAAAACTTTTGTTTGCTAATAAGTCACCTAACCACATCAGTTCAACATATAAATACTCAGAGTTGGGTTCTCTCAGGTTGTGGGAAGCAGGCAAAGCAAAACATGTGGGTTTTTTCACTATTGGGCTCCCTAAGTCGGTACGGATTTTACGTAGAAGTGGAATGGAGCCTATCGCTATCAAAAACAAGATGATAAAATAAAAGTAGGTAGCCCTATTGTGCACATCTTTCCTCATAATTAAGTGTTACATCAGGCTTTGGATGGCAGTACATGGGCAGTACGGGTGAATATGAACCCCAAAAATACTGATTATTTACATATTGTGGTCGCCCTAAGTGTGGTACAACGCTGCACAAGCTAAATTGTTTCATTGAGGGTCTTATATTTGTATACTGAAGCGCAGCCTTCGACCTTGTGGTAGGGGTTTGATAAGCCTTTCGTTCCGCGGTAACATGATTCGGAATAGCTCGCGCGGCCTCGTGTCTGGCTCCATCTGGATTTGTACCACAATTTATCGCACATCTGATGTACTGCCACTGGCCTTCTGTACAAGGCTGCTCGCGACCGCATGCGAATGCGGACCGGAAATACAGGTGCGCGTAGCTGACACAATTGCGCGAAAGGTAGACCAGACAGAATTTGATTGCGAGCATTTTGGGACTTTCGGCTCAGTACCACAATCTTGTACCAACATAGGACGTTTTTGGACTTAGGCACCTATGGAGATACATGTCGGATGTTGAAGTTTAGAGACTATGAAATCCTTTTTTTTTTTTAGTGGTATTTTCGGGGGGGCATCAAAACCGATGGGGGGAGGCACACGCTGCTAATCGTCTCCGATTTGGTAGTAGACCCGAAACCATTGGAAACCGTTTAAAAAAGTGCCTCAGAGCTGAGGTATGGGGGGGCCCAAAGAGGGAGGGGGGGGGGGGGGGGCAAGCTGATCTCAAAATGTATTCACAACTTCTTCGTTTGTGGATTGCATCTAACGTGCCGAACACCATCGAAAATATTTTGACGAAAGATTTAGGAATCTGCAATTGCTGGTGGATTCACCCAGGGTGTAATTAGTGGATGTACTGGATGGTACATCCAGTGTGGTACGCCACCCAGAACTTCACACCCAGAGCCGACGAGTTCCCGACTTAGGAGTTGGAAGTTCAAGCAGCAGGAATTCACGCTTGTTTACAGCAACAGATGAAACTAATTTGAAGGTCAGGGCCACCTGCAATGCCGTGGTTCAGTGCCCCCCCCAGCAACAAGGCCAACCTTAAGTTGCACCAGGCAAGAAAGCAGTACAAGGCAGCCAAGGCATCCAAGTCTTGCTGTTTTCCCCTTTCAAGGTTCATCAAACCACTGCCTGGTTTCCGGCCAAAGCCCCAATCAGTATTGGAGCCAAATATCAGGAGCCTAGCCATAAGCGCCAATGTAGCTGAACTGCAACTGGATCAGGCCAGACAAATACTGTACTATGCGGGTGTCAGGTGTTTCACTACCTGAGGCCCCTTCAGCCCCACGCTGTTGTATTTCCTGAGACTCCTGTGACTGATGTTATTTATGAACTACACTTTCTTAAAAATGGAACTACAAATGAAATTCACTATTTGCATCATACCTATTATTACCGGAGATACTTTCGTGTGGGTGGGTGGGTGGGTGGGTGGAGGATGGGTGGGGGGAGAGGGTGTGTGTGTGTGGGTGGGGTGGGGGTGGGGGTCAGGGGTTGGTTATACATAAGCCAAACCACGTTTTTAAGATGGCCAACTGATAGAGCTCGACGTGAGGGTCAGTATACACCTAACTTTCATGACATGATTATTATTGGTGAGGAAGATATTGGCCTTTTAAGCCAAAGGGGGGGGGGGGGGGGGAGGGTAAGGGCACACACAAAACTTCATAGCTTAAGGTGTCAAAACAAACTTCTTGATGGCCCCCTGGGTATTTGGATTTTGATTTCTTTCCGCATTCATGATACCAACCTGAGGCCCAAAATTATACAATGGAGGCTGTTTCGCTCTATAAACATATTAGGACACATGAAATTTGTAAATCATCATCAGTGTGTTTGGGGTTGTCTTTACTGCCCAAGCGCTAACTTCCAATACCTGTTTCCATAATGACTTACAAAACATGACATGCACAACAATGCTACCAATGTAGTATTTAAGGATACCATGTTCCGACAAGTGTGGGGTCCGTACCATTTCTGCTTAAAACATGTCCCCCATCAGGGTAGTATTAAGGATACGTACATGCTTCACTTCATATTACTCACACAATCTGAAAAAAATCAACTCTGAGTGTTTATGTGTTGGACTGATGTGTTTGTGGTGCTTATTTGTGACAAATACATGTATTTATGCTAGAGGGTGTAGGCGCAATCCATCCATATCAATACATCTCATAGTATGCAATATATGTTTTATATATACAAAATAATAACAATATCATATATTTGCATGTATTTCCATGCGCATACATTTTCAAATATATGTATACAAACATATGTGTTATATCTGGTTATATATGTATTAATTTCCATGTGCATACATTTTCAAATATATGTATAAAAACATGTGTTATATCTGGAAATATATGTATTTATTTCCATGTGCATACATTTTCAAATATATGTATAAAAACATGTGTTATATCTGGAAATATATGTATTTATTTCCATGTGCATACAATTTGATGCAAGAACTGCATGGTTAACTTGATGAGTACCCACACACCCCTGCAGGTGGTGCACGTACTACATAAGTTCCCCGCTGTCCTATTGGTCCCCCCAGCCTCTTTGGTGCAGAGGCTTGCCCACCTAGCAGACATGGGCTTCCCCCCTGGAAGCAATGGGGGCCTATGTTGAAAAAACCTATGATACTCGCCTATTCAATGCAGGTATGCCTCCCCCCACCACCACCACCACCACCAAAAAAAACATAACAAACACACAACCCTTCTCATCCCATGATCCCCCCCCCCCCACACACCACACACGCACACACACACACACAATGTTGAGGGAACCAATTATACTTGCCTCCACACATCACGTATGCCCCCTCCCCCGCCCCCCCTTTACTCACCACCTATCAGACACACCCTTATTACAGCATTATTCATTTTATAATTATCACTAATATGTACAGACCCTTTTGTGTATTATCTCCCCTCCTTTACTCACCCCCCCACCCCCACCCCTACCAAGCTCCTCATGTCCCCCTCCATGGAATTCAATTTGGACTTGAGCTTAGTTACATGGCTCCTGCGTAAGCCTGAGGCTGCTCGTCGTCATTGGCAGTAATTTAATCAATTAAAATCTAAGCATGATGATCAAAATGTGCTTCATCTAATATTTTCATGCAATCATTGATACACACAACTTCTCATGACCCACCACCTATGTATCGTTCATACTAAGCAATTTTGTTTTACTCTCCTTCTAACTTCAGTTCAACACTTGATGCTCACTAGGTGGGTGGCAGCGTAAAAGGCCCCTAATGTAAGATCTTAAATCGGCCCTGCTTAGACAGCTGTCAACTGTTGACCAAGCAGCCATCAATTATTGAATACACGGCCGATCAGCATCCTTGCTAAGATGTTGACGCTCACAGAGGTGGTTGTATGCAGCCTGCAATTGATACTCACTAGGTGGGTCGCAGGCTTTAATGTATGATCCTAAATAGGCCACCCTAGTTGGTCCAGAGTCTTGCTTAGCTGTTAATGCAAGCCGACGGAGTTGGTTGGGTGCATCAAGTTCATGATGCTCATCACTAGGTGATTCTCACAGGCCCCTAATGTATGATCCTAATAGGCCTTTTTGGTTGGTCAAGTAGACATGCTTAGCTATTGACGCTGGCAGCGTTGCTAGGCTGCCGCATGTACTTGATGCTCACTAGGTAAGTTGCCCCTGATGTATGATCCTAAATTGGATCCACATAGTCCTTGATGCTCACAAGGTGAGATGCCCATAATGTATGTGCGTAGCTGTGTGTAGCATTGTTATTATTTTAGCCCATGCATAGCATCTTCTAGGCAGCTCCCATGAATATTTAACCACAATATATGTATACATGGACGTTAGCATCATCACCTAAAACAAGCACACACCCATTGGTCAAACAATATTATTGGAAACCTAACTCAACTAAACTAAACCATATTATACGTCAACAAAAGTAAGCTCTACCCTTGACCATCAACTAGCAACAGGGATATGCATAAGGATTTGGGCATGAACATTAAAAATCGTGGCACCGATGCCCAGGTGTAGAGTTTGGAATTGGGGAAACATTAAAATCGTGGCAGCCGATGCCCAGGTGTAGAGTTTGGGATAGTGGAAACATTAAAAATCGTGGCAGCCGATGCCCAGGTGTAGCTTTTTACAAGGTGGAAACTTTATATATCGGGCGTCCTTTTTGGCTTGGGCAGGCACATGAAAAAGTTTCAGGTAGGTTTGAGAGGGGGGTGGGTGGGGAGGGAAGGCTAGATGGCTGGGATGATATCAGCATCAACAACCATAAGCATGAAGCATGGTCGGCATAGCTCTGACGGAGTTCGACTTATACCAGACGAGGCGGGGGAGAGGAGGTAACGGGGAGGAGAGGGGGAGTAGGGGGAGGGGGAGGAGCAGCTGGAGGGGGGGAAGGATGGGGACCTGATAGGTGGGGGATGGGATCAGTAACCTATAGAAGCATTGACTCAAGCAAGACAGGACAATCCCGACAGGCCCAGAGATGGAGGTTGCTTAGGCGTCGACAGCTAAAAAGACAGCCATCGAGCCAGCAAAACAAGCAAGCCAGACAATTCTCGAGACAAGATCATCAGTGCACTCTGGCGCACATAATCGGGTCGAGGCCTGGGATGGTGGATGCCCAAACGACGACAGCTAGATTGCAAAGCAAAGCAAGCAAGCAAGCCAGACAATTGACGAGACAAGATCAGAATTTCGCGCGCAGTCCAACAGTGCACTCTGGCGCACGGATTCCGGTCAAGGACTGGGCTGGTGGATGCTCAAACGACGACAGCTAAATTGAAAGCAAAGCAAGCAAGCTAGACGATTCACGGGACAAGATCATAATTC
Organism: Microglena sp. YARC; assembly: GCA_022414725.1. NCBI lineage: Eukaryota > Viridiplantae > Chlorophyta > Chlorophyceae > Chlamydomonadales > Chlamydomonadaceae > Microglena > Microglena sp. YARC. Next base: position 4,293,670 of record CM039463.1, on the reverse strand, counting down.
CGCGCACAGTCCAACACTCTGGCGCACAAAATTCGGTCAAGGGAAAAAATCTTGATGCGGATGGCACACCTGCGTTATCCGCAGTATCATTGGCGGTGCCATCATCATCAATCACGACAACTGTAAGAGGGGGGAGAGGGGGAGGGGGGGGGTCAGCAAATTATAATTGGTGCAGACTGGAGCATTGAATCTCACAAACAAGCAAAGCAGAACACCGAAACGACACCGGGCACAAGGCATGGATAGGGGAGAGCATCACCGAGCAAAGTCGCGCACCTGTTCTCGCCTTGGGGGTGGTCGACTACGGATGGGAGCTATGACAAACCTTTAGCCTCCGAAAATGGTTCCCCATTTGCCTGGGGGTAGGACGTTGGACCTTGCGTTTGTCGGCCGACCATCGATCACCTTCTTCTTCTGCATTTGCAACCTGACGGCTAAATGATGGAATCCTTGAATGTGTCAAGAGTTCGTCAATTTATACGACTGCAAGGACAGTAACCGCGGGGTCGGGCTGTTATTTTGTTTGAATTTGTCGGTGTGTGTTCGTCGCGTGGTCGTCGCGTGCTGGTGGCAACGTGGCTGTCGCCCAGGTGCCACCTCACCAACTTGCTGGTGAAAGCGCGCGATGCCCTCGAACTGTTAAAACATTAAAAATCGTGGCACCCGATGCCCGGGTGTAGCATGTGGGAAGTTGGAAACATTAAAAATCGTGGCACCCGATGCCCAGGTGTAGCTTTGGGGGAGGTGGAAACATTACTTATCGTGGCGCCCGATGCCCAGGTGTAGCTTTGGGGGAGGTGGAAACATTCCTTATCCTGGCGCCCGATGCCCAGGTGTAGCATTTGGGAACCTGGAAACATTAACACACCTGGGGGCGCGATGGACCAAAACGGGAATAAACATTATATATCGCGCGTGCGCGATATATCGTGGTTATGCATATCGCTGACTAGCAACCCTTAACATTTCTTCCCAACCGTTGTCCTCAGGAATTACACCATCGTCACCATCGGCATGCACACACGCATTGGACCAAGGTGTATCCTATTGAGGGAGTTGGGATTGGCAGAGGATCTAGATCTCGTGTACAAGTCTACGTGGTTAACAAAAACAGCCGTGACTTTGCTACATGGCCCAACTAAGCTTGTACAGGTGGTGTGTTGGAGTGTTGGAGTGAAAGAGGGAGGGGGATGGGGTGTTGTGGTGGGGGATGTGTTCAATTGTTTGTGTGTAGGAGTGAGTGGGAGGGTATGTTGTGGTGGGGGATGTGTAGGTGTTTGTGTGGAGGACTAGGAGAGAGGATACGTTGTGGTGAAGGATGTGGAGGTGTTTGTGTGGGGGAGCGGGGGAAAGGGTGACTTGTGGTATGGTATGTGAAGGTGTTTATGTGTGCTCAGGGTAGGAGGTGCGGGTTTGCTACACAGGCCACGCTTGTGCACATACGGGGTATGGATGGGAAATGTGGGTGTGGTAGAGAGATGTCAAGGGGGTAGGGGTAGCAATGATGAGGAGGGGTGATGTGGTAAGCGGGATCAAGGGTGGGGGGGGGGGGGGGGGGGGGGGGGGGGGGGTAAGACAGCAGAGACAACACACACACACGCTTAGCACACATACACCAATTCAACACATGCACAACCATCTTGTTCAGGCCTACCAAGACATGGGGCGCGAGCGCTTCCCCACTATGAGCAGTTTGGAGGACGCTATTGTAGTGTGCCAAGAGAGGTGGGACTTTGAGTGGAAAGCCAAGTTTGATGAGCAGTCATTGATGATGGAGGCGGCATGGGAGGTGTCAGGCATTGCTGGACTGACTGCCATTGACCATCAGATGTGGAAGGAGAACAAATGAGTAGCGGTTATCTTGAGCATGCAATTCACGGCATTGCACGTGCATTGCTAGACTGCCTACCATTTTAGATAAGATGTGCAAGGAGGACAAATGATTATTGCGTCATACTTCCGTGCAATGTGCAATGATGGGATTTGATTGTTATATGCTTTGGACTTGAGACTGATAGCAAGTTTCTGTGACCATTGCTCTTACTCTAGTCATGGTGTGTATAAGTTAAATTCTCGATTTCCGGCTGCCTCTAAGCCTTTTACCCTCCTGTCTATCCGTATTGAAAATTTTGGCAAACCCGGGTAAATTTTGCGTTTGCTGTTGCTGCTGCAATTTGCTGTGCACTCTCGATCAGGGCCCCTGCTCGCAACCCTGACCGAGGACGATTGTCCAACTCCCCCAACAGATGGACAGAGCCCCGACATGGACATAGTAGTACGCATGACTCACAGCATGACTCACAGGTCAACCAAATTCTGGAATGACTCACAGCTCGATTTCCGGCTGCCTCTAAGCTAGCCTTTGGCGTTTTTTTTTTTTTTTTTAGTTGTGAAAGGATTTTCACCCCAGGAGGTGGGTCTCCCGACACAAACCAGCGACACAGAGGATTCAGTTTGAATGGTGGTGCCACTCCTACAATATGCAAAGCGCATATACCCTAAAGCGCTTTCGTTGTTACAAATGTGCTGGGAATGTGTTTGTGTTTTCTGGAAATGAATGAGGGTGACGCTAGCCGCAATTTCCACTGTTGGGAAGTGCAACATGCATATGCCAATTGTGGGCTAGATGGTGCTTATTTATATATACATGTCAATAATCCTGATTTCCGTTGTGGTCTTTGGATACCACGTTAACACCCAACTTTGGGAAGCATGTCGGGAATGTGAGGAGGAGAGTGCAGTTGTTGGCAAGGAGGATTGTTACATGTATACTTGTGCAAGTCGGGAAATTGGAGATGTACGCAAACAATGTTTGAACTTGTGACGAACTATAGGCGGGGAAAGTGCATAGGAGGATCTTCTGGGAGGATAAATATTTAGGGATCCGCATATCATATGATGTTGGCCAAAGGTGAGTATGATATCATATGATATCATACAAATTGCATCATATGATATTGTATTTGAATGGTACCTTTAGCCTAGCCAGACTACCAGCATCATATGATATCTTATGATGACATGATATCGTATGATATCATATTGCCGTTCCCTATATATATTTATCCCTCCCCATCCCGCCTTATTCATGTGCTTATTCAATCTTATATGCATGGTGTGGACTTGACATTGGAGGGGTATGCCTTGTGGTACCAGAGGGCATCAGTTGTTGGTTAGGGTGTAAAGGGGTGCGTCTGGTTGTAGCAGGGGGCAGCAGTCGCCACATTCTATCTTCCCCAGCTCCTTCTTCCCCATCTTGCCTGCTTCATGCATGTGGCCTTATTCAGGCTTATATGTTGTGGACTTGATATTTGAGGGGTATGCGTGGTGGTAGCAGGGGCATCAGTTTCAAACCTCCTCACAGAGAAAGCTTAACCTACTTAACTTGTTACAACGACCTATAATGACACACAACGAGCTACAACGACCTGAAATGCTTGGTCATGTTTCCATTGTGTGGGATATTTTCTCCTGCCTCATCCCGCATGCTTCTTGTGGCCTTCAGGCTTATATGTTGTGGGCTTGACACTTTATTTGTGGACATTCAAACTTTCTTGCTGCACTTTCATCACCTTGCTTGCTTGTAGCCTCGTTGCTTTATTGCGTGCCAATGACTATAGAATGAGAATGTTAATGAAACCTAAGTCACAACATGTGCACGTGTCATGCAGAAAAAAATGCAATTCAATGCAAACAATCACCTAGGAAAAACTGCTTGACGCCCCCCTTGCCGCCCATCTAGGTACATGCAAGTGCAACGTAGTTTGATTCAAAAATAGCAGCAGTCAGCCAGGTGTTGGCAGGGGGAAGAAGTTGCTGGTCAGGGTGCCAAGGGGTGTGCCAGGTGGTACTAGGAAGCAGCAGTTTCTGAGTAGGGCGCCAAGGTAGGGGTGTGTCAGGTGGTACCAGGGGGTTGCAGTTGCTGGCCTAGGCCAATGGTTATGCATGGTGCCCGCTGGGGGCAGCAGTTGCTAGTCAGGGTGCCAAGGGGTGTGCCAGGTGGTACAAGGGGGCAGCAGTTGCTAGTCAGGGTGCCAAGGGGTGTGCCAGGTGGTACAAGGGGGCAGCAGTTGCTAGTCAGGGTGCCAAGGGGTGTGCCAGGTGGTACAAGGGGGCAGCAGTTGCTAGTCAGGGTGCCAAGGGGTGTGCCTGGTGGTACAAGGGGGCAGCAGTTGCTAGTCAGGGTGCCAAGGGGTGTTGAGGTGGTACAAGGGGGCAGAAGTTGCTAGTCAGGGTGCCAAGGGGTGTGCCAGGTGGTACAAGGGGGCAGCAGTTGCTAGTCAGGGTGCCAAGGGGTGTGCCAGGTGGTACAAGGGAGCAGCAGTTGCTAGTCAGGGTGCCAAGGGGTGTGCCAGGTGGTACAAGGGGACAGCAGTTGCTAGTCAGGGTGCCAAGGGGTGTGCCAGGTGGTACAAGGGGGCAGCAGTTGCTAGTCAGGGTGCCAAGGGGTGTGCTAGGTGGTACAAGGGGGCAGTAGTTACTGGTCAGGGTGCCAAGGGGTGTGCCTGGTGGTACAAGGGGGCAGCAGTTGCTAATCAGGGTGACAAGGGGTGTGCCAGGTGGTACAAGGGGGCAGCAGGTAATGGTTAGGGCGCCAAGGGGTATGCCTGGTGTAAGCATGGGGCAGCAGGTGTTGGCCAGGGTGTCAAGGGGGGTGCCAGGTTGTACAAGGGGCTAGCAGTTGCTGGCCAGGGAGCCAAGGGGTATGCGAGGTGGTACCACGGGGCAGCAGTTGCTGGTCAGGGTGCCAATTCAAGGGGTGTTATAGGTGGTATCAAGGGATGGTACCAAGGGGAAGCAGTTGGTGGTCAATGTGCAAAGGGAGGTGACATGGGGGCAGCAGTTGCTGGTCATAGTGCCAAGGGGTGTGCTAGGTAGTACCTGGGGGCAGCAGTTGTTTGTTAAGGTGCCAAGAGTTGTGCCAAGTGGTACTAGGAGGCAGCAATTGCTAGTTAGGGTGCCATGGGGTGTGCCATGTCGTGTAAAGAGGTAGCAGTTGCTAGTTAGGTCGCCAAGGGGTGTGCTAGGTGGTACAAGGGGGCAGCAGTTGCTAGCCAGAGTTTCAAGAGGTGTGCCTGATTGTACTAGGGGGCAGCAATTTCTGGCTAGGGATCCAAGGAGTATGTATGGTGCTAGCAAAGGGCTGCAGTTCCTGGTGTGGGTGTCAAGGGGTGTGCCTAATGGTTAGGGAACGGCAAATCATATGATGTTGACCAAAGACTAGTATGATATCATATGATATCGTACACAAATCATATGATTTAATATCATATGATATGATGGTCAGGCCAAAGTAACCTAGTCAGACCGCCGGTATCGTATGATATCATATGATATCGTATGATGACATGATATCATATGATATCATATTGCCTATCCCTACTAATGGTACCACGGGGCAGCGGGTGCTTGCTAGGGATCCAAGGGGTATGTATTGCTAGGAGGGGGAAACAGTTTGTGTATAGGGTGTCAAGGGGTGTGATTGATGGTACCTAGGGCAAGCAGTTGCTGGCCTGTGTGCCATGGGGTGTGCTACGTGGTACCAAGGGCCAGCAATTGTTGGTCAGGTAGCCAAGTGTCAAGGGGTGTTCCCGGTCATGCCAAGGGGCATCAGTTGCTGACCAGGGTGCCAAGGGGTGTGGCATGGGGGGCAGTAGTTGCTGGTCAGGGTGCTTAGGGGTGTGCCAGGTGGTACAAGGGGCCCGGAGTTACTGGTCGGGGTGCCAAGGGGTGTGCCAATTGGTACCCGGGGGCAGTAGTTGCTGGTACGTAGGGGTGCCAAGGGGTGATATAGGTGGTACTAGGGGCAGAAGTTTTTAGTCGGGGTGCCAAGGAATGTGCCAGGTGCTACCAGGGGCAGCCAGGGGGTGTGACATAGGGGAAAGTAGTTGCGGGTTAGGTTGCCAAGTGGTGTGCCATAGCCCATGGGGGGGCTCTCTAGTACTTAGTGTAAACGGCGGTGCAATTGCTTTCCCGCTAATTGAAGCATCACATGGTATACCACGTAGTGATTTAGCATGTGCTACTGTCAGAGGCAAACCCTCAACCATACTCAGTGACACCTTTGCAATTGCAGTGACACCAATTGCAATTGCAACCTTTCAAGATATGAGTTTCTTGTATGCCCAAGTCGCTCATGCCACATCTTGGCCTCACGAGCATTGAAGGGGGTTCCCGCATACTTGAGCACCTAACAAGGTGCAAATTCAGGCATAGATGTTCAAAGACAAGTGTAAGATTGCACGTGGTAGACTCTAGTTGGAGTGGAGGGGACTTCCCATGGGGTTTTTTCCCCTTTGGTGGCAGTGCAAAAGTCACTTGATAATATAACTTTGCAATCAAGAGACCGAGCTATAGCATTTACTGATATGTAGTTGATAGGGCATCCTAGGATCCAGAGTACATCATCCAACGTAACGGGAGCTTGAAGCTCATCACTGCATATAACAATACAGACACTTGGGCCTTCTGAAGAACTCCATTCCCAAATATAACTGAAGGTGTATATATAAACGGTACATACTAAGAGAGAATACATATGTCACTAGTATTGTATTTACCTGCGCCAGAATCAAAATGCCAAATATCACCTGCTGTCTCAGAACTATCAAACTCCCAATGTGGAGCATAATAGATCAAAACAGGTCAGATTTCCAGGCATCCCTAGGATTACACGATCAAGGCATTAAGTGCCTTCTGTTATAGTCCGGCTTGTTCGCCGTTTCTAGAGTGGCCTAGAGCACCCAGGTCTTAGTCCTTGCTGCGCTCCCTAAAGTGCTGATTGCCGACTATGGTCACGTGCACTGCTATGCACGGCAAGGGCCAGGACGACAGTGATGAATAAGGGAGGTCAGGCGTTAGAGAGCAAAGAGGGGCAGGAATAATGGCAAGGGGCAAGATCACAGTGATGAGCAGAGCAGGGTAGGTGTTAGGGAGTAAGGAGGGGCAGGGATAATGGCAAGGGGCAGGACGACAGTGATGAATAAGGGAGGGCAGGCGTTAGAGAGCAAAGAGAGGCAGGGATAATGGCAAGGGGCAAGACTATAGTGATGAGCAGAGCAGGGTAGGTGTTATGGAGTAAGGAGGGGAAGGGATAATGGCAAGGGCAGGGCGACGGTGATGAACAAGGGAGCGCAGGCGTTAGAGAGCGAAGAGGGGTAGGGATAATGGCAAGGTGCAGGAGGACAGTGATAAGCAGAGAAGGGCAGGTGTTAGGGAGCACAGAGGGGCAGGGACAATGGCAAGGGGAAAGACGACAGTGATGAGCAGAGCACGGTAGGCGTTAGGGAGTAAGGAGGGGCAGGGATAATGGCAAGAGGCAAGGCATCAGTGATCAACAAGGCAGGGAATGCGATAGAGAGAAAAGAGAGGCAGGGATAATGGCAAGGGGCAGGACGACAGTGATGAACAAGGGAGGGCATGTGATATAGAGCAAAGAGAGGCAGGGATAATGGCAAGGGGCAAGACGACAGTGATGAGCAGAGCAGGGTAGGTGTTAGGGAGTAAGGAGGGGCAGGGATAATGGCAAGGGGCAGGACGACAGTGATGAATAAGGGAGGGCAGGCGTACGAGGGCAAAGAGAGGCAAGGATAATGGCAAGGGGCAAGATTACAGTGATGAGCAGAGCAGAGTAGGTGTTAGGGAGTAAGGAGGGGCAGGGATAATGGCAAGGGCAGGACGACGGTGATGAACAAGGGAGCGCAGGCGTTAGAGAGCGAAGAGGGGCAGGGATAATGGCAAGGGGTAGGAGGACAGTGATGAGCAGAGCAGGGCAGGTGTTAGATAGCACAGAGGGGCAGGGACAATGGCAAGGGGAAAGACGACAGTGATGAGCAGAGCACGGTAGGCGTTAGGGAGTAAGGAGGGGCAGGGATAATGGCAAGAGGCAAGGCATCAGTGATCAACTAGGCAGGGAATGCGATAGAGAGCAAAGAGAGGCAGGGATAATGGCAAGGGGCAGGACGACAGTGATGAACAAGGGAGGGCAGGCGTTGGAGAGCAAAGAGAGGCAGGAATAATGGCAAGGGGCAAGACGACAGTGATGAGCAGAGCAGGGTAGGTGTTAGGGAGTAAGGAGGCTCAGGGACAATGGCAAGGGGCAGGACGACAGTGATGAATAAGGGAGGGCAGGCGTTAGAGAGCAAAGAGGGGCAGGAATAATGGCAAGGGGCAAGACGACAGTGATGAGCAGAGCAGGGTAGGTGTTAGGGAGCGAGGAGGGGCAGGGATAATGGCAAGGGGCAGGACGGCAGTGATGAATAAGGGAGGGCAGGCGTAAGAGAGCAAAGATAGGCAGGGATAATGGCAAGGGGCAAGATTACAGTGATGAGCAGAGCAGGGTAGGTGTTAGGGAGTAAGGAGGGGCAGGGATAATGGCAAGAGGCAAGACGGCAGTGATTAACAAGGCAGGGCATGCGATAGAGATCAAAGAGGGGCAGGGATTATTACAAGGGCAGAATGACAGTGATGAACAAGGCAGGGCATGCGATAGAGAGCACAGAGGGGCAGGGACAATGGCAAGGGGACAGATGACAGTGATGAGCAGAGCAGGGCAGGTGTTAGATAGCAAAGAGGGGAAGGGATAATGGCAAGGGGCAGGACGACAGTGATGAGCAGAGCAGGGCAGGCGTTTGAGAGCAAAGAGGGGCAGGGATAATGGGAAAGGACAGAACGACAGTAATGGGCAAATCAGGGCAGGCGTTTGAGAGCAATGAAGGGCAGGGAGCACGGATAGGGGCAGGATGGTGATTAGCAGAGTATGGCCTGCGTTACAGAGCAATGAAGGGCAGGGAGGACGGCAAGGAGCAGGACAGTGACGTGCAGAGCAGGGTATGCGCTAGAGATCAATGGAGGGCAGGACATAGACATAAGCATATAACATATGCAGTTACATCTCATGTCCACCTGGCTGCCACTGATGTTGGTATGTGCGCAAGCACAAACGTTAGCGGAAACGCCAAATAGTTGAGTATACGCATTAAAGGTATTGCACTCGCAGAAAGAAGGCTTATTCGCCGTGAAGGGGACATCTTATACCGAAGCACACCCACGCGATTTTTTTGGCAACGGCAAGTGGCGTGGCTTGCCCCTGCCCACCCCATGCACGGCCCTGAGGTGAGTTCTGTGTGGTAATTATAGCACAAGTCCCTTAGGGGAATGTTTCATCCATTGTGATTCTCAAATGTTTCGCCTTGAATTTCTGACGACAATTCTGCTCCCAAACCCATGTATGCGCACATGTTTGGATGGTACAAATTTAAAGTGTTGGAAAAGGTTACCCGTGAATTGTAGCTTTTTGCCAAAAAAACACAAACCTTAGCTCATTTTCTCCAATTGCGATGCTCATATGTGCTCCTGTGAGAATTTGTCCGGTATAAATAAGTCTTATAATTGATGTAAAATATATAATGTTCAAAGTTTTTGTTGTCTTCATGCAACCTAAATTTGTTTTGTTGACGAACACACTAACGGACATTTTCATTGGGGTATCGATCTGATGTGGTTGGGCAACTGTATGCCAACACATACTGTATTTGAACTGGAGGCCATAGGCTAAAACCATGTGATTCAAGCTAACCAAGACTTAGGCACTTCCATAGATATGAAAACAGTATTATATCTGTATACATTTTAATGCATGACCTGCATGAGTAACTTGATGTGTAACATAGCGTCGGTAAGTTTTGCTGTACTGAACCATTCTTGTTTCAAGAGGAAAACCTCTTGATTCACCCCTCTTAAGTAATTCGGGCGCCAAGAGGCAATTTGCTTGAAAAATGCCCTCTTGAATCCCTCTTATTTAAGAGGTTAATCAAGAGGTGTCTTGTACGTCTATTGATTCAAGGTCACTTGTTGAATTCTTGTTTCAGTGCAGAATCAATAGGTTGCCTTGCATTTGTCTTGAATCAAGATTACTTGCTGCTCTTAAATAATTCGAGCGCCAAGAGGCATTTTGCTTGAAAGCAGCTTGCTTGAACCGTTCTTATTTAAGTGGGGAACCAAGAGGGTGACTTTTGTGTCCATTGATTTAGGATGACTTGCTCTAGGGGGGGACGTATAGGGTTTGGAAGGCAGTTTTATTTTTACATTTAACTAACCAGTAGCAAAGTGATGTCGCGGACTCAGCAGCCAAATAAACCCAAACCCATCCAAACCCAACTTCCTAATAACCAAGCCCAACTTCAACCTAACCTCCTAAGAAGACAAACCCACCGACCCTCACCCAAACATAACCCAACTTCCTAATAACCTAACCCAACTTCATAAAACAACCTCCTAAGCCAAATTGGTGATTTCATTTGGAGTACACAAATAAGTTTTAAGGCATTTTAGGCCTTTAAGTGATAAGTTTTAAGGCATTTTAGGCCTTTAAGTGATTTTGTGTCGGATCACAGGATCAAGTTTGCAAATACAGTTTTAAGGCATTTTAGGCCTTTTGGTGATTTCATTTGGATTACATACTAAACCCTACAAACCTACTCACCAACCTACCTACCAGCCAGCCGCCTACCAACCTACCTAGTAGTAACAACCTACCTACCTACCTACCTAGTATCTCCCTACCTACCTACTTACCTAAATACCCACCACTTACCTACTACATACCTAGGTGCATACCCCACCATACATAACTACCTACAATACTAAACCCTACCAAACCTAACTCACCAACCTACGCTACCAGCCAGCATGCCTACAAACCTACCTAGTACCACCACTCTACCTACCTACTTACCTAAATACCCACCCACTTACTAACTTCCTATCTGACTACTAACACACATATCAACCTATCAACCTAACTACTACTTTCCCACCCACCCACTCTATCTAACTTTCTACCAGACTACTAACACACCAACCTACCAACCTACTTACAAACCACCTTTTGCGTTGCGATACGTAATCGTGGCCCCTGCTTGCAACTTCTGAAAGACCAAGTGCTTGCTCTCAACTCAAGGCAGTTACCTTGCACAGTATCCTTGCCCAACACACAGAAGACAAGCTGCTTGTGCACGTGATTTAGCATCACGGTGTCCGGGGTTGTACACAGGGTGTCCCATCTGCATGTCATGCTTCCAAAAGCGAGCTGTTGCATGACCTGATGAGCGAGGTTTCAGCCATCCTGTGCAACAAATAAATAGGAGCAGCATTACAAGGATGGATGGGGAGGGGGAGGGGGAGGGAGGGAGGGAGGGAGGAGGGAGGGAGGAGGGAGGGAGGGAGTGAGGAGGGGGGAGGGAGGGGAGGGGGGGGTTGCATAGGGAGATGGAGGGAGGGAGGGGGAGGGAGTGGGAGGATGGGAGGGAAGTGGGGAGGTGAGAGGAGGAGGGAGGAGAGGGATGGGGAAGTGTATCACTTCATGGATGGATGGATGGATGGATGGGATGGATGGATGGATGGATAGATGGATGGATGGATGGATGGATGGATGGATGGATGGATGGATGGATGGATGGATGGATGGATGGATGGATGGATGGATGGATGGATGGGTGGATGGATGGATGGGTGGATGGATGATGGATGGATGGATGGATGGATGGATGGGATGGATGGATGGATGGATGGGATGATGGATGGATGGATGGATGGATGGATGGATGGATGGATGGATGGATGGATGGATGGATGGATGGATGGATGGATGGATGGATGGATGGATGGATGGATGGATGGATGGATGGATGGTGATGGATGGATGGATGGATGGATGGATGGATGGATGGATGGATGGATGATGGATGGGGATGGATGGATGGATGGATGGATGGATGGATGGATGGATGAGATGGATGGATGGATGGATGGATGGATGGTATGGTATGGCCGGCTGGATGGCTGGATGGCTGGATGGCTTGGATGGCTAGATGGCTGGATGGCTGGATGGCTGGTTGGCTGGAATGGCTGATGGCTGGATGGCTGGATGGCTGTATATCTGTATGGCTGGCTGGATGGGTGGCTGGCCCGTGTATGTATGTATGTTATGTAGTATGTATGATGGATGTATGTATGGATGTATGCAACTAAACAGAAATAGACCTACCCGAATGCGACTAACAAGAGCTGCGGGACCTTGACATATTATCGATTCAGGTCGGATTCAAGTCGTGGCCACGGATGTACCTGAGCAGGCGTAGGAGGGCGGGTCAAGCGCAGAAGTGGCCAAGGGCATAGAGACAGTGACAACTTACAAGAGTCGCAATCAACCGCACAGTGAAATTGAGAACGAAATAAGAGGGAACACGAATGCGAGGAACAATGAAGAGCTGCGGGAGCTTGAATGGAATGGAAAGAACGCTTTGTTGGAATGGAAGAAAGCGGCTTTTGGAAGATGATCGATTCAGGTCAGAATCAAGTCGTGATCGTGGCCACGGCAGTACCTGAGGCTGTACTCCATGGCTTGGGTCCTAAAACCAAGTCCGAACCACCATTTCCCGCCTTGTTCGAATCGAATTCGAAGCCCCCCATCTGTCGAAGGGCGACAAATGAGAACGCCCCATCTGTCGAAGGGCGACAAATGAAAACGTAACAAGGATTCGCTTGCATGACGCATCCTGCTTGCGAGGCTCTTGGAGACATGTCTTTTTTGCACAAGTGGTGGTATCAATCACTGCTTGCCGCTCTTGTATTCGACTTGTTTCAAGCCACAAGAGCTTTCAAGAGGTTTAGCTTATTTAAGAGGGGGAAACAAGAGGCGCAAAACTTACCGACGTACTGATGATGTGTACCAACAACCCCCTTAGGTGATGGATGTACTTCAAAAGTACCCCGCTGTCCTATTGGTCCCCCCCGCCTCTTTGGTGTTGACTCTCGCCCGCCTAGCAGACATGGGCTTTCCCCCCGGGAGCGATGGGGGCCTCTGTTGAAACACCAAATAATACTCTCTTAACTCGCTTCAGGAATGCCCCCCCCCACCCCCACCCCCATTCCTACTCACCACCCACCACCCACCACCCACACTCCCTTTCCTTCACCTTATCAAGCCCCCCACGGCAACACATACCACCTTCACCACACCCCACAAACACATTGTTGAGGGACTATTATATTCTACTAATCACTGCGTGTACGCCGCCCCCCCCCACCCCACCCCACCCACACCCCACCGCCACCGTCCACCCACACCCACACACCCACATACACACACACGCACCCCACACAGATGATCACACCCACACACACCCACACACCCACACACGCCCACACAGCCCACACCGCACCACACACCCACACACACCACACGACACCCACCCACACCCACCCCCACCCACCCACTCACACCTACCCATGCTCCATGCATGCCCCAAGAGTATTGACAACGGCGGTCTGCCCTTGGCATGGGAATAGTGGGCATCTATCTACCTTATGGATGGCCTAACTGCCCCTATGATGGATTCGAGTTTCAGCCTTCATATAATATTTGTGATCCATTTAATATCAATTTATTTTTTGAACATGTTGTTGGTCCAGGGACAAGTTCAACTATGTTGAAGACTAGTTGAAGTTGAAGATCCCACACTCATTTTTAAATGCCAATGGTGTTGCCCTTGTCCCAGGCGAACTCTAAAGTTTGGCCTGAGGAATTCAACGGTGTCTCCTGTCTCCTGCGTGGTAGCTCACAGGGTGTGCTCACGGGTGCTCACGGGTGCTCACTGACTGCCGCAAAATAACCCCCCACGCACACGCACACACACACCAGTTGAGCCCCCCAACCCCCAACCCCCAACCTCCAACCCCAACCCCAACCCCCAACCCCAACAACCCCCCCACCAGCCCCCCCCACCACACCCAACCACACACCCGCCACCAATTTTGCTCCTACCCCCCTACTAAAAATGATCAATGATGCGCAAGTCAAATCACTGCATATACAGAAAAAGTGGGCATGCGAAACAGCCAGAAAGGTTTACCAAGGCAAGTGGTGTGTAGTGTGAGTTGATTTGTCTGTTATGTGTGTAATGTGTGATTTACCGACTGTTACAAGTGCATGCCATCCCCCCTTGAGTCTGTGCACCTACTTGGCATATATGCATGTGTGGGTGCGTTGCTGGGGCCCATCACCTGTGAATCCGGAAGGGTACTAAGGTGTGTTTGTAAAGGCCAACACATGCATATTGCAGAGTGCTTGCTTGTATGCCATGTGAGTGTGTCTGCATATGTGTTGTCCTATTGCGACGCCTTGAACCGGAAGGGTTCTTGGTTTGATTAGGCGATGACGGACTAACACTAGCACCCACTCACACATGACATACATGCAAGCAGGTGAGGCTAGACATTTATTTCCCAATGATTGTGGTGCACAAGTCCATGGTGCATGCTGAGGGTGCATGCTCTGTCACACATGTGCGCAATATATGGTGTGCGGTATGGTTTAGGGTTGATTGCATAGAGGGTAAGAATTTCTGCACCCTTGCCTGTCTGTCTACCTGCGATACATGTTTCATTGTGCTGTCGATCAGTTACCCATTGAACACATGCTCCCTGAAAATGAAACTCCCACCTTGTTACTTACCTTACACATGTATTCTTTTGCATGCTCCATGCATGCCCCAAGAGTATTGACAACGGCAGTCTGCCCTTGGCATGGGAATAGTGGGCATCTATCTACCTTACGGATGGCCTAACTGCCCCTATGATGGATTCGAGTTTCAGCCTTCATATAATATTTGTGATCCATTTAATATCAATTTATCTTTGACATGTGTTGTTCCAGGGACAAGTTCAACTATGTTGAAGACTAGTTGAAGTTGAAGATCCACACTCATTTTTAAATGCAATGGGTCCAGGCGAACTCTAAAGTTTTTGGCCTGAGGAATTCAACGGTGTCTCCTGTCTCCTCACACGCCTCCAGCTGTCACCAGCTGTTTTGTCACCGCCTCCAGCTGTAAAGCTGGCCTCAATGTCTTCGGCAGTAACAAATTGATAGCATTATACTACCACAAAATACTATATGTGATACATGCATCAATTATAAACAGGGTAGACGACGAACACTCGGTAACAAGGCACTGTGGCCTGCAAATCAAGGAACTAGCAAGGTGGAGATACGACGTTTTGTTTTGGCTTAGTTGCGCGTTGTCTCAGCCAGCAAACATTTTTGAAACATGAACATCTTTTTTCAAGGGCGAGATTAAACAAAGAGTTGGACAAGGTTACATCCGAAGTATGCACATATTTAGCCGGGACGGAATGGTCGCGGCAATAATTAATGACGACGTTCTCTTATTTTTGCATGTTGCATATTGCAATCAGCCTGCCGCATACGTATTGTAGGCTCCAATAGCAAGCCGCTAAATGTAATCCGGCGCGGCAATCGACAAAAAAGCAAGCGGGTTACAAGCGTGTTTGCACCCCCCACTTGCTGCAGTCGAGTGATAAGAGAGTTTCCAAGTGGCTCGCAAGCGGGCTTTACAAGCCGCTTGCAGCAATGGCTTGCAGCAAGCGCTTGCAAGGGTCACTTCACACAAGCTCCACCCACTCACCACGACACCCATTAACCCCACCACCCACACACCCACGCACCCCACCCCACCCACGACCCACAGACCCACCCACACCCAACACCCCGCACGACCTTCACACCCCAGCCCATCATCACCCGCCATCGCTTCTTGCCCACGACCGCACACCCACACCCACACCCACATCCACGCACCCACACCCACACACACACCCACCCACACACACCTCCCACACAGTTGGGAGCACCCCCAGCCCGGTGCCACCACACCCACACCCCACACCTTCACAGGCCCACACCCACACACCACACCCACACACCCACACACAACATCACCACACACACACACACACATCACACCACACACACACACACCCACACAACCACACAGACCACACGCACCACCCACACGGCACACACACACACACATACAGTTAGACACACACCACACACATACACAACATATACACATACGTCACACTTATATTATTATAGCAGTAGTCCTGTTATTGAAATTGAAATTGTTTTACTGTCCGTGTAACAGACTGTTACTGACTCACAGGACGTGAAGTTAAGGCACATAGCAATAGGCCGGAGCTAGCTACAGTCACCGCAGAAGACCACCTGAGTAAAAAAGAATCACCATTATGCCTGCACGTGGAGGCTAGGGCACCGTAACCACTTGTGCCTAATGCCAACTTTACAACAGGGGTTAATCACCCCGGTTGGGAAGCATCAGCACAATGCAGATGGCAGGACAAAAGCTGATGGGGGGCACGGTCTGTGTGCTAGTCCCCGGGTATCGACCCGGAGTGTGCTTCCATAAAACGTCTGCACTGTAAAATACTCTGAAAGCTAGTGATGGAGTGGGAATGGACTTTGTCCGCCAGTTTAAGGGCACCGGTGTCGTCTGGTCTCTTAAAGTCCAAGTGTAGTCATAGAAGTCAGAAAGAGGTTGGCAATAGTACCAGTTGTTCCATGGTGATAACTTCCGTAGTGAACGAGGTATCCAGCCGGATTATAAGGCATTTACTAACTCAACATGTTGGGCGTTTAAGTGATAAACTATAGTAGCTATGGTTGGTAAAATCAGAGCAGTATCCAAGCTCACGAAGCCAAGTTATATTACCAGCCATGATAGGGTAGGAGAGCCTATGTCAGGTAGACGGCAAGGTCAGGTCTCCATTCTCCTGCCCAGTCCGCTACAGGTAATAGTGGGCGGGGCGTAGCAGTCGGGGGGAATAGTTTTGCCCAGGACCCCCCATGGGGGGTCCTCTTCTTTACTTGCCAGCGTCCATGATCATTCATGCGGGATCGCCAGAGCTACAGTGCAAGAATGGCCTTGTGGATGAGTCGCACTGCGGCGTCGGTTTCTCTTATTATTCATGAGCTGTTTTATCATAATGTAGAGCCCCTTGAGTCCCGGTGTGGGCAGCCCGCCAGGATGTGGCCCGCTCCGTCCTCACAGGTGCGGCATATGGGGCATGAGGGGGTTCGTGGGTGGGTGAAGTACTGGTAATATAAGGAAGTTTTCCGAGGAAAAATGCAAGTTTACGGTTCCATCAGTCTAACCCCCCGCGGCTTTAATGATGTGGAATTTAGTTTTATGTGAAATAAAGGGTTGAGGTCCAAAATGTATTACTTTGCATGAGGAAGTTGGTGGGGGAGTGTAATCGGCCCATAGGGTTGCATAAATCTTTTTAGAGGGTGTTGGCCAAGGTGCAGCTAGTGGTAGGTTAGAGGTGGATACCTTGTGTAAGGTTAGGTGCTAAAATGCGCGGGGAAATATCTCCATGGATGTCGAGGAGAATTGAACTGTGGCCCAGTAAAACGTTGTGGCGGGGGATTTCCCCAGTGTTGTCAGTAAAAGTGGTGGAGGCAGGGTGGCTCAGCTGCCTTGCGTGGCAGTATGTCTGCCCTGTCATTTCCAAGGATATCCTGGGTGGGAGCGGATATCAGCGATGAATTGCGGTGCTCTCAACTCGTTTATGACTTGGTGACTACTTATAGTCTTTCCTTTAGAACTATCGGTCCGACGCCCGTGTCAGCTTCCCGTAGACTGTGTCAATTCCTCATGACACAGTGACACTTTCCTGTTGGCTTTGCGTCACCGTTCTCATGACACCGCGGCTGTCAGTCCTGTCCCTTAGGTTTTCCAGGCTGCACCCCTCCTTTTTCCTCCCTGGTGCCCTTGACTGGTCTCCAGTCTTGTAACGTTTATTCTCGCTCCGTGTATAGATTGGCGCGTCTGACCGCTGAAGCATCTCTGGTCCACTTCTCTGGAGTAATCCCAGGCTGATAGGTTACGGGTTTCCTCGTATCATTGGAATTTTTCTTTTTTTTTTTCTTCGCACTGCTTTTATTCAATGCAACTTCCGCGAGGGCCTCTGCCGCTTTGAGAACTCGTTGATCAAAATGGTGTTTCTTGGTCGCGCGGGATTCGCAAATGTCATCATTAGCAATGGCTGCGAACATGTCCTTCCTCCGGAGGTCAAGTTCCTTTTGATTGGCTTGATGGTTTGGCGCCAGTGGCCTCTGCTGCCGGAGAGGAGTCTCCTTCCGCCATCGTGGAAGCCAGCCCCCCCAGGCATGACTCCAACTTTGCAATTCCTTCTCCTCCTGTTCAACGCCTCTCTCCTGAGGTTGAGGACGTTCTGATGACACTGTGTTGTGTCCAGACTCAGATTATTCAATATTCTTCGAGGTGTCGTGCCTCTGACGGCCCAGTTTCTGGGGGGGGATGCCAGAGCTGAATGATCGCGCTGACTGAGGATGAGGAGGATTTCCAACGTTCCGATTCTGATGATTTGAAGAGTGCTACGAGTGCGGACTACGGTGGAGTGACTCCATCTGCTGCTACTCGAGTATTTGAGACTTCTTCAGTTTCGCCTGTTTATGAGCCTGCGCCTCAGTCGGCGCCTCTGCCTGCGCCTCTGCCAGCGCCTCCGCCTGCGCCTCTGCCTGCGCCTATGCTTGCGCCTCTTCCACCGGTGCACCCGGATGTGGCCAAGCCGTCTTTGCTGAGGAGTTCTGCGTCTTTTACCACTGGTTCCAACCCCATGGAGCGAGGTCTCCCTGGCTACAATACTCGTGCTCGAGAAGCTGTTGCTGCAGCTGTCCGCACATCTGCTCATGGCGGTTCGCCTCCGCCGGTGGAGATGCCTCCTCCCCCTGCCCCTCCCCCTCCAGTGTTGACTTCGCTATCTTGCGAGTCTTGGGAGCATCTGCTCACTGGAGGAGATCCTCCAGATCTGCAGTTGCGGGACTTCCGTCTTGTCCGCCGAGCTCAATCGGATGCTGGATCTTTGGATGGCATCCTGTACGGTAGGCTGGATATGAATGCCACTCAGGCCAATGTTGATAGCAAGGGTCGTCCTCGGCGTGTGATGGCATTCACTGAGCTAGGTCTCAAGTGCCGGTCTTTTCTAGGGCCTGTTCCGGTTGGGATCAGCTATCCTCTTGCTCATGGGGTTACGTTTGGTAGTGTGAGGCGTAGGGATGCTGATAGGCGAGGTTACCAGTGGGTGAAGATTCCCCGCCCTCTCTGTCCTGTTAGGCCTGATTTCGAGCTGTTCGTGAGTTTTGCTCGGTCCCTGCCTGATGTTAGGAACATAGATGACCAGCGCGCGTATGATGCTGGTCTTGCGGCTGAGTATTTTCTGGGGATTCGTAAGTCTTTGGCACCCCTGACCCCTGCTCTTGCTGCTGGAACTTCGGCCTCTCATGGTGAGTCTCGTGTAGATCCTACACTGTTGGGTTTCAGTGCACTGCCCCTGGAACGTCAGGAGTTCATGTGCTTGACCATGATGCTCGCCAACATGACGGATGCCATGGTCAAGGTTTATCAAGACTATTCCCGTCCCCGGGATATCTTGTTAGATATCCGGAGGAGGCAGTCTGATGCCCTTGCCGCTGGTGTCCCTCTCATGCTAAACGAGATTCATGGTGCAGTCATGAGCTCTGCTGACCGAGTTGACGATTTCTTTCGCAAGGTTCGCGGTCTCTGCACTGACCTCCGCAGTGCTGGGTCTCCACAGACTCAGCGCTACGCCATGGGTATTATCGTTAATGGTATTCGTCTGGCACTCGGGGAAGTCGACAGATCGCTAAATGCGTACGAGCGCAGCGGAATGCACGCGGGGTCCTCAATTAGTCATAGCTAGTTAATGACTAATCACTTCTAAGCCCTACACCCGCGTCGCCTGTAGCTCGGAATCCTGAAACATTTCGCCTACATTTAGCCAAGGCGGATTGTCGTCGAAATGTCTCAGACTTCTGAGACATTTCGCCTACATTTAGCCAAGGCGGGTTGTCGTCGAAATGTCTCAGACTTCTGAGACATTTCGCCTGCACCTCGCCACGCACGGCGGCTTGTGCACGTAAATGAGGCGCAAAGTACGTTATTTTGAGACATTTCGCCTGTACTTCGCCTGCAGGGCGGTTTGGGCACGGTGGTCGGAGAGGTCGCATTTCAGGAATTTTTTCCAGGAGCATTCCTCAATTACACCAGGATTCGAGAAGATAGATTACATACATAATAAACTGTGCATCCAATAACCTATTGATCTACCTATTTATCTATGTAAGCATCCTTACACATGTACATCCACTACAGCCCATATATTCCCTATATATCCATTAACCATAGATAGACAGCGAGCAAAAGACGACGAGCAGCCAAATTGCTGGCTGGAACCATGAAGCTAATTAAGTTCAAGTACAAGTATATACGCAGCCTGCAGGCAGCTATCTATTTGTCTACTTATGAAAACATAGGCCTATATATCCACCAAGAAGAAACGTCCAATCAAAGCTATACATCTATATATCTTCACTGATTCTATTTTTTATTTCCATCTTCAGCATGTGTAGTTCCTTCGTGGCAACAATCTTCATCGCAGCTGTAGCATTTCCATCCATCATTTTGCCCTGTAAGACATGCAGAGCAGGGCATGCGTTAGAGAGCAACCAAGGGCAGGGTTAATGGCAAGGGGCAGGACGGTGCGGTGATGAGCAAGAGCATGGCATGTGTTACATAGCAACCAATGGCAGGGAGCATGGCAAGGGGGCAGGCATGTGCTAAACAGATCAGAGCAGGCATTATAGAGCAATGAATGGCAGGGAGCACGGTAAGGGGCATGGATGCGATAAGCAGATCAGGGCATGTGTTAGAGAGCAAAGCAGGGAAGGGAGCAAAGTACGACTGGAAAGTGATGATCAGAGAAGGGCATGCGTTCAAGAGGAAGGAAGGGAAGGGAGCAAGGCAAGGGGCAGGACCACAGTGATGAGCATAGCAATGCATGCATTTGAGAACCAAGAGCATGGATAATGGCAATTGCCAGTATCCCTGCCCCTCTTTGCTCTCTAACGCCTGCCATGCTCGGCTCATCACTGTCGTCCTGCCCCTCGCCATTATCCCTGTCCCTCATTGCTCTCTAACACCCGCCCTGCTCTGCTCATCACTGTCGTCCTGACCCTCGCCATTATCCCTGCCCCTCTTTGCTCTCCAATGCCTGCTTTTCTTTGCTCATCACTGTCGTCTTGCCCCTTGCCATTATCCCTGCCCCTCTTTGCTCTCTAACACCTGCCCTGCTCTGCTCATCACTGTCGTCCTGCCCCTTGACATTATCCCTGCCCCTTTTTACCCTCTAACGACTGCCCTGCTCTGCTCATCACTGTCGTCTTGCCCCTTGCCATTATCCCTGCCCCTCTTTGCTCTCTAACACCTGCCCTGCTCTGCTCATCACTGTCGTCCTGCCCCTTGACATTATCCCTGCCCCTTTTTACTCTCTAACGCCTGCCCTGCTCTGCTCATCACTGTCGTCTTGCCCCTTGCCATTATCCCTGCCCCTCTTTGCTCTCTAACACCTGCCCGGCTCTGCTCATCACTGTCGTCCTGCCCCTTGACATTATCCCTGCCCCTTTTTACTCTCTAACGCCTGCCCTGCTCTGCTCATCACTGTCGTCTTGTCCTTTGCCATTATCCCTGGCCCTCTCTGCTCTCTATCACCTGCTCTGCTCTGCTCATTAAGTGTCCTGCCCCTTGCCATCATTCCTGCCGCCCCTCTTTGCTCTCTAAACCTGCCCTGCTCTGCTCATCACTGTCATCTTGCCACTCGCCATTATCCCTGCGCCTCTTTGCTCTCGAACGCCTGCTCTGTTCTGCTCATCACTGTAGTCCTGCCCCTTGCCATGATCCCTGCCCATCTTTGCTCTCGAACGCCTGCCCTGCTCTGCTCATCACTGTCGTCCTGCCCCTTGCCGTTATCCCTGCCCCTTTTTACTCTCGTGAGTACAAACTGGCTGGCAGTGATAATGGCGAGGGGCAGGACGACAGTGATGAGCAGAGCAGGGTAGGCGTTAGAGTGCAAAGAGGCGCAGGGATAATGGCGAGTGGCAAGATGACAGTGATGAGCAGAGCAGGGCAGGTTTAGAGAGCAAAGAGGGGCGGCAGGGATGATGGCAAGGGGCAGGACACTTAATGAGCAGAGCAGAGCAGGTGATAGAGAGCAAAGAGGGGCAGGGATAATGGCAAAGGACAAGACGACAGTGATGAGCAGAGCAGGGCAGGCGTTAGAGAGTAAAAAGGGGCAGGGATAATGTCAAGGGGCAGGACGACAGTGATGAGCAGAGCCGGGCAGGTGTTAGAGAGCAAAGAGGGGCAGGGATAATGGCAAGGGGCAAGACGACAGTGATGAGCAGAGCAGGGCAGGCGTTAGAGAGTAAAAAGGGGCAGGGATATTGGCGAGGGGCTAGATGACAGTGATGAGCAGAGAAGGGAAGGCGTTAGAGAGCAAAGAGGGGCAGGGATAATGGCGAGGGGCTGGACGACAGTGTTGAGCAGAGCAGGGCAGGCAATATAGAGCGAAGAGGGGCAGGGATAATGGCAAGGGGCATGACGACGGTGATGAACAAGGCAGGGCAGGCGTTCGAGAGCAAAGAGGGGCAGGGATAATGGCAAAGGACAGGACGACAGTGATGAGCAGGGCAGGGCAGGCGTTAGAGAGTAAAGAGGGGCAGAGATAATGGTAAGGGGCAAGACGACAGTGATGAGCAGAGAAGGGAAGGCATTAGAGAGCAAAGAGGGGCGGGGATAATGGCAAGGGGCAAGACGACAGTGATGAGCAGAGAAAAGCAGGCGTTGGAGAGCAAAGAGGGGCAGGGATAATGGCAAGGGGCAGGACGACAGTGATGAACAAGGCAGGGCAGGCGTTAGAGAGCAAAGAGGGGCAGGGATATTAGCGAGGGGCTAGATGACAGTGATGAGCAGAGAAGGGAAGGCGTTAGAGAGCAAAGAGGGGCAGGGATAATGGCGAGGGGCTGGACGACAGTGTTGAGCAGAGCAGGGCAGGCGATATAGAGCGAAGAGGGGCAGGGATAATGGCAAGGGGCATGACGACGGTGATGAACAAGGCAGGGCAGGCGTTAGAGAGCAAAGAGGGGCAGGGATAATGGAAAGGGGCAAGAAGACAGTGATGAGCAGAGCAGGCCAGGCGTTAGAGAGCAAGGAGGGGCAGGGATAATGGCAAAGGGCTAGATGACAGTGATGAGCAGAGCAGGGCGGGTGTTAGAGAGCAAGGAAGGGCAGAGAGCACGGATAGGGGTAGGATGTTGATTAGCTGGGCATGGCCTGCGTTACAGAGCAATGAAGGGCAGGGAGGATGGCAAGGGGCAGGACAGTGACGTGCAGAGCAGGGTATGCGTTAGAGATCAATGAAGGCAGTACATAGACAGAGGCATAGTACAGATGCAGTTACAGAGACGATGGCAGAGACAGTGACACAAACATAGACAGATGCACGTGGGCACCACCTAGGCATGAATCAAGACATAATTCGCTATCCCACACAATTGTTGCGAAACCACACCTACAAGCAAGCTTCACTTATCACTTCCGTTGTTGTCCAGAAGCCTTATGTGACAGTGGAACATCAGAAATGGGAGGGAAGACAGAGCAAATGTCCCTGCAAATACAGAATGCAGGCATAGTTAAATTAAGTAGCACCCTTTACTTCTTATTTGATGATAGTTTAAAGCCCCCTTGTCTTGTGTCAACAATGGCCAAGCGCTCAAGCAGACTGACAAGCAAGTATTCATGCGTGCAACAGATAGGCATGCAAGCAACCAAGCCACTTTCCCATGGGCTGAACACTCTATGTCTAGCACCTCCAAGCTGCAGTCACCATCCAGATAGTCAGCCAATCAGTCACCAGGGAGGAAGACAGAAAGGCAGGCATACAGACATGAATGCACAAAAGGAGGCATGCAAGCAGGTGGACACTATTTAGGCATGTGATCAAGTCAGAATTCCCTAGGCCAAATTGTTGTGAAACCCAACCTACAAGCAACCTTCAGACCGCTACCAGACAGAGCATGGGTCCCTGCAAAAATGAAGGGCGGGCATAGTTACATTTATTGACACCCTTTGTGTTGTTTTTGCGCATTGGTAGGAGATCCCCCTGGAAGTCCAACCTGCCCTAAGCTTAGGTACCTGAACCTCAGGTCCTACCCCAGCCTTGCATTGTCCACACTTGCCTGAGTTTACCATGCAGAAAGGATCTGGAAGACCGAGGCATAAAGACAAGGTTGGACTATCACCCAACACCCAGCAAAGCAAGGAGAACCAGTATCCACCACAACACAAGAGGCAACATGCCAAGACTGCCACAACCACTAGGAGTGAACCCAATGTGAAGATGCATGTCATAGACATGGGTCTAGTGCGTCAGCCAAATAGACACAGTGCTGCCACCATCTATCATGCAGGGTCTCAAGGGATAATTGCCACGCATGATCTCCTGATACAATGCTCAAGGGCACCATGCAGCCAGGGAAGTGCATGATCCAACTAGAGTGTAAGGCCCCGTGTCCTTTAAAGCTCTACTCAGGCCCAGGAGAGAACAGGTGGAAGTATGACTCACATAAGAGTTGGGAGCAAGTTGTCCCAGCATCCTACTTTGCACAGTGCCAACTAATCATGCTGCCATCCCAAGCTGAAGTCATGCTCCTGGTACAGCAGACTCCACATACCACCATATTTGACCGTGTACAGAGCAACGTCGAGTGGGCTGCCGAGATGCTGCAATTTATGCAGCTTATTCATGCGGTGGCAGTACAGCAGCGCCGACTGGGCTTCCTGGTTAAGGAGTTGACGACGCAAGGGCCGCTGGCTGCAAGATACCATGCCTCCAGCACTGACAACCTACACAGGTCTAGCATAGACGGATCGGTTGCGAGAATTAGCGGCACCGATGTAAGGGAATTTCTGTAGGAGATAGGACCAGAGCATTTGTCAAATTTCAAAAACAATCTGACGCACTACTTTGCGCTTGTCCACGCGGAAGGCGGAAGAGGGCGTTGCGCAGTAATACTGAAAAGAAAGTTGGAAAGAAAGGAGGGAATAAAGCAGGACGCCAGAAATATCAATTAGCAACAAACACATGCTTTGGGCGAGGGAGGGAAGAATATGAGGTAGGAGTACGAGAGGTAGAAGGTTGGCGTGGCTAACCTTAGCCATATTGCAAAGGCTCTAATCGTACGGCCATTTTGCCATGCCGCGTACAATCCGCCTTGGCTAAATGCACGTGAAAGGGTGGAGAAAGGTCAACCTGCGAAGACATCTATCAAAATTAGTAAGAGCACTGACACGTAATCGCAAGTCACACTAATATTTCTGTGTGACTTAGGCTTTCATCACAGTGATAAAATCGTCATGGTTTCGCCCTACAACAGCGCCATTTTCGACGCATGCAGCGAAAGCACATCGGTGACTTGAGGTGTCCATTTTCCCGAATGAAAGCATTTCACCAACGAGTAGTTCGCGCTAGTACTTCGTTGCCTAATTGTTCATTCTATCTCGGAATCGCTGGCAGAGCTTTGCAGGTTCGCGATAATGACCCCTCGAGCGACAGAAAGTTGCATAGCTCTTCGCGTATTAGAACTCAGTAGTTAACGTGCGATCGAGGAGTTATTGGTCACGCTTCAGTCTACGAAATGTTCTGGGTGTCTGTCGGGATCGCTGGTTTGAGGTGAGCCGAGACATTTCGTCCACTGTACGCCTACATTTCTCTGTAGTTCCGCTGCAAATCGTGTCTTTTGCCTACATGTAGCGAAATTGTCACTTCCCCGAGTGTGGCACGCTTCGACTCGCTGCGCATCAAGTACGGTACGTTACTGTACAACTCGAAGCCTGTTGAGTACTGGTCATGTCTGGTAGAATATAGGTCTTTAGATATTTTGAACATAGCTCTCCCCAGGTCGGACTCCAGGCATCCTGGGTGGTCCCGGGACACTCCCCAGGTTCCTGCCAATGCTGCATTCCAGCGTGGGCAAGGATCTGGTTCTCAGGGTGCCGGTTCTGCCAAGAGACGCCTGAAGTGCACTTGGGGACCATGTCCCCACAAGAAGAGCCACTCGGAGGACCGCTGCTGGACGAAGTACCCGCATCTGCGAAGGGGCAAGGATGGTGCACCGGGTACTGCACCCGTGCCCATCGCCTTGGCCCTTCCAGGTACGCTTACTCCAAGGCAGCTGTCCTCCTTGCAGACCCAGATTGATGAGTTCGCTATGCCCAAGAAATAGGAGGTGCGCTCTGTCCTATTCTCCTGCACCACGAAGTTTTCTAACGTGTGTAGCCCGAGCCTGTCTGAGGGTGTCTGGCATGTGGACTCTGGAGCTGGGATGTCTATCACATGTGATCTGTCTTTGTTCACTGTGTATAATGCTTCTGAACATGGGCCAGCAGTTCGATTTGGTGATGGGGTGGTTCAACGGTCAGAGGGTATGGGATCCATTGTGTTATGTAGTGATTGGTTACCAACATCAATCACTCTAACTGATGTTCTCTACATACCTCACTGTCCGGTGAACCTCCTGTCGGTAAATGCTGTGGCTCATTCTCAACACTGCAAGATTTATTTTGATAGTCTTAGTTGTACTGCCTGACAGGGCTCTTCTGTACTCTGGTCTTTTCCTGCCTCTAGTGATGGTGTGTACAAGTTTACCTGTAGGCCTTGTACCCTCCCCCGTGGCTGTTCCTTTGGTGCTGAACCTTATCCAGTTTTTGCACTTGATATTGATGAGGATGGTGGAGTTGTTATACTTACCACCCCTGAATGGCTGTGGCATAGGCGGCTAGGTCACCCTGGCTATGACGCCATGCACAAGCTCGTCAGGGATGGTTTGGTTAAGAACTTACCCCTCACTCTCAAGCAAGTGAAGAAACTGTCTAAGATCCCATGTGATGCTTGTCAAAAGGCTAAGGGAAAACGTATCCCTTTTCCTCAAGAAAGCACTACTAAGATCCGTGCACCACTTCAACGCCTTCACTTAGACATCATGGGACCAGTTCATGTTAGGGGCTTGCGTGGGGAGTTTTATATTCTGTGTCTCACAGACCGATACTCTGGCTATGCTGAGGTATTGTGCTTGAGGTCCAGGGATGAAGCTCCCTTAGCAGTTCAAACTACCATCCTCAGATGGATGACTCAGCTACATGGGTTTGTCTTCAAATGTCTGAGGTCCGACAGGGCTAAGGAATTTATAGTAAAGTGGTTCGAGGATTGGTTGAAATCGGTTGGAGTGGTGCATGAGTTATCGATGACATACACTGCTCAGCAGAATGCAACTGTGGAGAGGTAAAATGGGGTCTTACAGAATGTAGCTAGGAGTATCCACCTAGAGTCTGAGCTAGCTAAGTCTGTCTGGCCCTGTGCCTTCCTCAGTGCTTGTTACCTACGTAATCGGCTGCCCAATCAGGGAGACAGAAATCCATACGAGCTGTTCTTTGGGGTTGCACCTGATGTGTCGTTGTTGCGTGTGTTTGGTTGCCCTTGCTATGTCACCTTAGTAAATGGGAAGAAACGCAACAAGCTAGACGAAAGGGCGTTATCTGGTAGACTGGTTGGGTATTCCCTGGTGAGTAAGGGTTATTTTGTTTGGGTTCCTAAGTTGCGCCAGGTAGTAGAGAGTCGTGATGTCCTCTTCTATGAGCAGTTCAGCTATAACTGCATACCTGGGCTATCCCCTTATGACGGGTCCCCGTATGTATCTCGCATCCCTGCTGCCATCAACGGACACATGCTTGATTCTGCAGGAAATGCCTTAGACCCTTTACCAACCCCAATTGTCGACCGCTGTCCTGGTCATGGGATGACTTTGCGTCCCAGGTCAGGGACTGATGGTGCTGTATTGCGTGTGAAGGTACTGGGCGGGTGGGATTCTGATGTTCCTTCAGTCAACGATTTACCTGAATCTCAGGGGGTCGCCAGGCCCTCCTCTGCGCCACGTTCCGTCGGTGAAGCTTTAGGATGTGATCAGCCTTAGGTCATAGTGGAGCCTGTCATAGGTCCGCTGTCTAATAGTCGCCACCCCCCGTCCACCTGTTCGGATGGCTCGCGGGCGTTGTTGATCCCTTTGCCTCCTGTCGTCCCTGGTGGTTTACACCGGACAAGGCATTGCGACGATGTAGCCTCACGGAAAGCGTGAGTGATGACCTTGAACACTGGTCTGGCTCTGATACTGCGTATGGCTGGGGTGTGCCGGTCGACCCAGGATTCATTGAATTGGAGGCAAAGAATGCCGGCCCTGTTCAACCAGGCAGTAGTACTGCACTGGGGGCTTTACTACCTGATACTGCTGATATTGCTGATACACATGCTGCTCATGTACAAGTAAACTGCTTGTACGTGGGGGCATATATTTCAACCTCTGCTGAACTGTCGTATAAAGCTGCCATGCACCCTTCCAACCCTTACAGGGATCAGTGGCTGCTTGCTATGAAGGATGAGATGGCGTCCCTACATGCCCATGGTACTTGGGCACTCACTCCTCAGCCTCCTAAGCAGAGGATCTTGTCTGTCAGGTGGTTATTTGTGAAGAAAGTTGGGGTTGATGGTTCTGTGCGCTTTAAGGCACGTTTTGTGGTACGAGGTTTTCTGCAGCGTCATGGGTTGGACTTTCATGATGTATATGCCCCCGTCTCCTCTAAAGCAGGTCTGAGAGTTCTCCTCGCTGCCATCACTCATAGAAAAATGTTTGCTCGGCAGCTGGATATCAAGACTGCATTTCTGAATGCTAAGTTGGAACCTGGACTTGACTTGTACTGCCACCAGCCTGAGGGCTTCAAGGTACTTGGTCCTAACGGTGTTCCCCTTGCGTGCAAACTGATCAAGTCCCTTTATGGTTTGAAGCAGGCGCCCAGGGCTTGGAGTATGGATGTCAAGCGGGTTTTGGTTGCACATGGGTTTACTATATGCAAGGCAGAACCTGCTCTGTATTTTAGGAGGGATTATTTTGGTGGGTGGAGCTATGTCCTGACCTATGTTGATGATTTTATCTGTGCTTTTAGTGAGCTGGCTTTGTATGCTTTGCTGATCAAGGCTATGGAGGCTGCTGGCTGGGAGGTCAAGGAGATGGGTGTACCGGTTCAGTTCCTCTCATTGGACATGAACGTTACACTTGACTCTGATGGCAGGTGTGTTCAGATCAACCTCTCCCAGCACTCCTACAATGTTGATCTGGTGGAGCAGTTTGGTCTCACTGCTGCAGCCAAGCCCAAGTTTTCTGCCCCCATGGCCAAGTGCACCGTCAGTGACCCTCCTGGAGACCCCCTGCCCTCTAATAGCCAGTACCTATCTCTTGTGGGTGCTTTGCTATACCTGGCTACTTGCACCAGGCCTGATATTTCCTTTTCTGTCAGCTACCTGTCCAGGTTTTCTGCTCACCCTACCGTTCCCCTCTGGGGTGCAGCCAAGCGTTTGCTCTTTTATTTGAGGTCACATTCCCACCTGGGACTCACTTACACCCACAGCCCTGAGTTCTCTTTTACTGTCTTTAGTGACTCATCCTTTGCTGATGATGGGTCTGACAGGAGGTCTCAGACTGGCTATGCTGTGATTGCTGGGGGGTGCGTAGTGAACTGGATGAGCAAGAGGCAGCCCACTGTTGCCATTAGCTCTAGTGAGGCTGAGTATCAGGCCCTGTCTTAGACTGCCAGGGAGGTGCAATGGTTGAAGAAATTGAGGGTGGATCTGGGTCTGCCTTGTGCCATGGTTACCATTCAGGGTGACAACTTGGGGTCTCTGAGTTGGGCCAATGACTGGCAGCTGCTTCCTCGCAGCAAGCACATTGATGTTATTCATCACTACATCAAGGAGCTGGTGGAGGATGGCCAACTGGATGTTGCCTATGTTAACACTAAGGACAACTGTGCTGACCCCTTCACCAAGCCCCTTGATCCTGCTGTGTTCTGGCGGTTTGTCCGAATGCTTGGAATGACCGCTTCTCCTTAGGGTCATTTTTTTTCTCTTCTGGTTACATCGGTATCCTTGGTTATCATTGTTTGGCATTAGGTTCCTATTCCCGGATCGGGTTTTCTATACCGTTGTTACCCATCTTTGATCTTCGGTTTTTTCATCCTTTTCTAGCTTGGCAAAATTTTGTTTTTGCCTTGTTTCATTCCTTCCTTTAACCCTTTGGGTTTCATTTGAAGTTCTCTCGAAATTCGGAGTTCTTTGATTTTTTTTTTTTTAATTCTGTTACATAAGTGGAGTATCAGCATGAATTGCGGTGCTCTCACTCGTTTTATGAATTGGTGACTACTTATGTACTTCCTTAGAACTATCGGTCCAGACAGCCCTGTGTCAGATTCCCGTAGACTGTGTCATTCCTCATGACACAGCGACAGCTTCCTGTTGGCTGCGTCACCGGTTCTCATAACACGCGCTGTCTAGCCTGTACCCTTAGGTTTCAGGCTGCCACCCTCCTTTCCTCCGCTGGTGCCCCTTGATGGGTCTCCAGTGCTTGTAACGTTATTCTCGTTTCCGTGTATAGATTGGCGCATCTGACCGCTGCAAGCATCTCTGTCCACTCTCTGGAGTGTATTAAGGCTGATAGCGGACTTCGCAAAAAGTTGTGTGGGAGCCATGCAACATACGTTGAATAAGGTGTTTTTGAATTGATTGCAGTAGTTCAGCATGAATACAACGGGTTGCTGTGGTAGGGTCATGAATCATTTTGTTTATAAGTTGAAGAGAGCAGAGGCTGTCTGTATAAAGTGTAAGAGATTTGTCATAGTCAATATTGAGAATGGAAGGGCTTGGTGGATGGCTACCAGTTCTGCCCTGTTGTTAGTTTTGGTGGCCCCTATACCCCCAGGGTTGATGGTGTAGCTCTGTCCTGCAGCAGGGACATAGACTGCAGCACCTATTTTGCTTGGTGGCCCTGGTTTGCCTTTTATTAGGCCACTATCTGTGTAGATCTAGAGGCCTGAGGAGGGGGTAGCTAGATGGAGACAAGGGTGGGTAGTGGTAAGAAGGGAGGGGGGTGTTGGTGGAGTAGAGTTTGCCAGGGTTTTGTGACGAGGGATTTGAGTTTCCGTGGGTAGGTGATTAAAATGTCAGAGGAGGTAAGAGTGGGAGGTGGTGTAATAGTGGAGGGCTCCCAGTATGAGGAGAGGCTTCGCATGTAGTCTGTCCATTGGTTAATACATTCTTGGAGTTTATTAGGAAAATAAGTAGCTCGGCTGTGAGGGTTGCATATAAGAATGAGGTGCAGCTTTTGAGTTGAGGGTGGGGTGTGAGATTTTCTGCCCAGCCAGACTTCAGAGGTAGTATACAATTCAGAATGTGGTCTAGAGTCAATATAGTGAATCCATGAGTGGTGGAGGAGAGTTTTGTAGGGGGCAGAAAAGTCGTCAGGAAGGAGCATCAGGGTGCAGACCATGCTGAGAGTATTTTCAGCATGGTCAGCCCTGTTTAGGGCCCACCTTAGCGCTTGGTGTGCTTGTGTAGTGGAGCTAGGAATGTCCACCAGGGAGCCCCCAGTCCAGATTGTAAGAAAGGGGTCTTGGTTAGAGCCAAAGAGCTGGTCAGCTGGGTTGGTAGAAGAAATGCTGGTAAGGCTTTGGTCGTAGCTAAGAGGGTTAGAGGTACGATGGTGAGTGATGCCAAGGGCAGCAGAGGAAGGGAGAAAGAGTGTTGGTGGCGGCAGGGGTAGCTTTGTACCTGGTGAAGAGGGCAGCTAAGTCAGTGTGGTAGGTCCCTCCTTGGGTTAGTTTGTTCCAATTAGTAGGGCTGTGATTTTTGAAGTGGTCATAATTTTGTTTTAGAGGGGTGAGTCTGTCGTTGGGAATGGGCCCAAGACAGTGACCAGTAGGGTTATAAAGATATGAGGCGTTAGTGTGTGTGTGTGGATTGGTCATCCAAGGTGGTGAGGATGCCGGTTTGTATATGCTGAGGGTGGTTGAATGTCCCAGTCTGGGTGCCTGTCTTGTGTGTCAATTTTCAGAAGTTTGTGAACAAGGTTGTGATTGTCAGCATTGAATCCTGGGGAGGTGGCCCATTGGCCTTGTTGTTGGAGGTTAGTAAGGTGGGAGTCCTTCCTAGGGTTCAGGTGTGTGGTTAATGGAGGAGTAGTTTTAAAAGTTTGGGTTAATTGGTCGTATGCTGGTTGTCCCAGGAGTTCAACCAGGTGAGACGCATGGTGAGATTGGGGTTTCCAGTGTACGGTGGAGGTAGTGGAAGTTACAGGTGCGCTGTGGTGTATGCTGTGTCCCATGTGTGTGTAAGAGTTGATATGTTCATTGTGCATGGTTGTTGGGGCCCATTGGACGTGGACAACAGTGGAGGTGACTAGTTTGTCGTCGTTGTGGGAGCGCTTGCCCCGCCAGCTCGCGATGTGTAGAGCTTTGTATTGTGAGCCATAGGTATTATTATTACGTAAGGTGGAGCAGGCGCGCTGGTGGTGGAGGTGCGCTGCTGTCGGGGAATGTCATGGCCTCGCGGATCCTGTCGGGGTGTGAGGTGGCAGTTATTCTATATGCACGGAAGAATTTAGAGGTGGCATCATTGTGACGGATCCAGTATTTGCACAAGTAGTGGCGTGCTGCCCAGGTGGCATCACTGCTGTTGCAGCCCCATGCTTGTTGCGCGTGACTGCCTCCGGTCTGCCTGGGCCACGCCCACCATTGGTTTCCTTCCAAGTCCCCAGTGGGGTCCGCCTCGTAGTCTGCGTCAGTAACAGGGGCGTGGGGTTGGTAACGTTGGGTAGGTGGGGTGGAAGGTTCAATAAGGGCAGGAGATTTAACGTTATCGGTTGTGTTCTGCGCAATTGCGTAACCTGGCGCAAGTTGTCGGTGTGAGAGGGGAAGTGGGTCGGAGTGTATTGGGGGGCAGCAGTTTGGAGAGAGGAGAGGTGAGTGGTGAGACGGTTCAAGGACCGTTTGTGGTGCTTAGTAATTTTGTGTAAGGTGATACGAGGGAGATCTGTGGCGCTGACAAGGTGAGTTCCCATGGGGGTGACCAGGTCATGGTATGAATAGATGTCCAGGTCATGGAAAGGTGTCATGAGTGATACAGGGATTGCCTGTGGGGGGAGGGGAAGAGAGTGTATGTTAAGTTTGTCAAGAAGTTCTGTGTCATTCCAAGAGATTGTTATGTCAGATTTCTTGATAATTTCCAACTGGCGGGCTAGAGACATATACATTAGTTGCTTGCGGGATAGAGAAATAGGATCTAGAGTGGTCATGGTAGAGGATTTGTTGTGAAGAGCTCTAGTGGGGATTCCCAGGTGACCTTGGCCATTCATGGACTGGGTGAGAGCTGTTGCAGTGATCTGGGTATATTCAGTGAGGCACACCTAATCCTGCTTCTGATTTAGGGAGGTGTAGTGCTCTTGTAGGAAAAGATCTGGGAAGGGAGCAGCAGAGTCTGACTGTTTCTAGTACTGCTCTGTCAATGATGTGAATGTCGTTAAGTGAGAAGGGGGCTACTATCATAGGGTATTTAATAGCTGCTCTGACACATTGTGAAATTATTCTTAGGCATTTGGTGGGGGTTGTCCTGTTTTTAGTTTTGGTGAGGATACTCAACCCTTTATTGTGAATGCATGGTCTCAATAGTGGAGTGGAGTGGAGTTTTCCAATTAAATAAATGTGAACCCTTAGGTATTTTTAGGCTTGGTCAGGTGGCTGGTAAGTAGCATAGGAGTTTCCTAGTGGAATTTTATCTAGCCTTTGTTTAAGTGTGTTGTTGTGAGTTGTTTGAGATGGGTGTGATTTGTGGAGTATGCCACTGACCAAACATTTGGTGGCGTTAAGAGGGATGCCCGACCAGATGCTAAAAGTTTGAGCTTTACCACATTGGATGCGAAGGTCCTCTGAGCTGCCCGTTAGGACAGCAGTGTCGTCAGCATACCCCAAGCTGCTGGTGTGGTGTTCATCTGCTCTTTTGGAGGGTAGGGTTGCTGCTCGGTATCCTCGTTCCCCAGAACGGAGCCATCTGTGTAGGGGTTCTAGAAAAATAATGAAGATTAGGGGGGAGAGAGTGTCTCCCTGAATGGTGCCCATAGTGATGGGGATGGGGGAGCCAGGTGTATTGTTAAGAAAAATATGTGTGGTAGAGTTTGTGTATATTCCTTTAATAGTGTCTATAGTGTCGTGGGTGTATCCCAGGCTGTGCATGATGCAAAGAAGTTTTTGGTGGTCAATCATATTAAAAGCAGAGCTAAAATCAAATTAGGCAGCATAGACGTCCTGGTGGAAAAGGGCAGCATCCTCAATGTTGTGGAGTAGGTTCAAAAGTTGTCTATAGGTACTTTTTTCTTTTCTGAAGCCTTCTTGGCAGGCGCTGAGAATGTGGTTAGTTTCAGAGTAGGTAGTAATAGTGTTAGTAACAAGGGAGGTCCAAAGTTTGGCTACAGCATTGTTAAGGTCTATTGGCCTGTAGTTTAAGGCAAGCAAGGATCTGATTTGTTGTAAAGCATGACTGTGTGTGAGGTTTTCCAGCAGTCTGGTGTTTCTCCCAGGACCCATACTAGCTGCATTGGTTTGTGTATGATGAGCGAGGTGCATTTCCTGTGGGAGGCACATAAATAATTCATTAGGTATGCCATCTGGACCAGTGGCTTTGTTGGTAGAGAGTTTCCTAATACAATCAGCATAGGTGGTTGAGGAGGAGAGAAAGGTGTAGGGAGAGGCAGTGTTTTGAATATAGTTGGCTGGAGTTTCCAAGTGGTATTTGTCTATATGTGTTTCCCATGGGGGGGGAGTGGCATGTTGAGTATAGTCATCTGAAATGGGTGGAGTGTGCGGTGACATGATGAGCTTTCCCATGTGTTTAGTCATAACTTCCAAGAGACCCTGGGTGCTAGTGCTGAGTGTGTGTGTGGATGTGTCCAGAAGAGCAGTGTGTGTGTGTGTGTGATTTTCAGGAGAGAAAATATACCTGTGAGTTTGTCGTGCCTGTGTGCTGAGGCGGCGACGTAATTTCTTAATAGAGGAGGTTGTTCTCTCCTCTTTGAGTACTGCCTGCATATTACGTAATTATGTAATACTTTGTTTAATATCTTCAGTTAGGGAGAGACAATAGTCGGAGAGGAGTGAATTTTGCAAGTGCTGTTGTATTTTAATTTTTGTGGTGGGTGAGTATGTGCATGCCGTGTGAGGTGTGTCTCTGAGTTCCATGTATTGTTGCTAGTCAAGGTTGTTGGAGGCTGTTCGCAGTGCTTTAATGTGTTTTATATGGTAATTAAGTTTCCTGTAGGTTTAAGCAGTTTGTCTGGGCAGGAAGTTGCCTGGTGTACTAGGCTTGGTAGGGCAGGTGTCAGTCATGATGGAGAGATAGAGCTTGGTGCATAGTGACCATGAGATGATTTGTCATGCTGTTATGGTCTTCTAGTATGGTAGTTTTGAGTTCGTGTCTAATAGGTTGGATATGTGCAGATGTTTTATCTTCTCCCAGTAAAGTTTGTGCCATAGTCCAGGCTTTCTCTATGTTCATGTGGCTGTGCTGAAATTGGTGAAGAAATTGATTAGAGATGGCTTCTTTGGCTTTGGCCATATCTTGCTGCTTGAGGGGAAGCTGCAGTTGCGGTGTTGGATTGTGAGGTGGTATGTCAAGGTTAGGAGGGGGAAAGAGAGAGGAGGTATGGTAATGTGTTGTTCCAAGGTCAGGTGGTCCAGTGTGTCCCCCATTTGGTGTGTGGTTTCTGTCACCTTGGTTGCAGATGGGGGGTTGATGAGAATGATGTCATCTATCCTGCTGCTGTAGGGGGTGTTGTCTGAATAGGTGTGAAGACGTGGTGATGGTTGGATGTGAATAAGATATGTATTAAGGTGTTGATAGTGGGGCTGGTCCTCCATGTGTTTGATTGTGTTGCTTCTATCAGTGAGGTAGTAGGCTGCATTTCAGTCTCCCCCTGCAATATAATGGTGACAGGGGTTTTGGGATATAATATAGTGAATGTGTTCATAAATCCGGGCTCGTTTGGCTGGGTCATTGCAGGGAATGTAGACACCTAAAATGTGGGTAATGTTGTTAATAGTTTGATGAGTGAGATGCCCAGCTATGTCAGTGGGGACCTCATGTTTAATTGGGTGTGTCGTAAATGTCTTTTTTATAAGTGTGATAACTCCAGCTGAGCGGGTAACAATGTTATCTGCCTTAGTAGCTTGCTTAATGGTTTTACTGCTGTGATGAAAGCGGTAGTCAGATAGTTCTTGTTTGATCATATTAATTATACCTGTGTTGTTAGAGGTGAGTTTTGTTTCGGTGAGAATAGCAATGCCTGGCTCATTAGTTCGGATATGATCGTAGAGTGTTTCCAAGGATGAGAAGATGCCTCTGCAGTTAGAAGTGATAATGTTAGTAAGATAGAGTGCAGTTCGCTGCTGCTGAACAGGGTATGACGTAGTGAGAGTTATTTTAACTTTTTTTTTTGAAGGGTTTTTATGGTGAGCCTGGGAGGAGCAGGTTTCTTGTTAGGAGGTTCTGCTCCAAAGATTCTGCATTGACGACATTTTGAAGTCCGGGAGGGTGGTTTTGCTAGGTATGGGGAGGGGTGTGTTTTGCATCTGATTTGTGCAAGAGTGTGAACGTTTTGTAGTTAGAGATTTTTTCTTTTTGGAGGACGTTTGATCGGGAAGGTTTCTCATCTTCAGAGACGAGGTCAATCAATAGGATCTGTGGGGTCCTCCTGATCTGGTAAGGTGAGATATGTGAGGTCCTCCTGATCTGGTAAGGTGAGATCTGGTAAGGTGATATCTGGTAAGGTGAGATCTGTGAGTTCTGCAGGCCCTGGAGAATTTGTGTAGTCCATAATGTCAGGGGAGTTAGGATGGTTGTGAGTAGGTGTAGTGTTATTGGTAGGGAAATCTATGTCAATAGTATGCCTGGCAGGGTTGTCTGGGGTGTAGTCAATTTCTGGTTGAAAAGGGTATGAAAGGAAAGAGGTTGGTGTTTTAGTAAGAGTGTAAATGTGCCCTTGAAGTTTTATCCAGTCTTGTGAGTGGAGGAGGTTGGGGCCGTTATGTTCAGAATTCATGTCCCACCACTTACCATTTATTTGCTTAATGGTCCTAGCACATCCATATCCACAGTTGTAGTGGAGGATAAACCTTGAGCAGCTAGGGGGAAGTCGGGATAAGATTTGCTGTTTTGTGCTGCCAAGCATAATTCATGCAGAATAATTATCTGAGGTGCCTTCAGGTGGTTTGAGTAGGAGGGTGAGATGGGATGTATGTTTGTGAGTTTTTGTGACTAGTAAGAAAGCCTAAGTGAGATTCTCTATTAGCTAGGTAGTAGTTGGCTAGGGGAACTGTGTAGTTACCGGTTGGGTTGTAAAAGTAGCCGCCTTCTAAAGTCCAGTTGTGTTGAGTGTAGTTAGTGACATGTGTGTTGAGATTTATGGAGAACTTTAACACATCTTTGTAGTCCAGGGCCTTGTATCTACCTTGAAGGTAGCTGTTAATATAGTGGACTTGAAAATGAGAGTCTATTTGGGGTTCCCAATAGCAAGAGTTGTTTATGAAGGTGTGGCGGGGTCTAAGGGTAGGCCTGCCTCCCCTTGGGGCTGTTTCCCAAGTGGGATGAGTCAAAAGTCTAGAGTCCTGAGTGCAGGATTTTCTATTAAGATCACAGCTAGTACTCTGTTTTGCAGAGGAGTTAGGAAAGAGGAAGCTATTAACAGTTGGCTTATCAGTGTAAGGTATACTGTGTTTGGTAGATCCTATAGTCCAGCAAATAATCAGAGAGAGGAGAAAAGTCAGGGAGATGACCATCGCTCTCATGATAAAGGTTTGGCGATAGGGTGGTGTAGACAACGTTGCCCCTTCGCTGTTGTAGATCTCCTCCCCTCTGGAGTGGATGGATGCTGAAGCGAGAGGAGAGTAGGCTTGTAAGAAAGTTTGGAATTGCGTTAATTTTGCAGAAGGTGGGAAGAGAGTTGTTAGGCTCAGTTTTCCGAGATCGATTATGATCGTTAGGACTTGCACCTTTTGAAGTTGGGAGGATGGCCAGTGAAGGCGGTGTTGAGATGTTCGTTGTTTGTTGGGTAGTGCAATGTGATAGCCGAGGAGAGAGGGTATGCGGCAGTGTGCGGGAAAGGTGAAAGAGTGGAGCGGGAATTAGCAACATGCTTCTCGTGGGGGTATATGGTTCTATCGATCTTACCTTCCTGCTCCTTGGTTTGCTGCGCTCCCATTGAGTACATATTAGCGAGTGGATGGGAATTAGGTGCAAGGAAGGGTAAAAGAATATGAGATGAGGCTGTTGAAGCGGCGCTGTTATCCGGGCGATTGACGAGAAGAAGAACGATGATGAAGTGAATAGCAGAATTCGTGCTAAGGAATTTTCGTCTGCCTTGTTTGGTTCGGATATTTTTAGATTGGATAGGGTTGGGATTTTGTTTAGGTTTGATAAGACTTGGTCCAGCGTGAGTCCTAGGTTAATCCTCGACACTTTTGCTTCCTGCCCGGAAGCTGCCTGTAGGATCTTGTTGGACAGGTTGTCCATTGAGAGGTGAGGATATTTTAGTTTTTAGGTGATCTGTCACTTCTTCTTTCACTGTCACCGCAGATTTGGTGTTGAGTTTGTCGACGGGGTTCCAAGCACTGGTGGTGGGGGCTTCGCGATTCCCTACCTCCCTACAGCGGGTATTCTGCGCTTGAAACTTCTCCAAAGCGCAGCTTGCCCGAAATCGGGGTGCTTGGTCGCCGGCAGTTGTTATTGATCATTGGGGAGGAGAGGGGGGTTAGAGAATTCGGCAAATCTGGTTTGAGTGGACATCTCAAATCATGAATGTGCGCGAATTGATGATCATTGCAAAGCCTAGCATCGTCGCATCCCGATTCCAGTCTCCGCTTATGCGGAGGAGAAGTAGCACCTACGAAATGTGCTTCAGAAAAAGTGACCTGTTATCCTACTATTCATGTTGCGTTAGTCATGTTATAATTATCAATAATGATTACATACCATTACACACCTACTATTATTATGAATCGAAGAATCCTGAACTGGTAAATGGTCTAACTATGAGGGTACCACAACCTAAACCCACGTGGCTCGCCGTCTTTGGCTGTTGTGTTATTATTATTGATATCAAAGCATTAAAATCAAAACGTGCTTGATTAAATATTTTCATGCAATCATTGATACACAAAAGTAACTTATCATGACCTTCCGCCTCTAGATGTTTCATCATATGGAATTTATGTACACTCTCCTCCTCACTTCAGCACAACATTTTGGAGTTGTTAAAAGCCAAGGGCTTTCCTGTACCCCTGATCCGAAGGATGATCCTGGGTTGTCCCGCCTTGTTGATGACCTCCCCCGAGAGCCTAGGTACTATGTTGGAGTACGTGGCTTGGGTTGTGGGGTCCAAGGAGACCGCTGTCAAACTTTTGACCAAGCAGCCAACCATGTTTGGGCTACGGCCGACCAACATCCATGCTAAGCTGTTGATGCTTAAGGAGTTGGTTGGATGCAGCCCCTCCTTGATGCTCACTAGGTGGGTGACAGCCTGACAGGCCCCTAATGTAAGATCCTAAATAGGCCCTACATGGGCACCTGTCAAACAATTGATCAAGCAGCCATCGAGTTTATATAAATGGCCGACTTGCATCCATGCTGTGGGGTCGATGCTGATGGAGTTGGTTGGCTACAGCCAGTCCATGGTGCTAACTCCGTGGGTGTCATGCCCTTAATGTATGATCCTAAATAGGCCATCCAAGTTGTTACAGTATTCTTTCTAAGCTGCTCATGCACGCTGCTGGAGTTGGTTGGCTACAGCCTGTCCTTCATGCTCAGTAGGTGATGCACAAAGGCCCCTAATGTATGATCCTAAATAGGCCCCAACGGTTGATCAAGTTAACATGGGAACCTATTGACAAATGTGGAGTTGGTTGGATGCGGCCCGTAATAATGGTCTTACTAGGATAGGTGAGTTGCCCCTAAATAGGCCCTACATTGTCCTTGATGCTCACATAGTTGATGCGCACAGAGTTGATGCCCCAAATGTAAGATCCCAAAAAGGCCCTACACAGCTATGATACTCACAAGGTGAGTTGCCACCAATGTATGATCCTAAATAGGCCTTACATAGTTCTGATGCTCACAAGGTGAGATGCCCCTAATGCATGTGTGTAGCTGTGTGTTTTTGTTTCGCTGCACATAGCAGCTTCTAGGGAGCTCCAATGGCTGGCTATTCAGCTAAAGTGGACGCAAGCAAGTGCAACTAAATACACTACAAGCTATTAATGATGATTGAGTTGGTTAGTTGGATGCAGCCTAAAAAACACAAATGACAAAACATAATACGATACTACACTAAATTGAACTTAAGTATACTAAACTACAGCATAATATGCCCTTTAACCATTTACCTATAACCCCAACAAATGCCTCCATAAACTATCACCTACGACATGCACGCACATATTGGCCCAGCCTGCTATATTTATACGTATGCCTAACAACATTGCAATGAATAGTTGACCCCAATATATGTATCCTATAAAATGAGCATCATCCAATACAGCATGCACACACGCATTGGTGAGAACATTAGTATTGCCAACAAAACTAAACCAATCGTAATATACTAAAATAAACGTAACTAAAATAAATTAAACTTAACTATGGTGATATACTATACTAAACCACACCACATGCATGTTCAACCAAAGTAAGCGCTACCCTTGACCATTAACCATCAACCCTTTACATTTCATCCCAACCATTGTCCTCAGGAATCCCCGCATCGTCACCAGCGGCATGCACACATGCATTGGGCCAAGGTGTATTATATTGGAGGGAGTTGGGACTGTCAGAGCTCATGTACAAGACCTAATGGCTTGTCAAAACAGACAGCGACTTTGCTACATGGCCCAAGCTGTTACAAGTATGTCAATAGGGGTACTTAAGGAGTGTTTGTGTGTTTGTGTACGTGGGGGGGTGTGGGTGTGGGGGGGTGTGGGTGTGGGGGGGTGGGTGTGTGGGGTGGTGGTGGTGGTGGTGGTGGTGGGGGGGGGGGGGGCGGGAGAGGGTATGGATGAGAGGTAGCATCCATCTAGTTGAGAGAGTTGGGACTGGCAAGGGAAACAGACCTCATGAACAACGCAAAATGGGTGATAGCATCCTCTTGTGCGTTGGCTGCATGGCCCACGCTTGTACAAGTATGCTTTATCGTGGGTGTGAATGAGAGTTAAGAGTTGATTAAGAGGGTGATTTCTGGTGGGGGATGGGGTTGAGTGTTTGTGCGAAGGGGTGAGGGAGAGGTTGAGTTGTGGTAGGCAAGGTGTTAATGTGTGTTAGGGGGTGGGGTTGTGGTTTGGCTACATGGCCCTCGCTTGTGCATGTATGGGGTATGGATAAGAAATGTGGGTCTATAAGAGATATATCAAGGGGGTCGGGGTAGCGAGTATGAGGGCTTGAGGGAGTACCAGGGATGGGTAATTAAAACAAAACTGCCCCCCTCCCCCCCCCCCCCCCCCCCCCTCCCCCCTCCCCTTTTCATCGCAATATTGGTTGTGGAGCAAATTTACCAGAATCCAGAATGAAAAGAAAAAATAGGATTTCAAAATCCCTTGGAATTCAATTGCAAATATTACAATTCATTGGTATTGCCTGCCGATCTGCAAGCTTTAATCCTTACATTGTATTGACAATACATTTGATAAGGGTGGACTCTGCATAGGCGTTCAGTCCTTACATTTTCAGCTACAAGCAACACCTATGCATCTCCCTAACTGGCTATTCAGCAAAACCTTACGCAGCCTAGCGCACCTTGTAGCTTACACAGTCAGCTGACCAGAACTGCATAATCATTGGAAGACAGGTTAGGAAGCTAGCCAGATGCTACTAAAAGGCCGGCAGAAAAGCCATGCTCATGTTTCACTAAGTGCGTGCCACAATGGTTGTACAATGTCAGACTTGAGCTCTAGCGCACCAAAGAGGCTCTTGGACGGGGGCAGTTTTTTTTGTTCTTTAGGGCCCTGTTAGGGGGATGTGACTACATCCCACCCCCTTCGCAAGAACATGCGCATTTCTTTCACAAGTTGATATAAATGAACCCCCACGTCGAAAATGATTTCTCATCTGCTACATAACTAGGGATGATAATGAGCAATAGGCATTGTCCAAGTTGTCACGCGCACAAACATACCTGCTTGATAGGCCCCAACAGGACCAAGAAACTACATATTCGGCAAGTTACTTTATCCCAATAGTCTAATTCTGCTAGTCCTCACGCCCTTGCTTCCATATGGCTTCATTTACATGTGAGACTTGGCCAACAATTGGGGATACTACTAGGAGCATTTCTTCTCTTGGCCCGGAGCACTTTGGCAGACCATGTGGCAGACAAATTGAACGATGTATGAAAAAACACGACTGATGAATTTGACCCCACGCCGCCTAGCTGTGTTCTGAGCAGGGTTATCAGTTCCAGGGCCATCAATTGTGGCGGGACGATTTTTAAGAGAAGGGGGGGGTAAAGAAAGGGGGGGGG
This sequence comes from Microglena sp. YARC, assembly GCA_022414725.1. NCBI lineage: Eukaryota > Viridiplantae > Chlorophyta > Chlorophyceae > Chlamydomonadales > Chlamydomonadaceae > Microglena > Microglena sp. YARC. Next base: position 4,251,423 of record CM039463.1, on the reverse strand, counting down.
GGGGGGGGGGGGGGGGGGGCGGGCGGGTACAGTCTGAGGCTCAGTGTCAAACTACAACCGCCATACAAAGCCAGTCAACTAGGCCAATCAGCTTAAGGCCAATCTAGCTCACAAGGCTGATTCTAGAAACTATGTTTTTCAATCTTAGGGCTGATCCCCAACGATGTTTTTTTTTGCCAATGAAAACAAACTGGTTGATTGTGTGGGTGAGTGGGTGGATGTGGGTGGGTGGGTGGGTGCACTATGTGTGTGTGTGTGTTGAGGGGGGGGGGGGGGGGGGGGGGTAAGACTGCAGAGGCAACACAAATACACACACATTTCAACATAAATACACCAATTAATCAAATGTGCGTACCATTTGTGTTGCAGGCCTACCAAGACATGGGGCGCGAGCGCTGCCCCACTACAAAGAGCTTGGAGGAGGCTATCGTAGTGTGCCAAGAGAGGTGGGATTCCGAGTGGAAAGACAAGTTTGATGAGCGGTCATTGATGATGCATGCAGAATGGAAGGTGTCAGGCATTGCTGGACTGCCTACCATTGAACATCATATGTGGGAGGAGGAAGAATGATTCACGGTTATCTTGCTCGTGCAATGCACAGCGGTGCACTGACATTGCTCGACTAACTACCATTATTTAAGATCAGATCCACGAGGAGGAAGAATGATTAATGCATCTCAGTTAGGTGCAATGCGCATTGATGGGATTGGGTTGGATTATTACATGCTTTGGGCTTGATACTGTTTGCAGGTTTGATATTGCATATGTCATATATAAGCTGCATATATCATATGCAGTTAAGTGCCCCTCCGTGCCTTTCACATCTCCGTGCATCTCAAACCCAGTGCACCTCGAAATCAGTGCATGCAAGGTGATCCTATAAGTCGAATTGCTAGCCAAACTAGATAGTAGGTGGATGATCATGGGAGTTCCCCATAAAGGGTAACCCGAATAGAGTAATATGTGGTAGTTCTTCTCCACTAGCTGCATCTGGAAATCACGGGAAAAGCTCATAATAGAGGGTTCCCCGTAAGAGACATTGTGTGAGGGTTTCTTCTCCATAGCTGATCTAGAGAGTCACATCTTCTTCTCCACTAGCTGGATATAGACAGTTCTTCTCCACTAGCTGGAATCTAGAGTCACAGGGGTTCTTCTCCACTAGCTGGATCTAGAAAAGTCACAGGTTCTTTCCTCCACTAGCGGTTCTTCTCCACTAGCTGGATCTAGAAAGTCACAGGGGTTCTTCTCAACTGCGTGGAATCTAGAAAGTCCACAGGGTTCTTCTCAACTCTGGATTTTCCCCACTAGCTGGATCTAGAAAGTCACAGGGGTTCTTCTCCACTAGCTGGATCTAGAAAGTCACAGGGGTTCTTCTCCACTAGCTGGATCTAGAAAGTCACAGGGGTTCTTCTCCAAAATACTGACAGGTCTTCTCCACTAGCTAATGGATCTAGAGAATTCATCAAAGGTTCTTCTCCACTAGCTGCGATCTTCACCTCTCCACTGCTGTGATCTAGAAGTCAACATCCACTCCACTTAGCTCACAGCGGATCTCCACTAGCATTCAGAAAGTCACAGTAGGGGTTTCCACTAGCTCGATCTCAGGGGTGTTCTCCATCTGCCTGGAACTAGAAATAATCACTTCATCCACTAGCTGGATCTAGAAAATCAGGGGTTTCTTCTCCACTTGCTGGATCCTAGTCACAGGGGGGTCCTTCTCCACTTGCTAGGAAATCACAGTTCTTCTGCGGGATGACGTGGATAGAAAAGGTTCACATGGGGTTCTTCTCCACTAAAAAAAATTAGCTGGATCTAGAAAGTCACAGGGTTCTTCTCACTAGCTGGATCTAGAAAGTCACAGGGGTCTTCTCCACTAGCTGGATCTAGAAAGGTCATCTCCACTAGCTGGATCTAGAAAGAAAATCTAGAAAGTCACAGGGTTCTCTTCTAGCTGCGATCTCCACTAGCTAGGAGGAGTCACAGGGGTTCTTCTCCACTAGCTGGATATAGAAAGTCCCACAAGGGGGTTCTTCTCAGCTGGATCCACTTGCTCTGGATCTAGAAAGTCACAGGGGGTGTCCACTTGCTGGATCTAGAAAGTCACAGGGGTTCTTCTCACTAGCTGGGATCTAGAAAGTCACAGGGGTTCTTCTCCACTAGCTGGATCTGGTCACATCTAGCTGGGATCTAGAAAGTCACAGGGGTCTTCTCCACTAGCTGGATCTAGAAAGTCAGCAGGGGTTTCTTCTCCACTAGCTGGATCTAGAAAGTCACAGGGGGTGTTCTCCACTTTGCTGATCTAGAAAGTCACAGGGGTTCTTCTCCACTAGCTCACAGGGGATCTAGAAAGTTCACAGGGGTTCTTCTCCACTAGCTGGATCTAGAAAGTCACAGGGGTTCTTCTCCACTAGCTGGATCTAGAAAAGGGGTTCTTCTCCACTGCTTGGATCTTAGGTCACAGGGTTTCTTCTTCTTACTAGAAAGTCACAGGGGAATCTAGAAAGTCAAGGGGTGTCTTCATCCACTCTGGGACTAGAAAAGGTCTCTCCACTAGCTGGATCTAGAAAGTTCACAGGGGGTTTTCTCCACTAGCTTATAGAAAGTCACAGGGATCTAGTTCATCACAGCGGGTTCTCCCATAGCTGGATCTAGAAAGTCACAGGGGTCTTCTCCACTAGCTGGATATCTAGAAATCACAGGTCACAGGGGTCTTCTCCACTAGCTGGATCTAGAAAGTAAGAAAGGGGGTTTCTCCACAAAAGGATCTAGGTCACAGGGGTCTTCTCCACTAGCTGGCTAGAAGTCAACAGGGGTTCTTCTCCATCTGGATTAGAAAGTCACAGGCACAGGGGTCTTTCCACTAGCTGGATATAGAAAGTCACAGGGGGTCCCCATAAAGGGTAACCAGATAGAGTACAGGTTATGCAGCATGCCCCCTCATCGTGTTGGCCGTCTGCTCCGCTTCCATCATATTCTTAATGAACTGGGTGATAAGCTTTGCCAACTATGCTACCATGTGTTGAGTATCTTCTATGCAGCAGCTCATAATCCCCCTTGCCTTGCTATGTGTTCGCTAGGCCCGCATCATTCACCTTCACAAGCTAGCTTAATCTAAAAAAGCCTTGTTTAGGGCCGCATGCATGTGATGGAGCCCCTCATGATTGTCGCTGAAAAGCGACTGTACTTCAACATTGAGTTGCGCAATTCGTTAGCAGAATTGTTCCATTACTTCCTCCGGTGTGCCGCCGGGCTTTGCATTATCAAAGATAAATTGATTTGAAGCACATTGACGTATGGTACCAGAGTATTAATGAATGTTTTTTATTTCTGTGGTTTGCACTTCCATGTATCGACGGTGTGTACACTCTTGTCAGCCTTTCTATGTATGAACACTTTTGTCGGCAGGTAATTTGTTTCCCCATATCCTTCGATTGCTTGCCATCATACAGGCCAGGCTGTGTGCACCCTTCCACTTGCATGTAATTTCTCCTCCGGATTTCCACCGGGGTAATTCATGTTTGTATCGATGTTTGTAGATTATTCTCTCTCTTTCAGCAGCTAAACCGTATATTTGAATGTTGACATGTCGTGACATTTCTCCTCCGGATTTACACCGGGGTAATTCATATCCGTGTCCATGTTTTTAGAGTTTTATCTCTTTGTGGATTGCACTTCCGTGTCTCGGCTGTTTGTACACTCTTGTGAGCCTTTCTATGTACAAACACTTTTTTCAGCGGGTAATATGTCAGCACATAGTTTGTCTGGATTTCCGGGGTTATTCATGTCCTTATCCGTGTTTGTAGAGTATTCTCTCTCTTTCAACGACTAAACCGTACATTTGAATGTTGACATGTATGTCGTGGCTTCATGTCAACTTCCTTTGGACCATTTCTTCGGATCACGAAGCTTCCGTCTTGGATCCCTGATCTGGTCTCCCAAATTGAAACCTTGACATTATTCTCGTCTTTTCTCTGTGAACTTCATAGAAATTGTTTGAACACCTTCCGATTTATGAATCCTTGTATGAAAGTTATTTCGCTCTGCCTTGGGCACTTTTCCACAGAAAAAACATTTTCCACCACCAAGCAACGATATCCCAGATCCTTTATTGTCGAATTCCCAAACGCGGGTCTATTTATATAAGTGTATAGTCTTCTTCGCCGACTTGGCTTTTTTTCCATATCTACCTCGAGGCCACTAATCCTATCCCCGAGGTGCAAACTCGCACTAAACTCTTTTAGCTAGCACAACCCCAATTAGATCATATATAATATATATAGGGAAGTATGTAGATTGTATATAATTAATTAATTAACATAATTAATTAATTAATTAATTATATATAATATATATTAGGGAAGTATGTAGATTGTATTTAATTAATTTAATTAAATAATTATTAATAAATTAATTAATTATATATAAATATATTAGGGAAGTATGTAGATTGTATATAATTAATTAATTGAATAATTAATTAATTAATAATATAATATAATATATTATAGGGAAGTATGTAGATTGTATATAATTAATTAATTAAATGATTAATTAATTAATTAATTATATATAATATATATTAGGGAAGTATGTAGATTGTATATAATTAATTAAATTAATAATTAATTAATTAATTAATCAATTATATATAATATATATTAGTGAAGTATGTAGATTGTATATATTAAATTAATTAATTAAATAATTAATTAATTAATTATATATAAATATATGTTAGGGAAGTATGTAGATTGTATATAATATAATTAATTGAATAATTAATTAATTAATTAATTATATATAATATATATTAAGGAAGTATGTAGATTGTATATAATTAATTAATTAAATGATTAATTAATTAATTAATTATATATAATATATATTAAGGAAGTATGTAGATTGTATATAATTAATTAAATAAATAAATAATTAATTAATTAATTAATTAATTAATTATATATAAATATATATTAGGGAAGTATGTAGATTGTATATAATTAATTAATTAAATAATTAATTAATTAATTAATTAATTAATTATATATATAATATATATTAGGAAGTATGTAGATTGTTCATAATTAATTAATTTAAAATTAATTAATTAATTAATTAATTATATATATAATTATTTTTTTTATTAGGGAAGTGTGTAAATGGAGTTTATCGCAAGGGACAATGCCATGGTCCAGAGTCATTTCTTCTAGCTCAAGTGAGTAATTAAAGCGATTTCCCAACTATAGGTAAGCTCCAATATATCAAGGAAAAGCTATTTGAAGCCGCTTGACAATACTGTTAAGAATGGTTATCCGAAAGATGCGGGGTAAAAGCCCAGAAGTTATATGGCACACATGAGAAGGCAGGGTCTATAGCCGAGGAAATAATAACTATAATGTAAAACAAAAAAACTAGGCGGCTCTAGCTGAAAATTCCCGACCACACAATGGATCGGAAGTATAACGAAAAACAATAAATATGACAATATATATATATTGTTTGTACGAGTCAAATCACTATATCAATCAAAATTAGCTACCCATGGTTTGTAACACAAATACAATAACATGTGCTCAAAGCTACTTCGTATACAGTTTGTGGTGCATGTGGGGTGCTTGTGAGTGTGTTTGTGTGTAACAGTGTGTGTGTGTGAGCGTAAGAGTGTGTGTGATTGTGAGTGTGTGTGTGTGTGTGTGTGTGTGTGTGTGTGTGTGTGTGTAACATTGTGTGTGTGAGTGTAAGAGTGCGTGTGTGGGGGTGAGGGGGGGGCGGGGGGGGTTATGGTGTGAGGTTGTGACTTGCCATGTGTGTGGTGAGTGTGGGGTAAAGAAAAACTAATGCAATCGTGTAACCTGGAAAGTAACAAAAATACAAGACCATATCATGCATGTGCCCAAACCAACCTGTACCAGATCGCCTAGTTGGCTTGGCAAGGTCGTCATCGATTTATGAGCAGGTGGAAAACGGTGGCAGAGGATTCCAAGCCTGGATGCATGAGGCGATCTGCTTCCCAGAATTTCCGAAAGGACAGGTCGAGGAAGGGAAGGGGTGCAGTTTCGTTAGCGTGGAGGGCTGGAGAGAGCACAGGCGCAGGCGACAGGCGTAAGAAGATACGCACCCATTAAATGGGATAAATCCAAACCGATCCACTTCCGCAATGAAAGATCAGGTCGATGACGGTCCTAGCTGGCGGACAAGGGATGTTTGCGCCCCAGGCTGTGTGATCAACGACGGCCAACACACCACGCTCGACGAGCGTTGAACTATTTGTTGTTGCTGCACATTGCCTTCCCTCTGCGCCTTCTTTTCCGTCTTTTCCTTCTTTCGTTGTTTGCAAATAAGTTGGCCAGTCACTCCCCTCCGATCTCAGGGAATCCTAGATGGCACCTTTGTGACACACGCTTAGGCAATCAAGTAATCAACTTGCACATCGCATAGGATAGCAAGGTCACACACAAAAACACACACAGCATGATTGCACCTTGCATGGCAGCAAGCTCAGGGTTTGGTGTACTAAATCGAGGGCTCCAGCATCCTGGCTCTTCCATCTGTGCAACTACTTCAGCCCGTGTGGACCAAGCCAGCACAAGGGTGAAGCCAAGCCTAGCCAACCCAGCCTGCAAGCCACAGAGGCAACAGGTCAAGATTCACGCTAACTCAGAAAATGTGGACCAAAACAAGGCAGGCAAGAAAACTAAGCGACATAGTCTCACTAAAGCGGCTCCTATCCCTGAAGAAGAGAGGGCAGCAGAACTTCAGGCTATTCATGAGGAGCTTGAGACAGAATTGGGGATGGCACCAGAGGTTGCATCGAAGGTGTGTGAGTGGGAGAAGAGATGTGAGGGAGGGGTGGGGTGGGGTGGTTGGGGGAGAAAGGGAGAAAAAATAAACAAGGGCATTTATACAAGTAATGCATTCACACACACGCATGCATTGCCCGCCCCCCCCCCCCCTCCCGGACACACACACATAGTCACACACACAAACACACACACACACACACACGCACACGCACATCCACACACACACACACCACACACACACACTCACACACTCACACGCAAAACACACACACATACATGCATGCTCACTCATATCCCAAAATTGCCTGTAGTTCTATCCCTATAAAACTACCAAGGGTGGATCAAAGCATACCATCCTACCCCACGCACCTCCTAACCACCCATGGCCATGCATGTATTCTCATTCATCATGTACAGACTCTCATATTTTCAACACCCCCCCTTTACCACTTTCATCATTGGGTGACAAAAATTGCACCCCACCACACCACACACACACCACACACCACACACCACCACACCACACCACCATACCACCACCATACCACCACCACACCACACACCCACCACACACCACACCACACCACCACACCACCACCACCCACACCACCACACCACACCACACCACACCACCACCACACCACACCACACCACACCACCACACCACACCACACACCACCACACCACACCCACCCACACCACACCACACCACACAACACACTACACCATCACCACCTATCCCCACCCCCCCATCCCACCCCCCCACCCCTAACCCCCACATTTATACACCCATCAGACGCACTCCCTATAATAACATTATTCATTTTATAATTATCAATACTAAGTACAAACAATGTTTGCGTACCCCCCCCCCCCCCCCCCCCCCCCCCCCCCCCCCCATCCATGTACTCACCCCTTTACACACCACACACACAATCCCTTCCCCTCCCCTTGTCAAGCTTCTCCTCTTCTACTCCTTGCAGTTCAAGTTTCAGTTTTTTTGGCAGTGGCGTTATCAACGAACATCAAAGCATCAAATTGAAATGTGCTTGATCCAATCACTGTGCATGCAATCATTGAACATTTAAGTAACTTCTTGTGGCCTTCCACCTCTGTATTGTTCATTATATGGAATGTATGTATACTCTCCTCCCTTTCAGTTCAACATTGTGGAGTGCTTAACAGCCAAGTTCTTCAACTCAGTTACGTGGCTCCAGTCTTTAAGGCTGCCTGATATTTTCGTCAGTAACATAAGAAATTAAAATCAAAGCATAATTATCAAAATGAGCTTGATCCAATATATGAATGCAATCATTGATACACATAAGTGACTTATCATGACCTTTCACCTCTGTATTGTTCATAACATGGAATTTATGTGTACTGTCCCTCTTCACTTCAGAGTTGGGTTCAACATTGTGGAGTGGTTAACAGCCAAGGGCTTTCTCGAAACCCTAATCCAAAGGATGATCCAGAGCAATCCCTCCTTGTTGATGAAGTCCCCAAGGGTCCTAGGTCCTATGCTGGAGTACGTGTCTTGGGTTGTGGGGTCCAAGGAGGAAGCTGTCAAACTGTTGACCAAGCAGCCATCCATGTTTGGGAAACGGCCGACCAGCATCCACGCTAAGCTGTTGATGCTAGAGGAATTGATCGGCTGCAGCCCCTCCTTGATGCTCACTAGGTGGGTGCCTTCTTGACAGGCCCATAATGTAATATCCTAAAAAGTCCTTGCATACATAGTTGACTTTGATGGGGTCGATAAAGAAATAAACCTCTATATAGATATTTACAAAGTTGGAGGATGAATGTCATTTTGGTTAGAAGTTGACCCCCACCCCCCCCCCCCCCCCCCCCCCCCCCCCCCCCCTACCTTACAGATCACAGAGCACAGATCACATGCAATTATTAAAAATAACGTTTTATTACTAAGCATTACATCCACATACAAAACAACCAATCAAGATCCGTAACATACGTTTCAATCGTTACATGCATCATCATTACAACAACAAACAGACATGCACATAATCATTCATACGCACATAACCCGATCACACAAACAACTCAGACACACATACAACTACAGCGGGGGGCGGTCCACTCTAGTTTTGTTTGCCCTTACCCCCCCCCCATTGGCTTAAAAGGTAGATATCTTCCTCACCAATCGTAATTATGTCATGAAAGTTAGGTGTTTACTGGCCCCCACGTCAAGTTCTATCAGTTTGTCATCTTAAAAACGTGGTTTGGCTTACGTATAAGTGACCCCTGCCCCCCCCCCACCCCACCACCCCACCACCACCACCACCACAAACACCACCACACCACAAAACACACACACACACAAAAGTATCTCCGGTTGTTAGATACCTTCCTGATGCTTGAGCTTCCAACTGCTACTGCTGTCGGCTCTTTTGCAATAGCAGCAATGGTGTGAGGTTTTCCATTACGACGATTAACAGCGTGCACCTCCCCACATACTTCTGAACACCCCTGGTGGTAATAAACTAAAATAAAAAACTAAACTATATATTGTAATGTACTAAAATAAACAAACTAAACTATATATTGTAAAATAAACGAACTAAACTTTATATTGTAATATACTAAAATAAACAAACTTAACTTTGTATGGTAAAATAAACAAAGTAAATTATATATTTTAATATACTAAAATAAACAAACTAAACTATATATTTTAATATACTAAAATAAACAAACTAAACTATAGTTTGTAAAATAAACAAACTAAACAAACTAAACTTTATATTGTAATATACTAAAATAAACAAACTAAACTATATATTGTAATATACTAAAAGAAACAAACTAAATTATAGTTTGTAAAATAAACAAACTAAACTATATATTGTAATATACTAAAATAAACAAACTAAACTTTATTTTGACAACACACAACTGAATATTTAACCCCAACATGTGTATGTAGGAACGTTAGCATCGTCACCCGCAGCATGCACACACGCATTGGGCCAAGGTGTATCCTATTGAGGGAGTTAGGATTGGCGGAAGATGAAAATCTCATGTACAGGTCCACATGGGGGGCAAAAACCAACAGTAACTTTGCTACATGGCCCACGCTTTTAAAGGTATGTCACTAGGGGGTTTGGAGGGTGGAAATGGGTTTGGGTATGGATGAGGGGTAGCATCCATAAACATATGGGATGAGAGTTGGGACTTGTGGAGCATGCCAAGCTCAAGCACAACGCCAATTGGTTGGTTCATGACCCACAAACTCGGTGAAACAGGTAATGTCAAAGCACCACCATGCTTCAAAGAGGCCTTACAGACATTATTGGCGGAGCCCCCTCTTCAAGGTGGCGGGAGCCCCCATGTTTACCTATTTGTCCGTCTGACCGACAGTCTGGCCGTCTGACTGCCATAAAGCCTGACACGTCAGCCAACAATCTCGTAAGTAACTCGCTTCCGTTGCCACCTGTCGCTCCGTCGCGACCACTCTTTGCCATTTTTTAGCGTCGCATGCGACGTTCATAGAACTTGTTAATTTTTTTTTTTTGGGGGGGGGGGGGGGGGGGGGATTTGAAACTGGCAGAGGATCCAGGCTCGCGAGCAACCCTTGTGGGTGTTAGCATCATCAGTGCGTTGGCTACATGGCCCAAGCTTGTGCATGTATACTTTATCTTGGTGTGAAGGATATTTAAGTAGGAGGCAGGGGGGGGGGGGGGGGGGGGTGGGGGGGGTCGGGGGGGAATAACACGGCCACTGTCAGTGAGAACTGACCTACGGTCATCTAACTCTGAAAGGGGGGGGAGGGCGGGGGGGGGATCGCTTGCCGCAGGTACGCCTCCACCTTGTTCTTGCAAGTGAGTACGTCGTGTGGGGTAGTTAAAGCCCAGAGGGTGAGTTGTGTGTGGGAATGTGTATATGTTTGTGTGGGAGGAGTCAGGGAGGGACTTGATTTGTTGTGGGGAATGTGTATATGTTAGTGTTGAGGAGTAAGGGAGAGGGTGAGTTGTGGTGGGAGATGTGTGCATGTTTATTTGTGTGGATGTGTGAGGGAGAGGGAGAATTGGGGTGCGGAATGTAAAGGTGTTAATGTGTCTTGGGGGGTGGGGTTGTGGGTTGGCTACATGGCCCACGCTTGTGCAGGTTCCGGATATGGAAATGTGGTTGTGCGTGGTGGGGAGAAATCAAGGGGGTAGGAGAAGAAAGGATGAGGAGGGGTTAGCGGCATTGAGGGGGCAGGGACAAGGTGGTGGGGGGGGGTGGCGGGGGTGGGGTGGGGGGGACCGTTTGGGGTGGGGTGGGTGGGGGATACTGGGGGGGGCAGGTAACAAAAACAACACACGTATACACCAATTAAACACATACACGTGCAACCATTTATTGCAGGCCTACAAGGACATGGGGCGCGAGCGCTTCCCCACTCAATCAGAACAATTTGGAGGATGCTATCTACGACGTAGTTTGCAATGAGAGGTGGGACCACGAGTGGAAAGCCAAGTTTGATGAGCGGTCATTGATGATGAAGGCGGAATGGATGGTGACTGGCATTGTTGGACTGCCTACCATTGGAAATCTGATCTGCAAGGAGGATGAATGATTCGCGGTATCTTGCGCGTTCAACCAATGCATGAGCGATGGAGCCAGGGGCATTGTTGGACTACTTACACATGAATATCAGATAAACAGATGCTTCCCCACCACAAACAATTTGTAGCAGGCTATCGTTGTGTGCCTAGATAGGTGGGACCTTGAGTGGAAAGAGAAGTTTAATGAGCGGTCCCTGTTGATGCGGGCGGCATGGAAGGTGTCAGGCATTGCTGGAGCTGCCTACCATTGAGAATCAGATGTGGAAGGAGGAAGAGGGATTCGCGGTTATCTTGCGCGTTCAATGCATAGCGATGCATGGGCATTGTTGGACTACCTACCATTGAAGATCAGATAAGCATTGGTGACTACTGCTAGCTCATCGCGGCTTACACAGTGATGTCCTTAACTTCGTACGGTAATGGACCACGATATAACCGTGTTTTCTATCTCCCTCAGTATTGGTTCATTTGACTTGATTTGAAGTGTATGGACGTGTAAACGGTATTTCCTGTTATATCCCCTTGGTCTTATACTGATTTCCCCAAAAAGGGTCTAAAAATATCGTACGGTATCGATACTGTTAAGATATATCACGATATATCGTACGGTAATTGAAAAAATACCGTATATAATATTGACAGCTGACTCATGTATGTCCAGGTATTGTACAATGTTTAAATCGTGTTGATTCTATGCCAAAAGCCCCTTTTTCAGTGATGTACAATGGTCTAGTTATGGACGCAGTCGCCTTGAGGAGAAGAGTCGGGGGGTCGATTCCCCCTACGGTCGCTCTTAGGCGTGCAGGTCGTTGTCAACCGTCGATGGTAGGGTTGCCCCCAGTTTGAGGTAGAAACCGCTCTCTACCGGGGTGGGCGAGGGCAGGGTTGGGGCACACTAAGGGCTGGTTTGGGGCGCACCAGGCCAAAGTGTCCAGGCAGGGTTGGGGCAGGGTTGGGGCGCACCATGGCAGGCTTGGGGCTGGTAGGGTTAGGGTGGGGTTGCTTGGGGAGCACCATGGCAGGCTTTAAGGACACCGCGGGCGGGCTTAGTTGGGGCAAGGGGGGGCCAGGATCGATGGGGCGGGCAGCCGGGCAGGGTTTGGGCAACGGACATAAGTAGGGGAGGTCGCGCACTCGGCAGGGTTGGTGGGCAAGATAAGGGGAGTATGGTTGGAGCGGGCACCAGAGCAGGGTTGGTTATGCCGGCAATTACGGTAGGTAGGGGCAGGGTTGGTGTTTGAGGCCCCTGAATCGCATCAGGGCAGGGTTGGGCGCAATTAGGGTAGGTAACAGTAGGGGCAGGGTTGGTGTTTGAGGCGCACCAGGGCGGGGTTTGGGCCGCGCAATTAGGGTAGGGTAGGGCAGGTTGTGCTTTATTGGTAGGGGCGCACTCAGGGCAGGGTTGGGCAGCAGGGGTGGGGTAGGGGTTGGGCGTGGTTGGAGAGCACTAGGGTATGGTAGTGAGGAAGGGGCTTCAACACTGAGCGAAGCTTCAAAGCGCAAGCAAGCAGTATCGGTACTGGTATACTTTCTAATTTATCACGGCCCAAAATCCTTCAGCCGCTAAGTGGTGATTAAGTGGTGATTACACATTATTGTTTGCTGGCAGGGGGAAGCAACTTCGAACCAAAATGGACAGCCAACTCCATCACCACCCACCAACTTTGTAGGTATCACTAAGAGGGAAGAAGAATCATACGGTTTTATCTCTTAATTTGGCCCAGTATAAAAAGTGCTGGTCCTCCAAAGTTTGGGCCGCGGAGGGGGGGGGGGGGGGGGGGGGGTTGAGGGGAAAATCTGGAATTTTCAAAACATTAGGTACTTTCCAGGCACTTTTTTCTATCCCTCAGAATTACATGGGAGTGGAAGCAGGGTGTTCCTCCAAGTGTTTCCTCTACTCTATATACAGTCCATTTTATGCTATTGGGTAGAGATCCACCAAATATTATGCCCAGGGCAGAGGAGGGAGGGGGGGGGGGGGGTACATGATCTCTCTCTCTCTCTCTCTCTCTCTCTCTCTCTCTCTCTTTCTCTCACCTCTTCTCTCTCTCACTCTCTCTTCTCTCTCTCCACACACACACACAACGCCCTAACCAACACATGCGTACAACGACGTACAGAGCGAGACCTCATGGTAGTCCACTGCTTCTTCTTTTTTTACTGACTTTTTTATTGGCTGGCTGACTGTCTGACCCCCAAGCCCCACCCAAACAATGTAACAGGCTGCCTTCTATCTCGGTAATAAAATATGGTGGTCCAATTATCATTTCTCAACGGATCCGAGTACCGGTACAATAGGCTTATGTAACATGGAGCGATGATCAGGAACCCCAAACCCAGATTTACACAAGAAGAAAACGGGTCGGTCAAATATTAAATAATATAATCCGGGACCAAAGCAAATAAAACGGGTCCGTCAAATATTAAAAATACATAATCCGGACCAATTCTTCTGCATTTGGTCCCTGATTATATTATTTTAACCTACATTACAACGCTAATTGCGAAACTAAATTACGAGGTAGTAGATTTGGTGTTGTACTAACCACCTCGTAAACCTAGTAGAAAACGAGGGTTAGTAGTTGTTTAAACAATTTATGCACACACCGAACTACGGGGGGATTCGTCAAAATTTTAACAAGCCAAATTTAAATTCGGAACATGCTGTTTTATTCATAGTATATGGTATTATGTATTTTATCTCTCTCGAATTCAAAGTTTGAATATTTGTCTATATCACGCTGCTTGTCGATTGACTTTTTGTTTGTTAAGCCTGTAGTCAATCTCGTCGGTTGACGTTCAGTTTGGCAAGTCCGTTGTCAATCTTGTCGGTTGACATTCAGTTTGGCAAGTATATATGTTGTCAATCTTGTCGGTTGACGTTCAGTTTGTCAAGTCTGTTGTCAACCTTGAGCAGTTGCGCAAGCACTCGATTCTGCTCCTCCTCCCCCAGATGTTGGTTGGCACTCAGTTGGGCCTGCAAATAATACAATTTAACGATGACCAGGTTTTACTCATGGCGAGTGTTGCTTTTCGTTTTTATAAATACCCCCCCCACCACCACCAAACCACCAACCACCAAGTCCTCACTCTCAATCCACTATCACTTGGACGAGCTTTCAATATGGAGCTGTGGCAACCACCCGCCCACATCCACCCACCCACCCCTCACTCCCACCCCACCACCCACCCACCCTTAACCCACCCACCCACCCACCCACATACACCACCACCACACCGACACTAAAAACCTACACCCACATATGTGACTCTCCACCTTCAATTCGTCACTGGCCCACCAACAAGTCCCTCACCTCAATCCACTCTCACTTGTAATGTAATGTAATGTAAACTTGGACAAGCTTCAATATGTAGGTGCGGCGACCACCTGCCCCCCCCCCCCCCCCCCCCCCCCCCCCCCCCCCCCCCCCCCCCCCCCCCCCCCACACACACACCACACCACCAGTCCACCACCCTCCCCCCTCCCCACCCAATCCACACACTGACACACACACACTTCAATATGTAGGTGCGGCGACCACCTGCCCCCCACCCCCCCACCCCCCCTACACACACACACCACCACCAGTCCACCACCACTACCCCTCCCCACCCAATCCACACACTGACACACACACACTTCAATATGTAGGTGCGGCGACCACCTGCCCCCCCCCCCACACACACACTCCACCACTAGTCCACCACCACTACCCCTCCCCACCCAATCCACACACTGACACACACACACTTCAATATGTAGGTGCGGCGACCACCTGCCCCCCCCTCCCACACACACACACACACACACACACCACTACCCTCCCCACCCAATCCCACACACTGACACACACACTTCAATATGTAGCTGCTGGCGACCACCTGCCCCCCCCCCCCCCCCCCCACCACCCCACCACCACCACAACACACACACACACACACCGCCACCACTACCCTCCCCACCCAATCCACACACTGACACACACACACACTTCAATATGTAGCTGCGGCGATCACCTGCCCCCCCCCCCCCCCCCCCCCCCCCCCCACACACACACACACACCACCACCACTACCCTCCCACCCAATCCACACACTGACACACACACACACTTCAATATGTAGCTGCGGCGACCCCCCCCCACCCCCACCCCGTCAGTTAAACGATTGTTTGGGTTCAGTTCATCCGTGCTTCAGTTCATCAGTGCGCCTAAACGGTCGGGCAAGTCCCTTTAGACTATTTGGCCTACACTGGACTGTAACAAACATACCCCCCCCCCCCCCCCCTAACACACACGCACAGTCAACTCCAATTCCCTCCACACACACAAATACCATTCTCACTTAAACGGGCTTCAATATCATCTGACTCTCACCATCAATTCGAAACCCACCCAGGCATCTGACTCTCACCGTCAATTCGAAACCCACCCAGGCATCTGACTCTCACCGTCAATTCGAACCCCACCCACGCATCTGACTCTCATCGTCAATTCGAAACCCACCCACGCATCTGACTCTCACCGTCAATTCGAAACCCACCCAGGCATCTGACTCTCACCCGTCAATTCAAACCCACCCAGCATCTGACTCTCACCGTCAATTCGAAACCCACCCACGCATCTGACTCTCACCGTCAATTCGAAACCCACCCACGCATCTGACTCTCACCGTCAATTCGAAACCCACCCACGCATCTGACTCTCACCGTCAAATTCGAAAACCCACCCACGCATCTGACTCTCACCGTCGATTCGAAACCCACCCACGCATCTGACTCTCACCGTCGATTCGAAACCCACCCACGCAATCTGACTCTCACCGTCAATTCGAACCCCCACGCATCTGACTCTCACCGTCAATTCGAAACCCACCCACGCATCTGACTCTCACCGTCAATTCGAAACCCACCCACGCATCTGACTCTCACCGTCAATTCGCTCCTGACCACCAAGTAGTCATCACTCTCATCCATTCTCACTTGGACAGGCTTCAAGATGTTGGTATGGCGGAGACCCCCGCCCCCACCCACCCACCCACACACCCCTCCCAGACTCCCCCTCCACCCCCCCAACACACACACGCCCTCCCAGACTCCCCCTCCACCACCCCCAACACACACAGTCAACTCCCCTCCACACACACAAATATAGTCCATTCGCACTTGGACAGAGCTTCGGGAATCTCACCTTCAATTTTTTCTCTGACCACCAACAAGTCCTCACTCTCATCCATTCTCACTTCAACAGGCTTCAAAACCCCCACATCCACCCACACAACGCCCCCCCCCCCCCAAAAACGGCGTAGCTGTAGCAAGGACCCCACACACACATCCACCCACACACGCCCCCCCCCCCCCCCCCCCCAAAACGGCGTAGCTGTAGCAAGGACCCCACACACACATCCACCCACACACGCCCCCCCCCCCCCAAACGGCGTAGCCTGTAGCAAGGACCCCCCCCACACATCCACCCACACACGCCCCCCCCCCCCCCCCCCAAAACGGCGTAGCTGTAGCAAGACCCCCCCCACACATCCACCCACACACGCCCCCCCCCCCCCCCAAACGGCGTACTGTAGCAAGGACCCCCCCCACACATCCACCCACACACGCCCCCCCCCCCCCCCAAAACGGCGTAGCTGTAGCAAGGACCCCCCCCACTCATCCACCCACACACGCCCCCCCCCCACCCCCAAAACGGCGTAGCTGTAGCAAGGACCCCCCCCACACATCCACCCACACACGCCCCCCCCCCCCCCCAAAAACGCGTAGCTGTAGCAAGGACCCCCCCCACACATCCACCCACACACCCCCCCCCCCCCCCCCCCCCCCCCCCCCAAAACGGCGTAGCTGTAGCAAGGACCCCCCCCCACATCCACCCACACACGCCCCCCCCCCCCCCCCAAAACGGCGTAGCTGTAGCAAGGACCCCCCTACACATCCACCCACACACGCCCCCCCCCCTCAAACCCGCACAGGTAAACGATTGTTTGGGGTTCACTTCAACAGGCTTCAAAACGGCGTAGCTGTAGCAAGGACCCCCCTACACATCCACCCACACACGCCCCCCCCCAAACCCGCACAGTAAATTCCCCTCCACACACACATATAGTCCCTTCTCACTCCGATCTTCAAGACCCTTCACTCTCACATTCAATTTGTCCCTGACCACCTCACGTCCCTGACCACCTCACCAACAAGTCCTCGCTCTCATCCACTCTCACTAGACAGGCGTCAAGATGTAGCCGAGGCGGCAACACGCCCACACCCCCCCACCACCCCCACCACCCACCCTCGCCTCACCCCTTACCCACCAACCCACCCACATACTCACCCCCACACCCCCACATAAAAGAAACCCACTCACGCATCTGACTCTCACATTCAATTCGTCCCTCACCACCAACAAGTCCTCGCTCTCTTCCATTTCTCACCTCAACAGGCTTAAAGACAATGTAGCTGTGCCCCCCCCCCCCCCCCCCCCCCCCCCATCCACACACACCCGCCCCCCCCCCATCCAAAACACACCCGCCCCCCCCCCGCCCCCCAAACACACACAGTCGACTCCCCTCCACACACACAAACATAGTTCATTCTCACCTGGACGGATTTCAAGACGTAGCTGCGGCGACGACCCGCCCACACTCACCCAGATCCCCCCCTCCCCTCCCAACACACACAGTCAACTCCCCTCCACACACACAAACATAGTTCATTCTCACTTGGACGGATTTCAAGACGTAGCTGCGGCGACGACCCGCCCACACTCACCCAGGTCCCCCCCTCCCCTCCCAACACACAAAGTCAACTCCCCTCCACACACACAAACATAGTTCATTCTCACTTGGACGGGTTTCAAGAAGTAGCTGCGGCGACGACCTGCCCATACTCACCCAGGTCCCCCCCTCCCCTCCCAACACACACAGTCAACTCCCCTCCACACACACAAACATAGTTCATTCTCACTTGGCCGGCTTCAAGACTCTCACCTTCAATTCGTTTCTCACCACCAACAAGTCCTCACTCTCATCCATTCTCACTTGGACAGGTTTCAACACGTAGCTGTGGCGGCGACCCGCCTGCAGCCATCCCTCATTCCTGCCCTGGGCTTCAAACACATACCTGGGGGTGGGGGTGGGAGTCAGGGCGGTGGTGGGGATGGGGGTGGGAGTGGGGGTGGGGGTGGGAGTGGGGTGGGAGTCAGGGCGGTTTGGGGTTGGGGTGGGGTTGGGGTGGGAGTCAGGGCTGGTGGGGTGGGGGTGGGGGTGGAGTCAGGGCGTGGGTGGGGTGGGGTGGGAGTCAGGGCGGGGGTGGGGGTGGGTGGGGTGGGAGTCAGGGCGGTGGTGGGGGTGGGGGTGGAGTGGGGTGGGTGGGGGTGGGGGCGGGGGGGTGGGAGTGGGAGTGGGGTGGGGGTGGGGTGGGGGTGGCACTCCAACCAACACCCCACCTTCATCCCACCACCACTATCACCACCACCATCTCACATACCTGGGGGTGGAGGTGTGGGTGGGATTCAGGGCGGTGGTGTGGGTGTGGTGGGGTGGGGGGTGTGGGTGGGAGGCAGGCGGTGGCGGTGGTGGGGGTGGGGGTGGGGGTGGAGGTGGGGTGGGAGTCAGGGCTGTGTGGGGGTGGGGGTGGGGGGTGAGGGTGGGAGTCAGGGCGGTGGTGGGGTGGGGGTGGGGGTGGGGGTGGGGTGGAGTCAGGGCGGTGGTGGGGTGGGGGTGGGGGTGGGGGTGGAGGTGGGGTGGGGGTGGGGGTCAGGCGGTGGTGGGGGTGGAGGTGGGGGTGGGAGTCAGGGCGGTGGTGGGGTGGGGGGGGTGGGGTGGAGGTGGGGGTGGGGGTGGGAGTCAGGGCGGTTGGTGGGGGTGGGGTGGAGGTGGGGGTGGGAGTCAGGGTGGTGGTGGGGCGGGGTGAGGTGGGGGTGGAGGTGGGGGTGGGAGTCAGGGGGGTGGTGGGGTGGGGGTGGGGGTGGGGGTGGGGGGGGGTGGAGGTGGGGGTGGGAGTCAGGGCGGGGTGGGGGGTGAGGTGGGGGTGGGAGTCAGAGCGGTGGTGGGTGGTGGGGGTGGGTGGGAGTCAGGGCGGTGGTGGGGGTGGGGGTGGAGGTGTGATGGGAGTCAGGGCGGGGGTGGGAGTGTGGGTAGAGGTGTGGGTGGGAGTCAGGTGATGGTGGGTTGGGGTTAGGTTGGGTAAGTGTTTGGGGGTGGGAGTCAGGGCGGTGGTGGGGTGGGGTGGAGGTGTGGTGGGAGTCAGGGCGGTGGTGGGGTGGGGGTGGAGGTGCGGTTGGGAGTCAGGTGATGGTGGGTTGGGGTTAGGTTGGGTAAGTGTTTGGGGTGGGAGTCGGGCGGTGGTGGGTTGGGGTTAGGTTGGGTAAGTGTTTGGGGTGGGAGTCGGGGCGGTGGTGGGTTGGGGTTAGGTTGGGTAAGTGTTTGGGGTGGGAGTCAGGGCGGTGGTGGGGGTGGGGTGGAGGTGTGGTGGGGGTGGGGTGGAGGTGTGGGTGGAGTCAGGTGATGGTGGGTTGGGGTTAGGTGGGTAAGTGTTTGGGGGTGGGAGTCGGGCGGTGGTGGGTTGGGGTTAGGTTGGTAAGTGTTTGGGGTGGGAGTCGGGGCGGTGGTGGGTTGGGGTTAGGTTGGGTAGGTGTTTGGGGGTGGGAGTCAGGGCGTGGTGGGGGTGGGGGTGGAGGTGTGGGTGGAGTCAGGGCGGTGGTGGGTTGGGGTTAGGTTGGGTAGGTGTTTGGGGGTGGGAGTCGGGGTGGTATTGGTATAGGTGTGAGTTGGGTAGTGGTAGTGGTAGTAGGTAGGTGGTAGTAGTGGTGGGTGTGGGTTGGTAGCCTGTAGCCATCCCTCATTCCTGCCCTGAGCTTCAAACACATACCTCAGTTGGGGGTGGGAGTCAGGGCCGTGGTGGATTGGGGTTAGGTTGGGTAAGGGTTGGGGGTGGAAGTGTCGGCGGTAGTGAGTTGGGGTTAGTGTGTGGGTTGACAGATGGGTTAGGGTTAGGTGGGGTAAGGGTTGGGGTGGGAGGCAGGGCGGTGGTGGAGGCAGGGTGTGGTGGGTTGGGGTTGGGGTGTGGGTTGGGGGTTAGGGCTGGGGTAGGTGGGTTGATATTCACCGCCTGTAGCCATCCCTCATTCCTTCCCTGGGCTTCGAAACATACCTACATTGAATGGTTGGGGGTCAGGGCAGGGGTCGTAGTGGGTTAGGGTTGGGGTGTGGGTAGGTTAGGGGTGGGAGTCGGGGGCGATATTGGTATAGGTGTGAGTTGGGTAGTGGTAGTGGTAGGTGGTAGTGGTGGGTGCGGGTTGATAGCCTGTAGCCATCCCTCATTCCTGCCCCGGGCTTCTAACACATACCCACGTTGCATGGTTGGGGGTGGGAGTGGGGACGGTGGTGGTGGGTTGGGGTTAGGGTGTGGGTTGGGGGTGGGAGTCAGGGCGGTATTGGTATAGGTGTGGGTTGGGTAGTGGTAGTGGTAGTGAGTAGGTGGTAGAGGTAGCTGTGACGGCGTCCCGCCTACAACTATCCCTCATTCCTGCCCTGGGCTTTAAACACATACCTGGGTTGGGGGTGGGAGTCAGGGCAGTGGTGGGTTGGGGTTTGGGTGTGCACTCCAACCAACACCCCACCTTCATCCCACCACCACTATCACCACCAACATCTCACCTCTTTCCCCGAAGCTTCTCCTCAACCACGATCTTTGCATGGCACCACACCTACCACTACCGTCCCACACCAACCACCACACCATCACCACCACCACGACTACCACCACCATCACACCACCATCACCACCACCACCACCACCCCACCACCACCACCACCATCCCCAACCACCACCACTGCCACCACTATCTCACCTCTTTCCCCTGAGCTTGGTCTCAATCACGATCTTCTCTAGACACCTACCCTCCCTCCCCCCCCCTCCCCCCCCACCTCCACAATCCCACCACGATCCCACCACCACCAGTCCCCACCAACCACACCTACCACCTTCCGTCCCACTCCAACCCACACCCCACCTCCACCCAACCACCACTATCACCACCACCATCTCACCTCTTTCCCCTAAGCTTGTTCTCGATCACGATCTTTTCCAAGCACCACCTCTGCTCTCTTACCGACGATCCTTCACCCTCATGCCACACCTGCAGCATTGTGTTTAGGGTTCAGGGTTTAGTAGTAGCTTTGTGGTAGTTATCAGTAGGTGGTAGGTGGTATAGGTAGTCTGCTCTCTTAACGACGATCCTTCACCCTCGTGCCACACCTGCAGCATTGTGTTTAGGGTTCAGGGTTCAGTAGTAGGTTTGTGGTGGTTAGTAGTAGGTGGTAGGTGGTATAGGTAGTCTGCTCCCTCACCAATGAACCTTCTCCCTCATGCCAGACCTGCAGCATTGTGTTTTGGGTTCAGGGTTCAGTAGTACGTTTGTGGTGGTCAGTAGTTTGTGGTATAGGTAGTCTTCTCCTTCACCAAAGAACCTTCACCCTCATGCCACACCTGCAGCTTTGTGTTAAGGGTTGAGGGTTAAATGGTAGGTGGTGGTGGTAGTGGATAGTGGTAGGTGTTGGTGGTTATTGGTAGGTGGTAGTGGTTATTGGTAGGTGGTAGTGGTTAGAGGTAGGTGGTGGTGGTTAGTGGTAGGTGGTCTAGGTAGCCTTCTCTCTCACCAATGAACATTCACCCTCGTGCCCAACCTGCAGCTTTGTGTTAAGGGTTGAGGGTCAAATGGTAGGTGGTGGTGGTAGTGGATAGTGGTAGGTGGTGGTGGTTAGTGGTAGGTGGTATAGGAAGCCTTCTCTCTCACCAATGAACCTTCACCCTCGTTCCACACCTGCAGCTTTGTGATAAGGGTTGAGGGTCAAATGGTAGGTGGTGGTGGTAGTGGATAGTGGTAGGTGGTGGTGGTTAGTAGTAGGTGGTGGTGGTTAGTGGTAGTCTTCCTTCCACCAATGAACCTTCACCCTCGTGCCACACCTGCAGCTTTGTGATAAGGGTTGAGGGTCAAATGGTAGGTGGTGGTGGTAGTGGATAGTGGTAGGTGGTGGTGGTTAGTGGTAGGTGGTATAGGTAGCCTTCTCTCTCACCAATGAACCTTCACCCTCGTTCCACACCTGCAGCTTTGTGTTAAGGGTTGAGGGTCAAATGGTAGGTGGTGGTGGTAGTGGATAGTGGTAGGTGGTGGTGGTTAGTGGTAGGTGGTATAGGCAGCCTTCTCTCTCACCAATGAACCTTCACCCTCGTTCCATACCTGCAGCTTTGTGATACGGGTTGAGGGTCAAATGGTAGGTGGTGGTGGTAGTGGATAGTGGTAGGTGGCAGTGGTTAGTGGTAGGTGGCATAGGTAGCCTTCTCTCTCACCAATGAACCTTCACCCTCGTTCAACACCTGCAGCTTTGTGATAAGGGTTTAGGGGTAAAAGGTAGGTGGTGGTGGTAGTGGATAGTGATAGGTGGTGGTGGTTAGTGGTAGCATAGGTGGTAGGTGGTAGGTGGTAGGTGGTAGGTGGTACAGGTAGTTCTCACTTCACACCACGCACCCCATCCCACTTAACCCAACCTCACTTCAGCCCACCCACCAACTCCAACCATCCCACTCACCCCACCCCACTTCACTCCACCCACCCCTACACACCCCATTTCACCCCACCCCACTTCACTTCACCCACCCCCACACACTCCACTTTACCCCACCCCACTTAACTCCACCCACCGCCACACATCCCTCCCCTCCACAACCCACTCCACTCCACCCACCCCCACACCCACCCCCACACCTTACCCATCCTCACCAACCCCACCCCTTACCTTGAGCGCCAGTATTTCTCTCAGGTCACCCGACTCAGACGGTTGCGTTGCTGGATATTTGCTACCGCCCCACCCCACCCCACTTCAACCCATCCCACCCACCCCTCCCCCACCCACCTCAACCCAATCCACCCACACACCACCCCTTACCTTGAGCGCCAGGATATCTCCCAGGTCACCCAAGTCAGACAAATCCTGTGTTGCTGGATTATTTGCTACCGCCCCACCACACCCACCCCACTTCACCCCACATAACCACTCCATGCCACACACGTCACCAAACCACCCCAACCACCCCACCCCTTACCTTGAGGGCCAGGATATCCCCCAGGTCACCAAACCACCCCAACCACCCCACCCCTTACCTTGAGGGCCAGGATATCCCCCAGGTCACCAAACCACCCCAACCACCCCACCCCTTACCTTGAGGGCCAGGATATCCCCCAGGTCACCAAAACCACCCCAACCACCCCACCCCTTACCTTGAGGGCCAGGATATCCCCCAGGTCACCAAACCACCCCAACCACCCCACCCCTTACCTTGAGGGCCAGGATATCTCCCAGGTTACCCGACTCAGACAAAATCTCGAATCGATCAACACACGAGCGTTGGAAGGAGCCCTCCTCCTTTGGGAGCACTTGGTAGAGGGACAGGTTGGTGCACAACAGCTCGATGTGACCTGGGGGTGGGGGGGGGGGTCATGGGGGTTGGGTTGGGTGGGTGGGTGGGTGGGTGGGTGGGAGTGTTGGCAGCACTTGGTAGAGGACAGGTTGGTGCACAACAGCTCGATGTGGACCTGGGGGGGGGGGGGGGGGGGGGGTCATGGGGTGGGGTGGGTGGGGTGGGGTGGGTGGGTGGGTGGGTGGGTGGGAGTGTTGGCATCACTTGGTAGAGGACAGTTTGGTGCACAACAGCTCGATGTGGACCTGGGGGGGGAGGGGGGGAGGGGGGGGATTGGGGGTGTTGGCAGGATTTGTAGTGGGTGGTGTTTGTGTGGGGTGGTTGGTGTTGGTGTTGTGTTGGTGTTGGTGTTGTGCTTGTGGGGAGTATGGGAGGATTTGGTAGAGGGACAGGTTGGAGCACAACAGCTCTATGTGGACCTGGGGGGGTGGAGGGGGGGGGCGTGGGTCATGGGGGTGGGGTGGGTGGGGGTAGGTG
The DNA here is from genome assembly GCA_022414725.1 of Microglena sp. YARC. Taxonomy (NCBI): domain Eukaryota; kingdom Viridiplantae; phylum Chlorophyta; class Chlorophyceae; order Chlamydomonadales; family Chlamydomonadaceae; genus Microglena; species Microglena sp. YARC. Next base: position 4,227,091 of record CM039463.1, on the reverse strand, counting down.
GGTGGGGTGGGTGGGGGGGTGTTGGTGCTGGTGTTGGTGTTGGTGGTTGAAGGAGTGTTGGCAGCACTTGGTAGATGGACAGGTTGATGCACAACAGCTCTATGTGGACCTGAGGGTGGGTGGGTGGGGTGGGGGAGGGAGTTGTGTTTGTTGTGTTGCTGGTTGTGGCGGTGGTGGTGGTGGTGAGGTGTGGTTGTTGGGTTGGGGGTTGAAGGGGGTGTTGGCAAGATTGGGCAAAGACAGGTTGGAGCACAACAGCTCGATGTGACCTGAGGGGGGTTGGGTTGGGTTGGCTTGGCTTGGGTTGGTTGGATGTTGGTTGTGGCAGTGGCGGTGGTGGTGGTGTGTGGTGGTGTGGTGTAGGTGTTGGTGGTGTGTGTGGCGGGGAGGACTTGGTAGAGGGACAGGTTGGAGCACAACAGCTCTATGTGGACCTGAGGGGGAGGGGTCATGGGGGTGGAGTGCTGGTGTTGGTGTTTGAAGGGGGTGTTGGCAAGATTTGGTAGAGGGACAGGTTGGAGCACAACAGCTCGATGTGGAACTGAGGGGAGTTGGGTTGGGTTGGCTTGGCTTGGGTGGGTTGGTTTTTTTGGGGGGGGGGGTATGGTGTGGAATGGGGGTAGAGGGAGAGGTGTGTGTTGTGTCGACTAATTGCCATTACCTTGCTATCCCCTATTCAACTTAGCGCTGGTCGGCTTAGTACACTTTCATCTTGAGAGCAAAAGCCTTGCCAAGCCAAGCCAAGCCAAGTCAAGCCTAAGCCAATTGTCCTTACCTTGCTATCCCCTATTCCAGCATTGCGCTGGTCAACAGTGAACACTTTCATCTTGAGAGCTGAAGCCAGGGAAAGCCAAGCCAAGCCAAGCCAAGCCAAGCATACTTACCTTGCTATCCCCTATTCCAGTGCTGAGCTGGTCAGCTGTAAAGCCAAGCCAAGCCAATCATCCTTACCCTGCTATCCCCTATTCCAGCGTTGCGCTGGTCAGCAGTGAACACTTTCATCTTGAGAGCTGAAGCTAGGGAAAGCCAAGCCAAGCCAAGCCAAGCCAAGCCAAGCCAAGCCAAGCCAAGCATCCTTACCTTACTTTCACCGATTAGTGCGTGTTGACTAATTGTCATTACCTTGCTATCCTCTATAACAGCGATGCGCTGGTAGGCTGTTAAGCTTAAGCTTAAGCCAAGCCAAGCCAAGCCAAGCCAAGCCAAGCCAAGCCAAGCCAAGCCAAGCCAAGCCAATATCCCTTACCTTGTTATCCCCTATTACAGCGATGCACTAGTCAGCTGTCAAGCTTAAGCTTAAGCCAAGTCAAGTCAAGCCAAGCGCCCTTACCTTGCTTTCCCCTATTCCAGCACTGCACTAGTCAGCTGTTAAGCTTAAGCTTAAGTCAAGTCAAGCCAAGCCAAGCCAAGCCAAGCGCCCTTACCTTGCTTTCCTCTATTCCAGCGTTGCACTAGTCAGCTGTTAAGCTTAAGCTTAAGTCAAGTCAAGCCAAGCCAAGCGCCCTTACCTTGCTTTCCTCTATTCCAGCGTTGCCCTGGTCAGCTGTTAAGCTTAAGCTTAAGTCAAGTCAAGCCAAGCCAAGCCAAGCGCCCTTACCTTGCTTTCCTCTATTCCAGCGTTGCACTAGTCAGCTGTTAAGCTTAAGCTTAAGTCAAGTCAAGCCAAGCCAAGCGCCCTTACCTTGCTTTCCTCTATTCCAGCGTTGCACTAGTCAGCTGTTAAGCTTAAGCTAAAGTCAAGTCAAGCCAAGCCAAGCCAAGCGCCCTTACCTTGCTTTCCTCTATTCCAGCGTTGCACTAGTCAGCTGTTAAGCTTAAGCTTAAGTCAAGTCAAGCCAAGCAAAGCCAAGCGCCCTTACCTTGCTTTCCTCTATTCCAGCGTTGCCCTGGTCAGCTGTTAAGCTTAAGCTTAAGTCAAGTCAAGCCAAGCCAAGCCAAGCGCCCTTACCTTGCTTTCCTCTATTCCAGCGTTGCACTAGTCAGCTGTTAAGCTTAAGCTTAAGTTAAGTCAAGCCAAGCAAAGCCAAGCGCCCTTACCTTGCTTTCCTCTATTCCAGCGTTGCACTAGTCAGCTGTTAAGCTTAAGCTTAAGTCAAGTCAAGCCAAGCAAAGCCAAGCGCCCTTACCTTGCTTTCCTCTATTCCAGCGTTGCCCTGGTCAGCTGTCAACACTTTCATCTTGAGATCCAAGAAAAACCAAGCCAAGCCAAGCCAAGCGTATTTACCTATCTATCCCCCATTATAGCATTGCGCTGGTTGGCTGTGAAGCCAAGCCAAGCCAAGCCAAGTCTTCTTACCTATGTATCCCCCATTATAGCGTTGCGCTGGTTGGCTGTGAAGCCAAGCCAAGCCAAGCCAAGTCTTCTTACCTATCTATCCCCCATTATAGTGTTGCGCTGGTTGGCTGTGAAGCCAAGCCAAGCCAAGCGTCCTTACCTATCTATCCCCCATTATAGTGTTGCGCTGGTTGGCTGTGAAGCCAAGCCAAGCCAAGCCAAGCGTCCTTACCTATCTATCCCCCATTATAGTGTTGCGCTGGTTGGCTGTGAAGCCAAGCCAAGCCAAGCCAAGCCAAGCGTCCTTACCTATCTATCCCCCATTATAGTGTTGCGCTGGTTGGCTGTGAAGCCAAGCCAAGCCAAGCCAAGCCAAGCCAAGCCAAGCCAAGCGTCCTTACCTATATATCCCCCATTATAGCGTTGCGCTGGTTGGCTGTGAAGCCAAGCCAAGCCAAGCCAAGCCAAGCCAAGCCAAGCCAAGCGTCCTTACCTATATATCCCCCATTATAGCGTTGCACTGGTTGGCTGTGAAGCCAAGCCAGGCCAAGCCAAGCCAAGCCAAGCCAAGCGTCCTTACCTATCTATCCCCCATTATAGTAATGCGCTGGTTGGCTGTGAAGCCAAGCCAAGCCAAGCCAAGCCAAGTGTCTTTACCTATCTATCCCCCATTATAGTGTTGCGCTGGTTGGCTGTGAAGCCAAGCCAAGCCAAGCCAAGCCAAGCGTCCTTACCTATCTATCCCCCATTATAGTGTTGCGCTGGTTGGCTGTGAAGCCAAGCCAAGCCAAGCCAAGCCAAGCCAAGCGTCATTACCTATCTATCCCTCATTATAGTGTTGCGCTGGTTGGCTGTGAAGCCAAGCCAAGCCAAGCCAAGTGTCCTTACCTATATATCCCCCATTATAGCGTTGCGCTGGTTGGCTGTGAAGCCAAGCCAGGCCAAGCCAAGCCAAGCCAAGCCAAGCGTCCTTACCTATCTATCCCCCATTATAGTAATGCGCTGGTTGGCTGTGAAGCCAAGCCAAGCCAAGCCAAGCCAAGTGTCTTTACCTATCTATCCCCAATTATAGTGTTGCGCTGGTTGGCTGTGACGCCAAGCCAAGCCAAGCCAAGCCAAGCGTCCTTACCTATCTATCCCCCATTATAGTGTTGCGCTGGTTGGCTGTGAAGCCAAGCCAAGCCAAGCCAAGCCAAGCCAAGCCAAGCCAAGCGTCCTTACCTATCTATCCCCCATTATAGTGTTGCGCTGGTTGGCTGTGAAGCCAAGCCAAGCAAAGCCAAGCAAAGCGACCTTACTTTGCTATCCCCCATTATAGCGTTGTGCTGGTTGGCTGTAAAGCCTTTCATATTTTTACCCTAAACAAAGCCAAGCCAAGCCAAGCCAAGCCAAGCCAAGCCAAGCCAAGCATTCTAAACTTGCTACCCCCTATTCCAGTGTTGCGCTGGTTGGCAGTGAACACTTTCATCTTTGGAGTAAAAGCCAAGCGAAGCCCAGCCCAGCCCAGCCCAGCTCAGGCCAGCCCAGCCAAGCCAAGTGTCCTTACCTTGTAATCCTCTTTTCCAAATTTGCGCTGGTTAGCTGTGGAAACTTTTGTCTTCAGAGGAAAAGCCAAGCCAAGCCAGTCGTTCTTACCTTGCTATCCCCTATTCCAGCGTTGCGCTAGTCAGCTGTGAAGCCAAGCCAAGCCAAGCCAAGCCAAGCCAAGCCAAGCCAAGCCAAGCCAAGCCAAGCCAAGCCAAGCCAATCATACTTACCTTGCTATACCCTATTCCAGTCCTGAGCTGGTCAGCTGTGAAGCCAAGCCAAGCCAAGCCAAGCCAAGCCAAGCCAAGCCAATCATACTTACCTTGCTATCCCCTATTCCAGTGCTGAGCTGGTCAGCTGTGAAGCCAAGCCAAGCCAATCATCCTTACCCTGCTATCCCCTATTCCAGCGTTGCGCTGGTCAGCAGTGATCACTTTCATCTTGAGAGCTGAAGCCAGGGAAAGCCAAGCCAAGCCAAGCCAAGCCAAGCCAAGCCTTACCTTACTTTCACCGATTCCAGCATTGTGCTGGTCAGCAGAGAACACTTTCATTTTGACAGCCAAACCAAGCCAAGCCAATCGTCCTTACCTTGCTGTCCCCTATTCCAGCGTTGCGCTGGTGGGCAGTGAACACTTTCATCTGAAGAGGCTGAAGCCAAGCCAAGCCAAGCCAAGCCAAGCATCCTTACCTTACTTTCACCGATTCCAGCATTGCGCTGGTCAGTAGAGAACACTTTCATTTTGACAGCCAAACCAAGCCAAGCCAATCGTCCTTACCTTGCTGTCCCCTATTCCAGCGTTGCGCTGGTGGGCAGTGAACACTTTCATCTGAAGAGGCTGAAGCAAAGCCAAGCCAAGCCAATTGTTCTCACCTTGGTATCGCCTATACCAGCATTGCGCTGGTCGGCAGTGAACACTTTCATCTTCAGAGCTGAAGCCTGGGGGAGGGGAACGCTATTTCTGGTGGTGGTAATTGCCGGTGATGTTGATGTTTGAGATTGCCTGTGGAAGGGTTATGTTTGATTCGGTTAGGTTAGGTCGGGTTGGTTTGGTTTGGGTTGGGCGGGATGGGTTGTGTTCAGTTTGGTGTGGTGTGGGGTCGAATACTATAATATTGAGAGCCAGAGCCTGGGGGAGGGAGACGCTACTTCTGGTGGTGGTGGTTGCCGTTGATGTTGATGTTTGGCATGGCCTGTGAAAGGGTTGTGTTTAATTAGGTTAGGTCGGGTTGAGTTGGTTTGGGTTGGGCGGTGGTGGTGGTGGTGGCGGATGCCGTTGATGATGTTTCCGATGTTGGTATGGCTGTTTGGGATGGCCTGTGAAATAATTGGGTTGAGTTGGGTTGGGCTGGGCGGGATGGGCTGTGTTTGGTTTGCTTGGTGTGGTGTGGGGCGAATACCATAATGTTGAGAGCTGAAGCCTGGGGAAGGGGGACACTACTTGTCTATGTTGAATTTGATGCTATTGTTGTCGATGTTTGGGATGACCAGTGCAAGGGTTGGGTTGGGTTGGGTTGGGGTTGGGCAGGATGGGTTGTGTTAGGTTTGGTGTGGTGTGGGACGAATACTATAATGTTGAGAGCTAGAGCCTGGGGGAGGTGGACGCTACTTTTAGTGGTGCCGTTGATGTTGATTTTGCCGATGTTTGGAATAACCTGGGAAAGGGTTGGGTTGGTTGGGTTGGGTTGGGTTGGGTTGGGTTGGTTGGGTTGGGTTGGGTTGGGTTGGGTTGGGTTGGTTGTGGTTGGGTTGGGCAGGATGGGTTGTGTTTGGTTTGGTGTGGTGTGAGGCGAATACTATAAGGTTGAGAGCTAGAGCCTGGGGGAGGAGGCAGGGACACTACTTCTGGTGGTAGTGGTTGTAGTTGATGTTGTTTCCGTTGTTGGTGTGGCTGCTTGGGATTGCCTGCGAAAGGATTAGGTTAGGTTGGGTTGGGCTGGGCGGGATGGGTTGTGTTTGGTATGGTGTGGGACGAATACCATAATGTTGAGAGCTGAAGCCTGGGGAAGGGGGACACTACTTGTCTATGTTGAATTTGATGCTATTGATGTCGATAATTGGGATGACCTGTGTAAGGTTTAGTTGGGTTGGGTTGGGTTGGGTTGGGTTGGGTTGGGTTGGGTTGGGTTGGGTTGGGTTGGGTTGGGTTGTGGTTGGGTTGGGCAGGATGGGTTGCGTTTGGTTTGGTGTGGTGTGGGGCGGATGCTATAATGCTGATAGTTGAAGCCTGAAGAGGGACACTACTTATCAATGTTGTTTGTTGATGTTGTTGATGTTGTTGTTGTCGATGTTTGGAATGACCTGGGAAAGGGTTGGGTTGGATTGGGTTTGGTTGGGTTGGGATGTGTTGAATTTAATTTTGTGTGGTGTGGAGTGGGGTTAATATTATGATCTCGAGAGCTGAAGCCTGGGGGAGGGGGACGCTACATGTCAATGCTTCTGCTGATGATGCTGACAACATCTCCTCATGGCTCATTGAAAGCACACTCA
>CM039463.1:4198301-4213301 GCA_022414725.1 Microglena sp. YARC | reverse complement strand
GGAGGGGGGGGGGGGGGGGGGGGGTATGTTGGTGGTGGTGGCGCGGGGGTGAACACATAATCATATTTTCAAGATCAGCATACCTGCTGCACATATACATATTCCAGGTGGTTTGTGTGTGTATGTGTGCGTGGGGGTAGGCGTAGGGTGTGTGTGTGTGTGTTGGGTGTGTGGGTGTGGGGGGGAGTCTGTTGTTGGGTGGTGAATATACAATCATATTTCAAGATCGGCATACCTGCTGCACAGACACAGATTCCAGGTGGTGGTTGTGTGTGTATGTGTGCGTGGGGTAGGGGTAGGGTGTGTGGTGTGTGGGTGGTGTGCTGGGGTGGGGGGAGTCTGTTGGTGTGTGGTGGGTGAATATTACAATCATATTTCAAGATCGGCATACCTGCTGCACAGACACAGATTCCATGTGGTGGTTGTGTGTGTATGTGTGCGTGGGGGTAGGGGGTAGGGTGTGTGTGTGTGTGTGTGTGGGCTGTGGGGGGGGGGGAGTCTGTTGGTGGTGGTGGGTGAACACATACAATCATATTTCAAGATCGGCATACCTGCTGCACATATACAGATTCCAGGTGTGTGGTGTGTGTGTGTATGTGTGCGTGGGGGTAGGGGGTAGGGTGTGTGTGTGTGTGTGTGTGGGGCGGGGGGTGGGGTGGGGGGAGTCTGTTGGTGGTGGTGGTGAATATACAATCATATTTCAAGATCGGCATACCTGCTGCACAGACACAGATTCCAGGTGGTGGTTGTGTGTGTATGTGTGCGTGGGGGTAGGGGTAGGGTGTGTGTGTGTGTGTGGTGGGGTGTGGGTGTGGGGGGGAGTCTGTTGGTGGTTGGTGGTGAATATACAATCATATTTCAAGATCGGCATACCTGCTGCACAGACACAGATTCCAGGTGGTGGTTGTGTGTGTACGTGTGCGTGGGGTAGGGTGTAGGGTGTGTGTGTGTGTGGTGTGGGGGGTGTGGGGTGGGGGGAGTCTGTTGGTGGTGGTGGTGAATATACAATCATATATTTTTCAAGATCGGCATACATGACTATGCTGCACAGACACAGGTGGTGGTTGTGTGATTCGTGTGCGGGGGGTAGGGTGTAGGGTGTGTGCTGTGTGTGGTGGTGGGGGGGGGGGGGGGGGGGGAGTTGCTTGTGGTGAATTATACAATCATATTTCAAAAGATCGTGCATACCTGTGCACTGGGGTAGGGGGCAGGTGGGGTGTGTTGGTGTATGTGTGCGTGGGCGGTAGGGGTAGGGGGTGGACGATGTGTGGGTATATGTGTGTAATATACAATCATATTTCATCGGGCCCATACTATTTGCACAGACACAGATCGGCCATACCTCGAGACACAGATTCCAGGTTGTGGTTGTGTGTGTATGTGTGGGGTAGGGGGAAAAAAAAGAAAAAAAAAAAAGAAAAGAAGAAAAGAAATAGCTTGGTGGTGGTTGGTGAAATATAACAATCATATTTCCAAGTCGCATTCCTGCTGCAGCACTCAGACACAGATTTCCAGGTGGTGGTTGTGTGTGGCTCGTGTGCGTGGGTAGGTGGTGGTTGTGTGAACCATGTGGGGAGGGGGGGGGGGGGGGAGTCTGTTGGTGGTGGTGTGTGAATATACAATCATATTTCAAGAGCCGCATACCTGGACCACAGGGATTAGGTGGTGGGAGGTATGTGTGCGTGGGAGGGGGGGGGGGGGGGGGGGTCTGTTGGTGGTGGTGGTGAATACACAATCATATTTCAAGATCGGCACACCTGCTGCACAGTCCACAGATTTCCAAGTTTCGGGGGTGGAGGTGGTGAGTTTGGGGGGGGGGGGGGGGTAGTGTTTATTTGTTTACAGTCAAAGACGGCTAGCAGCAAAATTAATCACTGAAGATTGTTTACCAAGTTCAAGTTCAAGTTCAAGTGTACATATTTATTTTTCAAGATCGGCACACCTGCTGCACAGACGCAGATTGGGGTTGGGTTGGGGTGGGTTTGGGTTTGGGGGGTTGCGGGGGGTTGGGTTGGGGGGGGGGGGGGTATGTTTTTATTTTTTTACAGTCAAAGACGGCTAGCAGCAAGAAAGAAGTTCAAGTTCAAGTGTACATATTTATTTTCAATATCGACCCACCTGCTGCACAGTCACAGACTCCAAGTACCAAGAAGCCCCGAAACCCTCCTCTCCTGAAATACGTGAGATGTGATGTCACACTTGAGTACATGGGTGATGACATGAGTGTGAGATAAGGTTACACTTAAGTATATGGGTGATATATGAGGTCACACTTGAGTATAGGGATGAGAAACACATAAATGCACAAGCAAATGAATAAATGAATCAGTGAATAGATGAATAAGTGAATAAATGAACAGATGAATAAATGAATAAGTGAATAAATGAATAAGTGAATACATGAATGAATGAATAACTGAACAAATGAATTAATTAATACATTAATAAATGAAAAAATGAATAAATTCAAAAGTGAAAAAATGATTAAATGAAAACAGAAATGGATAAGCAAATTAATACATAAATAAGATTAAAAATCTCCAAAAGTGCCGAAGTCCTAAAACGCCCTAAGTTGAATCGCTATTGTGACCCAAGATCCCACATGACCCCAAGAGCTCGGAATTGAATTCTGAGTAGATCATATTGTCCGCATATGAGTCAGATAGGCGTGCAGCTAATTTCTGTTCGCATATGCATCTGGCTGCGAGCAGCCCAGCTCAGGAGGCTGGATGGCAGTACACAAGATGTACACAAAATATTGGGTCGACTTCAACCAGATCGCGGTACGGGATCGCGAGAGCTACCGCGAATGAAGTTTCTGCGGGACGAAAGGCTTATCGAGCCCCTACCACAAGGTCGGAGGCTGCGCTTCAGTCTCCGCCTCGAAATTTACTGGAATAGCAGTAAAATTCGGAAAATTCACCTCCCTTCGACTCCCTTCGTCCAAATTCCACCTCCAAAACTGAGATTACACCCCCATTACCAAATACAAATATGACATCAGATGTGGATGTTTAAATAAAAGGTCAAAACAATTTTTATTTATTTATTTGAAAAGTTAGTTTTTTTTTTAGTTGTTCTGAATGCTTTCAATCGAAAACTGAATAGGTTTTTTCATCTGTTTTGATTTGAAAAAATTACCCCTGTGCTGATGGCCTCAATTGACAACTGCATCAACTCGTGTATTGAGCCAAATAATAGTAAAACCACTATGAGTATTTTGTCTAAATTAATTATTATAAATATCCCCACATTATTCTGCAATTACTTATAATATTTTTTTTCTCACCACCCAGCTGAGTGCCACACGCTGATGGCCTCAAACTATCAATTACAGCAACACGTTAACTGACCCTAAATAAAGGTACCACTATCAATTACAGCAACACGTTAACTGACCCTAAATAAAGGTACCACTATCAATTACAGCAACACGTTAACTGACCCTAAATAAAGGTACCACTATCAATTACAGCAACACGTTAACTGACCCTAAATAAAGGTACCACTATCAATTACAGCAACACGTTAACTGACCCTAAATAAAGGTACCACTATCAAGCCACTATTTGTGATATGCATACATTAATTATTATACATATTCCGGAATAATTCTGCAGTAGTTTGTTATAATTAAATTTACTCCACCCACAATTGCAACAACTCGTGCATTGACCTTCAAATATTATAAGCCTTTTTTTGTACTTATTTTAAATATTCCGGCATAATTTTGGAATTATTATATCAAGGGGGGGGCAAAAAATGAATGTATTATATTACTTATATTTGCTCCACCAATCTGCGTGCCACACCCTGCTGGCCTAAATATCAAGTGCAACAACTTGTGTATTGACCTTCATAATTTTATAAGCACTTTTTGTAATTAAATTAATTAAACATAAATCATCATAGATATTACGACATAATTTTGCAATTATTTAAATTACTTATATTTGCACCACCAGTCTGAGTGCCGCACCCTGCTGGCCTCAATGTCAACTGCAACAACTCGTGTATTAAGCCAGGTCATATATCATACATGTATGTTGGCAATGGTATAAGTATGTATAATTTATTATTGTCTGCTTTACCGTATAAATTGTCTTATCTCCACCCAGCTTTACGCCACACTCTGGCGGTCCATGAACTGCAACAACTCGTGTGTTGGCCCCCAATAATAGCAGAGCCACATTTTGTAACATGTATAACTAAATTCAGGATTTAGTTCAGGAATGAAATACCGAATTAATTATTATTAATATAATAATAATAAATTAATATTAATATTAATAAATATTAATATAATAATAAATAATTAATAAATCCGCCTGAATATCACTTGCAGCAACTCGTGTATTGACCAAATAATATTATGATCCCTTTTTTGTTATTAATTAAAATATTCGGGCATAATTTTGTAATTATTTATATTCCTTATATTCGCTCCACCCACCAGTGTGCCACACACTGATAGTCTGGTATAGTTATGCCAATTATTATAAAATTATATTCTCTCCATACACCTGAGTGCCGCACCCTGATTAGTTGTATGCGGTGGTGGAATGAAGTGTAGGAATACTTGTGGGTGGTGGTTCAATTAGGGTTACTCAATGGCAACTGCAGCAACACGTTAACTGACCCCAATATGGGTGATGAGCCCGGTGTGTCGTGCAAGTGAGTGTTTAGGTTGAAAGAGAAGCAAGGGACCACTACACCAGCACCAGCAAAAAAAAAAACCTCACCAAGATGAACAACAACAACAAGTCACTAGGAAAGTCACTGGCCTTCTTCAATTAGGTTTACTCAATGGTAACTGCAGCAACACGTTAACTGACCCCAAATATCACCATGTATAACCCACTGGAAAACACGACCTGTAACCACTATTAGTAATATGTATAATTGTATTATTATAAGTATTCCTGTAACATTCAGCGATTATTTAATATAATTGTCTTCTTTCGATTATATTGTATTGAGATATATTATATTGCTCCTCAGCTTCCACACTGAACCATCACTCTGGCCACAAACAACTATAAATAAATAGATGCTAATAAATTAAAACATAATATATGCATGGATATATTTATATTCTAATGAATACAATAAGCAGTGCTGTCCAGGGATTTTATTTCCGCTATATATAGCGATCGCTAGTTTTGACCCCGATTTTGCGAAATTATAAAATTATATAATATAAAATTAAAAATTATAAAAAAAAAAAAATTAAATATATAGCCTATAAAAAATGTGTTCCACCATCTGTTGTTTTGCCTTGCTTTTCAATATTCGACCTACCTGTGTGCACACCCCCAACGGCCTGCCCACAAACAACTATATTTAAATATTATGATCAATGATAAACAAATAATATAAACATGTATATATTTATATATTTTAATGGATACAATAAGCAGTGCTGTGTTTCACCCATCTGTTGTTTTGCATGATTTCCAATATTTAAACCACCTGCGTGCCACACCCCAACGGCCTGCCCACAAACAACTATTTGTAAATCAATTGTAAATGATAATTGCATGATATATATGTCATGTAGTGCTGTGTTGTACGCCTGTTCTATGTTGTTTGTTTTTCAATCTTCGACCCACCTGTGTGCCACACCCTGATGGCCTCAACCTCCCCCAGCTGCTCCCCAGCTTCTACACTGAACACACCGCACCCTGTATTTATCATAACTTAATTATTATCAAAATTCCGCCATATTTTGTGTCAATCTGCCACCCACCTGTGTGCCACACCCTGATGGCCGCAACCTCCCCCAGCTGCTCCACAGCTTCCACACTGCACACATCAATCTGGCCTCCCCATAATGTAACAAATTTAAATTGTTGAATATTGTTTAATTAATTATTATCATTACTCCTGGATTATTTCTGACCATATTTTTTGCAATCTACCGCCCACCTGTGTGCCACACCCTGATGGCCTCAACCTCCCCCAGCTGCTCCTCAGCTTCCACACTGAACACGTCACTCTGACCTCGCAAAAAGTGGCGCCCTCCCTCGTTATGCAGGATGGCGGTGTGTGATGCTTTGCTGCCAACCAAGGTCAGGTGGACATTTCCACTTATACCACCTCCCACCTGTGTATTATGTTGATTTGTGTTTTGTTGTGTTGTGTTGTGTTGTTTTTGTATTTTGTGTGTGTGTGTGTGTGCGGTGGGTGGGGCTTGGCTTGGTGTGGGGGCGCCCTGCCTCGTTATGAAGGATGGCGGTGTGTGATGCTTTGCTGCCAACCAAGGTCAGGTGGACATTTCCACTAATACCACCTCCCATCCTGTGTATTAGGTTGGTTGGTTTTGTGTTAAATTTGTTGGATTGGGTGGGTTGGGTCGTTTGGTTAGGTTAGTTTTTTTTTCTTTTCCCGTTTTTTTTTTTTTTTTTTTTGGGGGGGGGGGGGGGTGAGTTGAGTTGGTTTGGTTTGGTTAGGCTGGCTTGTGTGATTTCGCTTGGTTATGGCTTGGTTTTAGTTTGGTATTGGTTTGGTGTGGTTTGTTTGTTTTGGCTTGATTTGGCTTGGCTTGGGTTGGTTTTGGGTTTGGTTTGGTTTGGGTTGCTTAGCTGCCAACCAAGGTTAGGTGCACATCTCCATGTATACCACCACCCCCTTGTGTATTATTTGGTTGGTCTTGAGTTAAATGTGTTGGATTTTAGTCGGGTTGGGTTGGGTTGGGGTTGGGTTTTTTTTGGGGGGGGGGGGGGGGGGGGAATTGAGTTGGGTTTGGTTTGAGTTGGTTTGGTTTGTTTTGTTTTGGCTTGATTTGGCTTGGCTTGGTTGGTTTTGGTTTGGGTTGGGTTGCTTAGCTGCCAACCAAGGTTAGGTGCAAATCTCCATTTATACCACCACCCACTTGTGTATTATTTGGTTGGTCTTGTGTTGGATTGAGTCAGGTTGGGTTGGGTTGGTTAGGTTTTTTTTTTTTGGGGGGGGGTGGGGGGGGTGGGGGGGAGTTTGGGTTTGGTTTTAGTTGGTTTGGTTTGTTTTGGTTAGGCTTGCTATGGCTTGGTTTGGCTTGGTTTTGGTTTGGTTTTGGTTTGGGTTGGTTTGGTTTGGTTTGGTTTGGTTTGGGTTGGTTTGGTTTGGGATGCTTAGCTGCCAACCAAGTTTAGGTGCACATCTCCACTTATTACAACCCCAGCCTGCGTGGTGTTGGTGTTGAGCTAGGTTGGTTTGGTTGGTTTGGTTTGGTTTGGTTTGGTTTGGTTTGTTTGTTTGGTTGGTTGGTTTTGGTTTGGTTTTGGTTTGTTTGGTTTGGCTTTGGTTTGGTGTGGTTTGGTTTGTTTTGGCTTGATTTGGCTTGGCTTGGTTAAAGTTTTGGTTTGGTTTGGTAAAATTGAGGTTGCTTAGCAAAAAAAGGGGGTTAGGGTTGGGGGGCCAACCAAGGTTAGGGCAAACTATTTTCTCCATGTATACCACCACCCGCTTGTGTTATTATTTGGTTGGTCTTGTGTTAAATGTGTTGGATTTAGTCGGGTTGGGTTGGGTTGGGTTGGCGTTTTTTTTTTTTTTTTTTGAGCTGGGGGGGGGGGGGGGGGGGGGGGGGAATTTGAGTTGGGTTTGGTTGAGTTGGTTTGTTTTGTTTTTTGTTTTTTTTTTGGGGGGCCTTGGATGTTTTTTGGCTTGGCTTGGTTGGTTTTGGTTTGTTTAGGTTGCTTAGCTGCCAACCAAGGTTAGGTGCATAATCTCCATTTATACCACCACCCACTTGTGTATTATTTGGTTGGTCTTGTGTTGGATTGAGTCAGGTTAGGGTTGGGTTGGGTTAGGTTTTTTTTTTGGGGGGGGGGGGGGGGGGGGGGAGTTGGGTTTGGTTTTAGTTGTTTTGGTTTGTTGTTTGTTTTGGCTTGCTATGGCTTGGTTTGCGCTTTGGTTTTGGTTTGGGTTTGGTTGGTTTGGTTTGGTTGGTTTGGTTGGTTTGGTTTGGTTTGGATGCCTTAGCTGCCAACCAAGTTTAGGTGCACATCTCCACTTACTACAACCCCAACCTGCGTGGTGTTGGTGTTGAGCTAGGTTGGTTTGTTTGGTTTGGATTGGTTTGGTTGGTTTGGTTTGGTTTGTTTGGTTTGGTTGGTTGGTTGGTTTGGTTTGTTTGGTTTGGTTTGGTTTGGGTTGGGTTGGGTTGGGTTGCTTAGCTGCCAACCAAGTTTAGGTGCACATCTCCACTCATTACAACCCCAACCTGCGTGGTGTTGGTGTTGAGCTAGGTTGGTTGGGTTGGACTAGGCTGGGCTATGTTGGTTTGGTTGGTTTGGTTGGACAAGGTTTGTTTGGTTGGGCTATGTTGGTTTGGTTGGACTAGGATGGTTTGGTTGGGCTAGCGTTGTTTGGTTTGCGTTTGGTTGGACATGTTTGTTTGTTTGGGCTAGTTGGTTGGTTGGCTGGTTGGGCTAGGTTGTTGGTTGGACTATGGATGGTTTGGTTGGGCTAGGTTGTTTGGTTGGGCTAGTCTGGTTTGGTTCGGCAAGGTAGGTATGGTTTGTTTTGGGTTTAGGGTTGGGTGGGCCCTACCTTGGAGCCAGTGGCAATTGTCATTCAGAACGTTTGCTGGGAGGGGGTCCTCGTTGTGTCCTGAGGGGGGGTGGGGGGGGCCTCGCCCAGGCAATACAAAACATACAACCCTACATTTGAGCCAGTGGCAATTGTCATTCGGAACTTGTGTTGCTGGGCAGCGGGGGCTTGTTGTGTCCTGGGGGGCTGTGAGGGGGGCCTGGCTTATGTGTGTATCAAACTTTTGCTGGGAGTGGGGGCTGTTGTGTCCTGGGGGCGCTGTGAGGGGGGTCTGGCTTATTGATCAAACTTCTTGCTGGGATGGGTTGTGGGGCGCTTGTTGTGTCCTGGGGGCTGTGAGGGGGCCTGCTTATTGTTATCAAACTTTGCTGGGAGTGCGGGCCTTGGTTGTGTCGGGGGCGGTGGGGGGGGGGGCCTTGCCCAAACAATACAAAACATACAACCCTACCTTTGAGCCGGTGGCAATTGATAACTCGGAACTTTTGCTGGGAGGGGGCCTCGCTGTGTCCTGGGGGGCAGTGAGGGGGGCCTCGCCATGTATCAACCCTCCTGCTGGGAGGAAAGGGGCCTGGTCGTGTCCTGGGGGGCAGTGAGGGGGGGCCTCGCCCATTGTATCAAACCTCCTTGCTGGGAGGGGGCCTCGTTGGTGTCCTTGGGGCAGTAAGGGGGGCCTCGCCCATTGTATCAACCTCTGCTGGAGAGGGGGCCCTCGTTGGTCCTGAGGGGGCGGTGAGGGGAGCCACGCTACGTTGCAGTTCACCCTCACTCTGTTTGCCCTCCCTCCTGGCTGGCCTTGACTTGGTAGTGGTTGAGGTGCGTTGGAAAGAACACCACTTCCGTCACTGCCTCGCAAAGAGTAACCTTAAGCTGTTGGGAGCTTCGTGAGTTGCCCTAGCCTGAATCAGTATCTTCGGTCATTATTAAATTGGTGGAGCCCCTTTCTGTTGGCCCTTAGCTGGGCTGGCCCTGTCCTGAGATTGGCCCCCTGGCTGAGTTGGCCCTAGCTGAGTTTGCCCCTAGCTGGGAGGCTGGCCCCCTGCGTCTGAGTTAGGGCCCAGACTGAGTTTGGCCCTAGCTTGGCTGCCCTGTCTGAGTTTGTTGGCCCTAGCTGAATATTCATGTCCCTCAATCTGAAAATGTCAGGACTCCTCGTAGGAATTCAAACGACTCCCAAAACCAGGCATTTTGGGGCATTCCAAGGCCTCTGAAACCACCACGTGCACCCAGAATGTCTCATTCTCCCTCCCTGCTTCCTTTCTCTCAACACACTCTGTTCCATCACCAGCACCACCCCAGCACCACATCACAGCAACGTCCAGCACCAGCACCAGCACCAACGCCAGCACCAAACGCCACCAACGCCAGCAACACCGCCATCAACGCCCAGCACCAACGCCCACCAACACCGCCACCAGCGCCAACACCATCAACGCCCTGCCACAATATGCCACCCAACACCGCCACCAGCGCCAACACCATCATCACCAGCACCAACACCACCAACGCCAGCATCAACGCCACCAACACCAGCAAACACCGCCACCAGGCCAACACCAGCAACGCCAAGCACCAACACCACCAAACGCCAGCACCAACGCCACCAACGCCAGCAACACCGCCCCACCAGCGCCATACACGAGCCCATCATCCAATCGCGCACAGCACCAACGCCACCCAACGTCTCCTATCTTATCACCAGATCTCCCCAATACAGCTTATCTCTCTAGCACCCGCCCCAAAGCACCATCAACGCCCCGACCAACCGCCCATCTCCAACGTCCACCAAACAGCGCTACCCAAGCCCGTCCCGAACACATATGACAAAACATCGTCCAACCAGCACCAACCTGCGCGACACCCAAATGCCAGCACCAACGCCCACCAATCGCCAGCAAACACCGCCCACCAGCGCCAACACCATTCAACGCCCAGCATCAATGCCACCAACACACCTAACACCCCACCAGCGCCAAACCACCATAAACGCCAGCACCAACGGCCACCAACGCCACCAACACGCCACCAGCCGCCAACACATCAACGCCCAGCACCAACGCCACCAAATGCCCAGCACCCCAACGCACCAACGCCAGCAACACCGCCACCAGCGCCAACCACCATCAACGCCAGGCACCACACGCCACAACAGCGCCACCAGCGGCCAACACCATCAACGCCAGCACAACGCCACCAACCGCCAGCACAACGCCACCAACGCCAGCAACACCGCCACCAGCTGCCAACACCATCAACGCCGCACCAACGCCACCAACGCCCGCAAACAACGCCACCAGCACCAAACACCATCAACGCCAGCGACCAATACAAGCTCATCTTGAGTCGTTATGGCTCTCGCCTTATATCCACGCAGATGCTGCGTCCTGGAACCCTACTGACCTGGCCAGCGAGTGTCGTGAGTCAGTTAGCGGATTGGCCATAGCCCTTCCTCTAGGGGTTAGAAGGACCCCAGCCAACTTCCAGCCTCCATTGAAATATGTGTGGTCGTTTATGCTCAGGTGATAATGTTGTACTGCCAACATTGACTGGCCGCAGCCCCCCTGTGCAGGAGCCCGTACAGCCCGCGGAGGACAGGGACCACCAGGGGCGGTCCTCGTCCACACTTCAGTTCATGGCCAGTACTCCCGTCACTGTTACCGCGGGGCGAGCCCCCCCTGCGCGTGGAGGGCGGGATTCAGCAGTTTCAAAGGAGGCAGTCAAAGGCATTGACCAAGGGCATTCGGAAGGCAGCCACTAACATCACTTATATCCGACAGGGCGAAGCCCCCCTGGCATGGGGGCGGGGTCCAGCAGTTCAGAGGGGGGTCAAAGGCATACCAAGAGCATCGGATGGCAGTACTCCATCACTATACCGCGGGCGAAGCCCCCGCCTTGCATGGGCGGTGTCCACAGTTCAGGAGGGGGGTCAAAGGCATGACCAAGAGCATCGGAGGCAGCACATACTCCCTTCACTGTACCGCGGGCGCGAAGCCCCCGCCCGGCAGGGGGCGCGGTAACAGCAGTTCAGGAGGGGGGTCGAAAGGCACTACCAAGGGCATTGGATTCATCCATCATCAAACATAGGGCCGGCTTGACAGGGCTGGGCGGTTGTTTAAATCAAGTGATTGCCTTTTCAAAAGTACTTCCCATGGACCTTGGCCTTGAGGTAACAGCCTGGCAGGCGGTGGCAGGAGTTTTGGTCGTCCTGCCCAATAGGGGGGGCCTCTGGGGCGAAAAGTTTGGCTGTGTTTAAAAATCAAGGTGATTGCTTTTCAAAAAGTACTCCCCATTGGCCCATGACTTGAGCTTGACAGCCTGGCATGGGGGCCGGAGTTTGGGGGGTCCTGCCCAATGGGGGAGGCATCTTGGATGGAATGGTTGGTCGTCGTGTGCATTCAAGTGATTGCTTGTTTAAGGAAACTCCCCCACTGATTGCATTGATTTGAGGCCTGTCAGCCTGGCAGGGATGCAGGAAGTTTGGGTCCTTGCCCCAATATGGGGGCCTCTTTGTGTTGGTCCAGGTGGATCCATCCCTGCCTTGAAGTGGAAGCCCGTTTCGGATCCCCTGGCTGAGCTGGCGCCCTCGCCTATTGAGTACAGGCGTTAACATAGTCAAAGTCTAGTCTGACAGGCCCAGGAGTTTGGACATTCGGTATGTTGGGCGCTAGGGGGGGGCGTCTCACACCAACCCCAAATCCGAGTCCATGAACTCCGAAACCACCAGACCTGAAATTATCAGCTCCGAAACCACCATCATCTTGGGAGGGCGTTTGCCTCTGAGCTGTTTTGCAGAGTCTTCAAAAGGCCAGTGGTTGCGGACATTGTCATACCCGGCAGCCTTACACCTACTGGAATTGATGATTGATGCCAGGACAGCTTGTCTTGTTTGGCAGCTTACGTCCTGATTTTGGAAACGGCCAGTACCAGCGGGGTCATATTGCAACCTGCTTGATCGCAACGGCTGTACAGCTTGGGTTTGGTCAGCCATACGGGCTGATCTGGCAATGGCACTGAACGGCTTGGTTGTGTTGGCAGTACAGCTTTGTCGTTGACAGTGCATCTTGATCAACAAGAGAGCTTGGCCGGGGTAGGCAGTAACAGCTTGTCTCGATATGGCAGTACAGCTTGTTCTGTTATGGCACAGTACAAGCTTTGTTGGATGTTCAGTACCAGCTCGCATCAACAGGGAGGCAGGGATACGCGAGGAGGATCCCTGTCGGGTAGGTGTTGACTTCACAGCCCCTGACGCTGCTGGTGATGCTGTTGTCGATGCTGCTGCTTTTGTGCTGGTTGCTGTTTGTTGCAAGCTGCTGCTGCTTTTGTTGATGCGGTTGTCGATGCTGTGGTGTTACGTGTTGACTTCACAGCCCCTCGCCGCTAGGCACCAGCCGCTGCAGTGATGCTGTTGTTGATGCTGTTGTTGACGCTGGCTGCTTTTGGGAATGCTGGTTGCTGTTGTTGCAGCTGCTTGCAGCTGGTGATGCTGTTGTTGAAATGCTGTTGTTGATGCTGTTGTTGACGCTGCTGCTTTTGGTTTGCTGGTTGCTGTTGTTGCAGCTGCTGAGCTGCGTGATGCTGTTGTTGATGCTGTTGTTGATGCTGTTGTGACGCTGCTGCTTTTGGTGCTGGTGCTGTTGTTTGCACGGCTGCATGCTGTTGTTGATGCTGTTGCGCTGCTTGCTGCTTTTGGTTCTGATAACTGCTTCTGCTGCTTCTGCTGCTGTTGTGTTTGCTCTTGGCCCTGCGATTTCTTGCTGTGTGCTGCTGCTGCTGCTCCAGCTGCTACCGCTTGCTGTTATAGCTGCTTTATTCGTGCACCTGTGTGTAGGTGTGCCATTGCTGCTGTGCTGCTGCAGCTTTCTACTGCTGCTGCAGCTGTTGCTTCTCTTGGAATTTTATGCTGTTGCTGCTGCTTTGCTGTTCCAGCTGCTACCGCTGCTGTTATATATGTTTGTTTTTTCCTGCACCCGCTGGTCTTGGCCAATGCTGTGCTGCTGCTTTTTGGCCTGCGTATGACTCCACCCAGCTGCCAGCCGTTGGGTCAAAACCTCCTCCTTCGGCTTTGCACATGTCAAGAGCAGCACGCCACATCAATAACGCTGGGGGTGGGGGTGGGTTGTTGGGGTTGTGGTGGTGGGGGGGCGTATTGGTATCATGCACTGCTGCTGCTGCTGTTGCCTGGTATGACTCCACCAGTGGCCAGCCGATTGGTCAAAACCTCCCTCCCTTTCGGCTCACTTGCACAGTGTCAAGAGCAGCACACACATTGCAAGAACCCTGGCGTGTGGGTGTGGAAAATTGAGTGTGGGAGCAGGGGTGATGTAGGGTGTTTGTGGGTGGGGTGGGTTAGGTTGGGGGATTTGTGCGTTTTGTAGGTGTGGGTGTGGGTGTGGGTGTGGGCCGGGTACAGTGTCAAGAGTAGCACGCACATTCAAGATAACCTGGTTTGGGTGTGGCGTGTGGGTGTGGGATGTGGGTGTGGTGTGGGTGTGGGTGTGGTGTGAGCGTGGGGTGGTTATACACAGGTTTATTTAGCATTATGTTAGGCTGGGTTGGTTGGGCTAAGCAAGAACCTGGGTGTGTGTTGGTGGGTGGGGTGGGTCTGGGTGTGAGATGGGGGGGTGTCTAGAGTGTGGTAAGGGGTGATGTAGGGTGTTGGTGGGTGCGGTGGGTCTGGGTAGATGGGTGGGGCCGTCGTGTGAGTGTGGTAAGGGGTGATTGTAGCGGTGTTGGTAGGGTGGGTGGTCGGGTGAGATGGGGTGGGTGTGAGTGTGGAAGGGGTTGAATGTAGGGGGTTGGGCTAGGTGGGTGGCGAGGTCTGGGTGAGATGGGGTGGGAGGGTGTCGAGTGTTGGTAAAGGGTGATGTAGGGTTCGTTGTGGTGGGGTGGGGTCTGGGTGAAGATGGGGTGGGGTGTGAGTGTGGTAAGGGGTGAGAGGGTGTTGGTAGGGTGGGGTCCTGGGTGAAGGGGGGTGTGATGTGTGGTAAGGGGTGATGTTAGGGTGTTGGTGGGAAAAACGGTGGGGTGGGGTCATGGGTGAGATGGGGTGGGGTGTGAGTGTGGTAAGGGTAATGTTACGGGTGTTGGTGGGAGGTGGGGTTCTGGGTGAGGATGGGGTGCGTGTGAGTGGTAAGCGGAAGGGGTAATGTAGGGTGTTGGTAGGGTGGGGTGGGGTCTTGGGTGAGATGGGGGTGGGGTGTGAGTGGGTAAGGGTGCAGTAGCGGTTGTGGTTAGGGTTGGGTTGGGGTCTTGGGTGAGATGGGGTGGGTGTAGTGTTGTTAAGGGGTGATATAGGGTTGTTGTAGGGTGGGGTGGTCTGGGTGAGATGGGGTGGGGTGTGATGTGCGTAAAAGGGTGATTGTAGGGTGTGGTGGGTGGGGTGGGGCTGGGTGAGATGGAGGTGGGTGTGAGTGTATCGGATAAAGGGGTGTGTAGGGTGTGTAAGGGTGGGTGGGGTCTGGGTGAGATGGC
>CM039463.1:4128237-4197301 GCA_022414725.1 Microglena sp. YARC | reverse complement strand
TGGGTTTAGGGTTTAGGGGTAAACCCTAAACCCTAAACCCTAAATCAATATTCCGTCTCTCCTTCTCTTAACCAAGAACATTAAGAGAATGCGTGTTATGAAATCGAAGCGCTAGGCAGGATGATGCGCTGCCTTCATTAATTGGCATTAATTCGCTGATTTAGTAAAAGACTTACCGTATTTCCTATGGAAAAGCCATACTTTGAGAAGTGTAATTTAAGAATGTTATGGATACGCGTGGATATTAGATTTAATTTAATGTGCCAAGTCAGGCCAAGTACGTATAATATTTTAATAAACTCTAGATATGGACATATGTGCTTCGCTGACTTGCGGCTCCTTCTCGGCGGCTTGGGCCCTGGGTAATTTTAGACCATTCTTAGTTTGCCGTCATCAGCAGCAATCATCAAAACTTCGCAATCCAGCATCAACAACAACTTTCTTCCGCAATTAGCAAGTCTCAATGGTTCTTCAAAGCAAACCGAGCATAGATTAGTTATGCCCGCAGATGCCTTTGCGCATGCACAGATACCCCCTTGAAGTAAAGCGCAGAGTTGCCGAGTTTCTCTTGCAACTCGCATCTGCCCCTCCATGCTCTTGCATCGCCAACTGAGGATCAAGACGAAGCGCTTTCGACCTTGCTCTTGCACTTTTTCTGCATGAGTTGCATCCCGAGACCACGCTGTTCCTGAGCTAACGGTTCATGGTCGAGTTCAACAGATGAGATCCAAGACGACCCGCTTTCCGGCTCGTGCTCGGAATGGCCAAATGTGGAGATCACCGACGAGATCGGGCTGATGCCACGGAGCCCACATATGAGAGATCAAGGCCCACGCTGAGGCTGTAGATCTCTTGAATCGCACCTGATCCTCGACAATTAAACCCATAGAGCTTCGAAGACCACAGTGAATGACAATCACCCGAGCTAGCTTGGCTTTCACCCAAGCCAACCTCCCACCAGAACATGAAGTAATCTGGGACCAGTGGCCTAAACAAGCTATGTTTTCCAACCAATTTGGAGGTCCGGTTTAGGAGGCGTTTACACGAGCCGGTAATCTCGGCCATTAATTTGTTGGCGAGCATAAACAAATAGTTAGGCCACGTATGCCCAAACCCTCAACGAACGCAAAAATTAACCAGTTTCTGTTTACACGTGGCATTTGCCGGCTCGCCGAGTTTGCCGTTCGCGTCAGCCTTTCGTCGTTACTCGGATAGCCTCGTGATTTTTGACATTTTGGCGTACAGACGACTATTTTCGGGCCTGCTCCCCATTTCACGAACCGTGCGCTGAAGCAAAGCCGACTTCGCAGGCTCCGCAGCGACCCGTCGATCGAATTGCTGGTTCTTCGAGATCTGGCAGCTGATCATCAACATCTGCGTCGGCCAATGACCTTCTTGGCCTTGTCTGCTCCTAGAAAATTCGAAATCTGCAGAGAAATTGACCGAACTGAACTGGAGCTAGCCTAGCCGATATATCTCTCAGCTCGGAAGCCAAACGAACTTAACGAACCAGTAACCGTTAACCTTTAACCCCGTAGTAAGATGGCGTTTACCCGAGCAGGTTACTCGGCAGTTACGTGTTCGCGAGGGTTTAGACTCGACCACTAACACTCAGGAACCGACCGATTATCTGAGAGTAGTCTTAGATACGTACCTGCTTATTCAATTATTATTTCAGATATTTATCTCAGAAACTGAACAGATACTATCTAGTATGCGTATCTAGATATCCCACAGATACTGAGTGCATAGATACTGATATCTGTAGTATCTAGATACTGCCTAGAGAGTATCTAGACAATATCTAGATAACGATATCTGTATTTCTACGATACTGCTCAGAGAGTATCTAAACAATATCTAGATACGATATCGTATAACTAGATATTGTTTAGTTAGCGTCTAAAAACAATACTGAAACCGAACATGCGCCTGAACCTGTGGTAGCTAGATAACATCTAAATATATCTGTGCAATATCTGAGATAAATATCTGAGAATAATAATTTGAAATGAAGCAAATACGATCTGGATGCTCTTCAGAAATCTCGAAATTGTATTACAAATTGTTCATGGTGATCTTACAAATCATCCCATGAGTTAGTTTACATGATATTAAGCTAAAGTTGTACTGTTCCAACAACTTGATTAGACAAGGGTAGCTTAGGTTCAATAAAACACCATATAACAGGCAAACTGACGCCACTACCTGTAACGCAAACCCCACGGCATAACATTTCTAACTCTTCCTGACCAAAAAAATAAGATCAACCAACATTATAATAAGCAAGCAACCAACACAAATTGCGTGCCACCCCCTCATCCTACCCAGTTGTACAATTTGTGATACAGTGGCGTAGTACATTACCTCCAAATCTAATTTCAGCAAGGCAATACTAACAAGACACATACTCCTTATATGGGAATTATATGCTTGGACCGCACCTTCACTTAGCCTACTAATCCTACGTATGTTGTGAAGTAAATAAAGTCTCAAGAGATCCCATCCTTCAAGACTCATGAGTGCCGAACAGCCAGCCCTCTTTATAGCAGGTAGCCTTGCTCCTTACACTCTGATACCTACCTAGCTATCTACCTAGGGGGCCTTCTCCCCCTGCCAGGCCTCGGGCTTGTAGGTTTTGAATTGAAGCCTCGACACTCAGGAATATTGCAGCATCGATTATGTGTAATAAAGTATCGAAGATATCCCACCCTGAAGAGTGCCTAACAAAGCTAGCCCTCTTTAGAGCCAGCTAGCCCTACTTCCTAGACTCCAATACCGTATCTACCTATCTACCTAGTGGCCTTTCCTTCTCATGTCTCCACCAGTAGTTATGCATCGTGACCTTGACACAATGGCATTACCATCTTGGAGTGCGGTGAATGAGGTGGGAGCAGCTGTAGGTTTATGCCCATCCGTAGATGCCTTACCCAGGTCCAAGTGTTTGCTACCTTCTTCTTTACCGAGCTCCTCATCCTTGGCAGTGCTGTTGACCTTAAATGGTCTACCCTCATCCTTGGCAGCGGTTCATATGCCAATCACCTCCATGGCCAAGCTATTGCCCACGCGATCCAGGAACCAATTAGCCTCCACAATACTTGATCACAGTCCTCCACTCCCAATGGAAGCATCCTGACGGTAGCACATGAACAAAGCATTATGGGAAGTTTTTTTCGTGTTGGATTGTGCCACCAAAATTTTAATTATGTCAGTTAAAATTAGCCAGTTTTGAGTCAATCATTCAGACTAGTATAGGATCCATATGTCAGTCGGTGGCACTTATAAATTGGAAGAGTCGTTCGTCAGCTGGCTACGTGAGCTAAGGCAAGACCAGCATGGGAGGGCAGGCTATATACACTCGACAGCGTTGTGACCAAAAATTGGGGCATTGCTACATGAGCTGAGGCTGGACTAGCAGTTGGAGGGCAGGCCTACATGCGGCAGAGGCAAGGACCAGCATTATTGAGGCAGGCTACATGAGCCGGAGGCATGTGACCAGCAATGGAGGGCCAGCTACCGCGAAGCAGAGCAGGGACCAGCAATGAAGGTAGCCGCTAAAAATGATGACGATAGGGCCATCAGTGTGGAGGCAGGCTACAATGAGCAGAGGCAGGCCCAGTAATGGAGCTCAGCTACATGAGTGGCAGGCAAGTGACGCCAGCAATGGAGCAGATACGAGAGTGGGCAAGGACAGCATGGAGGGCAGGACCAGCAATGGAGTGGCAGGCTACTATGAGCGGAGGCAGGACCAGCAATGGAGGCAGCTACATGAGTGAGGCAGGCGACAGCAATGGAGCGTCAGGGCTTCATGAGCGGAGCCAGAGACCAGCAATGGAGGCAGCCTTCATGACCACGGAGGCAGGACCAGCATCTGACTGCTAAGCTATCCATACATGAGCGGAGGAAACAGCGGACCAGCAATGGAAGGTAGCTACATGAGTTGAAGACAGGGACCTGCAAATGGAGGCAGCTACATGAGCGGAGGTTGGACCTAGCATTGGAGGCAGGACTACGAGACGAGGCAGGAACACCAATGGAGCGCAGGCTAACATGATGACAACAGGACCATCAATGGAGCGCAGCTACATAAGCGACGGCAGGACACCAATGGAGCAGTCTACATAAGCAGAGGCAGGACCAGCAATGAGCGCAAGCCTACATGAGGGAGGCGAGACTAGCAATGGAAAGTAGTACACGAGTGAAAGACAGGACCAGCAACCGGAGTGCAGGCTACATTGAGCACAGGCAATGGAAGCAGCATTGGACGCAGGCATACAAAAAGCGGAGAAGGGACCTAGCAATCGAGCGTAGGTCACATGAAGTGAATACAGGACCAGACAATAGGGCAGGCTACATGAGTGAGGTAGGGACCAGCATTGGAGGCGAGACTACAACGAGCGAGGACCAGAAATGGAAGTAGACTACACGCAGTGACGACAGGAACCATCAATGCAGGGCAGTCTATATTATGAGAGGGGGCCAGCCGAGACCCGCAATGGAAGGCTGGCTACATGAGCTAGCGGCAGCGACCAGCAATGAAAGCAGCTATGAGCAGGGTGAGCTATCTCTTAAGAGCATTCCCCATGCAGACAAGACATGCATGACTAAACCCCGTTACAGTCTGGTTGACTCATGAACTAAGTATCAAAATAATGAAATTTTGTGGATTGATGCCCTATGGGCAGGCAAAGAGCGTAAGATGTATCCTACCTTTCAGTGGATGGGACTGCAACCCTCGGAGGCATTCAGTAGCCTCAGTATCCCCACTTATGTAGGACCACGTCCTTCATTTGGAATCTCTCTAACATAAAAAATGACGGACCAGATGAGCTGATGAGATGCTGTGAGTGATGAATGTCTGAGTGAAGATATGAGCTAAGTGATGAGATGAGCTGAGTGAGATGATCTTGCTAAGCGTTGAAAAATTTGGAGAGTAAGATTGCCACCATGTGAGGAGATTGCAATCTGTGATGAGATGCAGCTGAGTGAGCATCAAGCCGGATAAAGATGAGATGATGAGCTGAAATGCACTATGTGATGAGATGCGCCGAAAAGTGATGAGATGAGCTAGGTCACACGAAATGATAATGCATCTGCATTGCAGAGCTAGCTGAGCGAGACTGCGATAAGTGAGGAGATAAGCGTAATGGGAATGAGCTGAGCGCAGCTGAGCCTGAGATCTGAGCGAGATGAGCTAAGCGAAAAAGATAAGCTGAATTGGGATGAAGCTGAGCGAGCTGGGCTGAAGTGATGAGCTGAGCTAAGAAGATTGCGCTAAGTGAGTGAGATTGAACTGAGAGAGATGAGATGAGTGAGATACGCTAATTTTCTGGGCTAGGGATGAGACCAAGCTAATGAGAATGATCTGCATCTTGCCAAATTAGCGGTCTTGGCAGGTTCTTGCACCCTTTTCGCCCCCCTGCAAGACCCCCCCCAACCCCCCCCCCCCCCACACCACCAACACATGCACCTTTTAAGCGCCACATAAAAGGTTGCCTAAAGCCACCCAACAAATCAGCAATGCTGAGTGAGATACGCTGAGTGCAGAAATGACCCCGCAGTAACATGCATCGGGGCCAATGAGATGGTCATAAAGAATAAGAGCTGAACTAACATTGTGATGGCTATCAGCTATGGTATGGTTATCATGAAGGGCAGAGCACGCAAGGGGCTGGGATGTATAAAGCGCCCAGGCGTTAGAAGAGCAATGAGGGCAGGATGCAGGGTTTGTGCATGATGGGGAGGATGGCAGTGAATGGCCACACGAGGGGAGTACGCATGGCAAGCCGTCAGGACCAGATCAGGGTAGGCGGACAAGCAGGAACAGGGCATGCGTACCCGAAAGGTGCCAGCTTCTGGGGGATGTTGTGCCTCAAGGCATAAAGTTGTTGCGGGGATGGTCAATGGGTAAGAGGATATCGCGTAAGAGCACAAGGCTGGGCATGTGGGGTTCAGGCGTACTAACAAAAGTAAATCCAGACTTAAGTGCAGCTAAAACCAGGAGGCAAGTATAGCTGAGTCCGGCGTGAGCGAATGGCATCTTCGGGAGTAGGGGGATGAAAAGGAAGCCCAGATCTTGCTGGCGCAAAGCCCTCTCTGACATCCAATCGAGATGGCATGAATGGAGCCTTTGTATTATTCGCTAGCATTCTCGGAATGTTTCCCATTCAACTGTTCATCAACGACAGCATTTGCGCAAATGAGTGAATACCAACGCCTGCGACTCTGATGCTTATGTTTGAATCCGCTACCAGCGGGAAAACGGGCGTTTAGTCCTGCCTATTCAAAACTTCGAGCGAAGAGCCGCGGGTGTATGCCAGGGTGTATTGCCCCTGTCCCTCTTGGTGCCCTAGGCATGATACTGAGGTGCGTGAAGCATTTGCTAAGGGGGCAGATTCCTTCAAGCCATGCTGTTCCAGACAGTCTTGCAGATTGTCACTGTTAGAATTCCAATTGCCTGTGCCTGTTCGAGTTGCCAAGCAATTAACGCATCATGGCAGTTATAAATCTCTGATATAAATAGACTGACCACATTACCGGAAATACCAGATTAACGATATCATTAATATATCTTCAATTGCATGGACACGACACTTATCCATTATCTGTGTAGTCAGGCTAAAACACCTAAGACTCCTAGCATATCTTAGAATTATCTTTACACGGATGATGTAACAAAGTAACTAACAGAGTTCAAGTTCTACGTACACGGTATCGTTCGTTAAAGATGAGGGTGTCTGCCCTGTTTACCCACCAGCGAGACGGCGAGCAACTTAAAATCCCTTCGTTCACAGGTAGATATAGTAATATATTCCTGGTGTCTAGGGTAGATGACAGTGAGCAACACGGAGTCAGGGGCATCTGAAAACATTATAGCAATCAAATCGAAACCGTTTTTAAGGAGGTTACCGTGCGCTATGATAGTTGCAGAAATTTATAAGATGGCGGATGGCACCCAAAAATCATGCGGGATGTTAAGGTTGGCGATGTTACATTATCTAGGGCGCTCCATTAATTGGCCCGCTGGCTTACAAGGCGCCGGATGCGGAATCCTTTCTACATGTTTCAAATCAAATCAGATTAAGGTGACTTAGAAAATGAGTTCTACTGGGCATAAGCAGGCAGTAAAAAAATTATTGGACCGTCACCCCCTGTGTAAAACAACTTGAGGAGGGCTTGAACCCCCCCCCCCCCCCCCCCCGCCCCCCGCCCCCCCTCCGTGAAATTATAAATCCCCCCCAACTTCACCCCCACGTGAAGCCCTTAACTTCAGCCCCCCACCTTATAGCACCCACTCATATAGCACCAATAGCTGCATGGCATGAAGTGGGGAAATAGCAGTGCCGGTGGTGCCCTTGAGAGCGTGTGCGAGTTTAAAAAGGGCGAGGTTTCAAGAACACAACACTCAAAATCACAGATCACCAGACTATGGCAGATGCCTGCAATATGCAGCACATGACTAATTCAGCTGGTCGTCTTGCTGTATCATATAGCCAGACCAGCTGGACTGACTTGCAGCTGCCTAGCAGCTGTACGTATAATAATGAACAAGGCTAGCGCCTGCAATGGACAGACCAGCATACAGCTGGAGCTTGCTACATATTGTCTGCCCACGCCTGCCAATCTAAACACATCACATCCGACTCTGCAGATCAACAGACTAGCAGATGCCTGCAATATGAGCACATGACTAATTCAGCTGGTCGTCTGCTGTACATATAGTCAGACCACTAAACTTGCAGCTGCCCTAGCAGCCGTACATATAATATAAAAAAGGGTTGGCGCCCTGCAAAGTAACAGACAAGATGTTCTGGAGCTGCTCTACATATAGTCTGCCACGCCTGCAAACTGAACACAGCGCACTAATTCAGCTGGAGCCTGCGGTACAAATAGCAGAGCGCCAGGCTGGGCAGCTGCCCTAGCAGCTCCCAGATCATCTCAGCAGAGTGGTGCCTGCAATGCACAGACAGCAACCGCAGGAGACGCTGTACATATTGCCACGGCCACAACCTTCAATCTAAATACAACACTTCAACACAACAGATCACTAGACTAAAAAGGCAGTTGTCTGCAACTCTGAACACGCCCCTGATTCAGCTGACTGCGGGTCAAATAGCAGAGCGCCAGGATGCTGGCAGCTGCCTAGCAGCTCCACAGATCATCTCAGCAGGGTGGTGCCTGCAATGCACAGGGCAGGCAGGCAGTAGGCCGCGGAGACGCTCTACACATCGCCGGCCACACCTGCAATCTCAATACAACACTTCAACTCTACGATGACTAGACTGGAAGGGCAGCTACCTGCAATCTGAACACGCCACTAATTCAGCTGGGCTGCGGTAAGAATAGCTAAGTGCAATGCTGGGCAGCTGCCCTAGCAGCTCCACAGATCATCCTCAGCAGAGTGGTGCAATGCAATGCACAGAAAGTTACCGCAGGAGACGCTGTACATATTGCCGGCCACACCTTCCAATCTAACTACAACACTTCAACTCTACAGATCACTAGACTGGAAAGGCAGTTGCCTGCAATCTGAACACGCCACTTTATTCACTAAAGCTCGGTACAAATAGCAGAGCGCCAGGCCGGGCAGCTGCCTAGCAGCTCCACAGATCATCTCATCTGGGTGGTGCCTACAAGCACAGGACAGGCAGGCAGTAAGCCGCGGGAGCACGCTCTACATATGTCAGCCACACCTGCAATCTAAATACAACAATTCAACTCTATAGATCATTAGACTGAAGGGCAGCTACCATGCAATCTGAACACGCCGACTTTATTCAGCTGGAATGCGGTACAAATAACAGAGCGTCAGGCTGGGCAGCACTGCCAAGGCAGCTCAACAGATCATCTCATCAGGGGGGTGCCTGCTATGCACAAGACAAGTAAGCAGTGGTGATGGCGGTTGCAGTGATGGTGTTGTGTGGTGGTGGTAATGTTGTAGGATATAAAAAGTAACAGGGAGTGGCATTCGCTGCTCTGGCTAGGGGCGGTCAGGGAGGTGGCTGATCATGAGGAGGTGAGGCAATGAAACAGGTTTGTGGCAGTGGTGTTTGCGGTGGCAGTGGGTGGTAGTTGTGGTAGGATGTTTAAGTAGAGGGAGTGCATTGCTCTGATCAGGGGGCGGTCATGGAGGTTGCTGATCTTGCGGAGGTGAGGCATGAACAGGTTTTGGGTAGCAGTGGTGTTGGCGGTGGGATGGCATTGGTGGTGGTAGGATGTATAAGTAGAGGGAGGATATTGCTCTGTCAGGGGGCTGGTCAGGAGAGTTGCTGATCATCAGGAGGTGAGGCATGAACTGGTTTGGTGGCAGTGGTGTTTGGCGTTGCGCCAGTTGGTAATGGTGGGTTGTGGTAGGATGTTTAAGTAGAGGGAGTGCATTGCTCTGGTCAGGGGCGGGTCAGGGAGGTTGCTGGTCATGAGGAGGTGAGTTTGGCAGAAACGGGTGAGGGTGGTATTGTATGTAGGACGTGTGCGCTGTGGTAGTGCTTTGGCGAAAACAGTGCAGTGGTGGAGTACGTCGGTCTAGAGAGGAGGCATTGCTCTGGTCCAGGGTTGGCTGAGTAAGGCCTGGTGCATGATAGTGGTGTGGTAGTAAAAAATACAGTGATTGCTCTGGTTCAGGCGGTATGAATGAGGAGTGAAGCAGGCCTGGTGGCAGTGGTGTGAGGACGTGGAAAGGGCAGTGGTGGGGCGGGTGGTTAGATGAGGACGGTTATAAGTCCAGGGAGTGATTTCTGGTCAGGGGGCCCAGGCCTGGGCAGTAGGTGGGCTGATCATGACGAGGTGAGCATGAACTGACGGCAGAATGGGTGTGCCAAGTGGTGGTGTTGTGGTAGGATGTTTAAGGTAGAGGGAGTGCATTGCTCTGGTAAGGGTCAGGGCAGGTGGCTGATACATGAGGGAGGTGAAAGCCATGAACAGGCCTGGTATGGTGGCAGTTGTTGGCGGTGGAGGTGTGGTGTTGTAGGATGTCAAAGTAGGGAGTGCATTGCTCTGGTCAGGGGGCGGGTCAGGGAGGTTGCTGATCATGAGGAGGTGAGGCATGAACAGGTTTGGTGGCAGTGGTGTTGGCGGTGGCAGTGGTGGTGGTTGTGGTAGGAATGTATCAAGTACAGGGAGGGCATTGCTCTGGTCAGGGGCGGTCAGGGAGGTGGCTGATCATGAGGAGGTGAGGCATGAAACAGGCCTGTGGCAGTGGTGTTGGCGGTGGTGGTGGTGGTTTGTGTAGGATGTAAAAGTACAGGGAGTGCATTGCTCTGGTCAGGGGGCGGGTCATGGGAGGTTGCCTGATCATAGAGGAGGTGAGGCATGAAAACAGGTTTTGGTGGCAGTGGTGTCGGCGGTGTTTGGGTGGCGGTGTGCAGTTAGGCGGCATGGTTGTGGGTTGGGGTAGGATGTAAAGGTCAGTTAGGAGTGCATTGCTTGCTGGTCAGGGGGTGGGGCGTGGTCAGGGAGGTTGGCTGATCATGAGGAGAGGTGAGGCATGAACAGGTTTGGTGGCAGTGGTGTTGGCGTGGCAGGGTGGTGGTTGTGGTAGGACGTTCAAGTACAGGAGGGGACATTGCCTCTGGTCAGGGGGGTCAAGGCGAGTTGCTGATCATGGAGGAGGTGAGGCATGAAACAAGGTTTTGTGGCAGTTGGGTTGGCTGGTGGGGTGGGGTTGGCATTAGCGGTGGCTGCTGCCAGGGGTCATGGAGTGGCTCGATTAGTGGTTGTGGTTAGGAGATGTGTTGGCCGGTGGCAAGTGGCTGGTGGTTTGTTAGTACAGAGGAGGGCATTGCTCTGGTCAGGGGCGGGTCAGGGAGGTTGCTGGTCATGAGGAGGTGAGGACATGAACAGGGTTTGGTGGCAGTGGTGTTGGCGTGCAGTGTGGAGTTGTGGTAGGACGTTCAAGTAGAGGGAGTGCATTGCTCTGGTCAGGGGCGTCAAATGGAGGTGGGCTGATCATGAGAGGTGAGGCAGCATGAACAGGCCTGGTGGCAGTGGTGCGTGCGCAAGTGGTGGTGGTGGTAAATGTATAAGTCCAGGGAGTTGATTGCTCTGGTCAGGGGGGGTCAAGTAGGAGTGGCTGATCATAAGAGGGGAGCATGAACAGGTTTGGTGGCATAGTGGTGTCGGCCGATCATATAGGCAGTGGTGGTAGTTGTGGTTGTTAGGATGTTTAGTACAGGAGTGCATTGCTCTGGAGAGGGCGTGTATGGAGGTGGCTGATCATGAGGAGGTGAGGCATGAACAGGCCTTGGTGCAATGCGTGGCAGTGGTGTTGGCGGTGGAGGGTGGTGGTGGTGGTAGGATGTTCAAAAGTACAGGGAGTGCATTGCTCTGTCAGGGGCGGGTCAGGGAGGTTGCTGATCATGAGGAGAAGTGAGGCATGAACAGGTTTGGTGGCAGTGGTGTTAAGGCGGTGGCAGTGGTGGTGTGTCACAGGGGTGGAGATGTTCAAGTACAGGGAGGGCATTGCTCTGGTCAGGGGTCAGGAGGTGCTGATCATGAGTGAGGTGAGGCATGAACAGTCCTGGTCGGCAGTGGGTGTTTTTTGCGGTGGGTGTGGTGTGTGGTAGGATGTAATTCAGTAGAGGGAGGCATTGCTCTGGTCAGGGGCGGGTCAGGGAGGTTGCTGATCATTGAGGAGGTGAGGCATGAACAGGTTTGGTGGCAGTGGTGTTGGCGGTGCAGTGGTGGTAAGTTGTGGTAGGATGTTCAGGTAGAGGTGAGTGCATTGCTCTGGTAAGGGCGTGTAAGGCGCAGGAGCGTGGCTGATCATGAGGAGGTGAGGCTTTTTATGAACAGGCCGGTGCCATGGCGTGCAGAATGTGTTTGGCGGGTGGAGGTGGTGGTGGTGGTAGATCGTGTCAAAGGTACAGGGAGTGCATTAGCTTCTGTCAGGGGCGGGTCAGGGAGGTTGCTGATCATGAGGAGGTGAGGCATGAACAGGTTGGTTAGGTGCAGTGGTGTTGGCGCACCTTGTGGCCAGTGTGGTGGTTGTTGGTAGGATGTTCAAGTAACACAGGAGGGGGGCATTGCTCTGGTCAGGGGTCATGGAGGTGGCTGAATCATGAGGAGTGTGAGGCAGAAACAGGGCCTGGTGGCAGTCACGGTCCACATTTGCGGTGGCTGTGGTGGTGGTAGGTAGGAATGTCAAAAGTAGCAGGGAGTGCATTGCTTCTGGTCAGCGGCGGGTCAGGGAGGTTCTTGTCTCATCATGAGGAGGTGAGCATGAAAGGTTTCGGTGAGCCAGTGGTGCGGCGTCAGGCAGTGGTGGTATTAGTGGTAGGATGTTTTAGTAGAGGAGTGCATGCTCTGGTAAGGGGCGTGTATAGTAGGAGGTTTAGGCTGATCATGAGGAGGTGAGATTGAACAGGCTCTGGTGCAATGCGTGGGCAGTGGTGTTGCCGCGTGGAGGTGTGTTGGTGGTGTAGGATGTTCAAATAAAGGAGTGCATTGCTGCTGGTCAGGGTGCGGGTCAGGGACGGTTGCTGATCAGTAAGAGGAGGTGAGGCATGAACAGGTCTTGGTGCAGTGGTGATTGGCGTGGCAGTGTGTGTTCGTGGTAGTATGTAAAAAGTAAGGGAGTGCCATCTGCTCTTGGTAAGGGGCGATCAGGAGGTTGCTGTCATGAGGAGGTGAGGCATGAACAGGCCTGGTGCATTGCGTGTTTGCGGTGGCCAGTGGTGGTGTGGTAGGATGTTAAAAGTACATGGGAGTGCAATTTCTCTGGTCAGGGGGCGCGGTCAGGGACATGTTGCTGATCATCAGAGGAGGTGCAGGCATGAACAGGTTTGGTGGCAGTGGGGTGTTGTTGACGGTTGGCAGTGGTGGTGGTTGTGTTAGGATGTTAAAAGTTACAGGGAGCATTGCTCTGGTCAGGGTCATGGAGGTGGCTGATCATGAGGAGGTGAGGCATGAACAGGCATGTGGCAGTTGTTTGCGGTGGCTTGTGGTGTGGTGGGGGATAGGATGTAAAAGTACAGGAGTGCATTGCTCTGGTCAGGGGCGGTCAGGGAGGTGCTGATCATGGGAGGTAGGCATGGACCGGTTTGGGTGGCAGTGGTGTTGGCGGTGGCAGTTGTAGTTGTGGTAGGATGTTTAAAAGTACAAGAGGAGTGCATTGGCTCTGGTAAGGGGCGTGTAGGGAGGTTTGCTGATCATCGAGGAGGTGAGGCATTGAACAGGCCTGTGTGCAATAGCGTGCAAGCAGTGCCGTGTTGGCGGTGGCAGGTGGTGGTGGTGGTAGGATGTCAAAGTAAAGGGAGTGCATTGCTCTGGTCAGGGGGCGGGTCAGGGAGGTTTGCTGATCATCGAGGAGGTGAGGCATGAACAGGTTTGGTGGCAGTGGGTGTCGGCCGGTGGTGCAGTGGTGCTTGTGGTAGGATGTAAAAGTACAGGGAGTGCATTGCTCTGGTTAGGGGCGGGTCAGGAGGTGCTGATCATGAGGAGGTGAGGCATGAACAGGCCTGGTGCGGTGGTGTTTGCGGTGGCAGTGGTGGTGGTGGTAGGATGTAAAAGTACAGGGGAGATGCATTGCTCTGGTCAGGGGGTCAGGGAGGTTACTGATCATGAGGAGGTCATGAGGAGTGTAAATGTAAAAGTACAGGGAGTGCCAGGGGTCATGCTGATCATAGGAGGTGAGCATGATGGTGGTCCGGTGGCTGTGGTGGCAGGGGTAAAGTACACGGGAATTGCTCTGTCAGGGGCGGGGTAGGCTGATCTGATGAGAGGCTGAGGCATGAAACAGGTGACAGGGTGGTAGTGTGGGTAGGCATTGCTCTGGTAAAGGGGGGCGTGTAAGGGATGGCTGATCATGAGGAGGTGAGATTGAACAGGCCTGGTGCATGCGTGGCAGTGGTGTCGGTGGAGGTGGTGTGGTGTAGGATGTCAAAGTAAAGGGAGTGCATTGCTCTGGTCAGGGGCGGGTCAGGGAGGTTGCTGATCATGAGAGGTGAGGCAGAACAGTTTTAGGTGGCAGTAGGTGTCGGCCGGTGGCTAGTGGTTGTCGTGGTAGAGTAAAAGTACAGGGAGTGCATTGCTCTGGGTTAGGGGCGGGTCAGGAGGTGCTGGATCATGAAGGAGGTGAGGCATGAACAGGCCTGGCCGGTGTGTTTCGGTGGCAGTGGGTGGTGGTGGTAGGATGTAAAGTACAGGGGAGTGCATTGCTCTGGTCAGGGGCGGGTCAGGAGGTTGCTGATCATGAGGAGGTGAGGCATGGACAGGTTTGGTGGCAGTGGTGTTGGCGGTGGCAGTGGTGGTGTTGTGTAGCAGGAGTGTGCTCTGAGGGGTTGTGGCTATCATGAGGATTGGAACAGCATGTGGTGGTAGGATGTAAAAGTACAGGGAGTGCATTGCTCTGGTCAGGGGCGGGTCAGGGAGGTTGCTGTCATGAGGAGTGAGGCATGAAACAGGTTTGGTGGCAGTGTGTTGGCGTGGCAGTGGTGGTAAGTCGTGGTAGATGTTTAGTAGAGGGAGTGCATTGCTCTGGTAAGGGGCGTGTGAAGGGAGGTTGATCATGAGGAGGTGAGGATTTGAACAGGCCTGGCATGCGTGGCAGTGGTGTTGGCGGTGGAATGGGGTGGTGGTAGGATGTCAAAGTAAAGGGAGTGCATTGCTCTGGTCAGGGCGGGTCAGGGAGGTTGCTTGATCATGAGAGGTGAGGCATGAACAGGTTTTGGGTGCAGTGGGTTGCCGGTGGCAGTGGTGTCGTGGTAGGATGTAAAAGTACAGGAGTGCATTGCTCTGGTTAGGGCGGAGTCAGGAGGTTGCTGATCATGAGGAGGTGAGCATGAACAGGCCTGGTGCGGTGGTGTTTGCGGTGGCAGTGGTGGTGGGGTAGGATGTAAAAGTACAGGGAGTGCATTGCTCTGGTCAGGGGCGGCAGGGAGGTTGGCCTGATCATTGAGGAGGTGAGGCATGAACAGGTTATTGTCAGTGGTGTTGGCGTGGCAGTGGTGGTAGTTGTGGTAGGAGTTTAGGTAGAGGAGTGCATGCTGGTAAGGGGCGTGTAAAGGGAGGTGGCTGAGCATGAGGAGGTGAGGATTGGAACAGCCTGGTGCATGCGTGCAGTGGTGTGGCGGTGGAGGTGGTGTGGTGGTAGGATGTCAAAGTAAAAGGGAGTGCATTGCTCTGGTTCCAGGGGCGGGTCCGTCCAGGAGGTTGCCATGAGGAGGTGAGCATGAACAGGTTTAGGTGCAGTGGTGTTGGCGGTGGCAGTGGTGTCGTGGTAGGATGTAAAAGTACAGGGAGTGCATTGCTCTGGTTAGGGGCGGGTCAGGAGGTTGCTGATCATGAGGAGGTGAGGCATGAACAGGCCTGGTGCGGTGGTGTTTGCGGTGGCAGTGGTGGTGGTGGTAGGATGTAAAAGTACAGGGAGTGCATTGCTCTGGTCAGGGGCGGGTCAGGGAGGTTGCTGATCATGAGGAGGTGAGGCATGAACAGGTTTGGTGGCAGTGGTGTTGACGGTGGCAGTGGTGGTGGTTGTGGTAGGATGTAAAAGTACAGGGAGTGCATTGCTCTGGTCAGGGGTCATGGAGGTGGCTGATCATGAGGAGGTGAGGCATGAACAGGCATGGTGGCAGTGGTGTTTGCGGTGGCTGTGGTGGTGGTGGTAGGATGTAAAAGTACAGGGAGTGCATTGCTCTGGTCAGGGGCGGGTCAGGGAGGTTGCTGATCATGAGGAGGTGAGGCATGAACAGGTTTGGTGGCAGTGGTGTTGGCGGTGGCAGTGGTGGTAGTTGTGGTAGGATGTTTAGGTAGAGGGAGTGCATTGCTCTGGTAAGGGGCGTGTAAGGGAGGTGGCTGATCATGAGGAGGTGAGGCATGAACAGGCCTGGTGCATGCGTGGCAGTGGTGTTGGCGGTGGAGGTGGTGGTGGTGGTAGGATGTCAAAGTACAGGGAGTGCATTGCTCTGGTCAGGGGCGGGTCAGGGAGGTTGCTGATCATGAGGAGGTGAGGCATGAACAGGTTTGGTGGCAGTGGTGTTGACGGTGGCAGTGGTGGTAGTTGTGGTAGGATGTTTAGGTAGAGGGAGTGCATTGCTCTGGTAAGGGGCGTGTAAGGGAGGTGGCTGATCATGAGGAGGTGAGGCATGAACAGGTTTGGTGGCAGTGGTGTTGGCAGTGGCAGTGGTGGTGGTTGTGGTAGGACGTTCAAGTGGAGGGGACATTGCCCTGGTCAGGGGTCATGGAGGTTGCTGATCATGAGGAGGTGAGGCATGAACAGGCCTGGTGGGAGTGGGGTTGGCATTGGCGGTGGTGGTTGTGGTAGGATGTAAAAGTACAAGGAGGGCATTGCTCTGGTCAGGGGCGGGTCAGGGAGGTTGCTGGTCATGAGGAGGTGAGGCATGAACAGGTTTGGTGGCCGTGGTGTTGGCGGTGGCAGTGGTGGTAGTTGTGGTAGGACGTTCAAGTAGAGGGAGGGCATTGCTCTGGTCAGGGGTCATGGAGGTGGCTGATCATGAGAAGGTGAGGCATGAACAGGCCTGGTGGCAGTGGTGATGGCAGTGGTGGTGGTGGTAGGATGTATAAGTCCAGGGAGTGATTGCTCTGGTCAGGGGCGGGTCAAGTAGGTGGCTGATCATGACGTGGGAGGCATAAACAGGTTTGGTGGCAGTGGTGTCGGCGGTGGCAGTGGTGGTAGTTGTGGTAGGATGTTTAGGTAAGAGGAGTGCATTGCTCTGGTAAGGGGCGTGTAAGGGAGGTGGCTGATCATGAGGAGGTGAGGCATGAACAGGCCTGGTGCATGCGTGGCAGTGGTGTTGGCGGTGGAGGTGGTGGTGGTGGTAGGATGTCAAAGTACAGGGAGTGCATTGCTCTGGTCAGGGGCGGGTCAGGGAGGTTGCTGATCATGAGGAGGAGGCATGAACAGGTTTGGTGGCAGTGTGTTGGCGGTGGCAGTGGTGGTGGTTGTGTAGGATGTTCAAGTACAGGGAGCATTGCTCTGGTTCAGGGGTCATGGAGGTTGCTGATCATGAGGAGGTGAGGCATGAACAGGCCTGGTGGCAGTGGTGTTTGCGGTGGCTGTGGTGGTGGTGGTAGGATGTAAAAGTACAGGAGTGCATTGCTCTGGTCAGGGCGGGTCAGGGAGGTTGCTGATCATGAGGAGGTGAGGCCATGAAACAGTTTGGTGGCAGTGGTGTTGGCGGTGGCAGTGGTGGTGTTGTGGTAGGATGTTCAAGTACAGGGAGGGCATTGCTCTGGTCAGGGGTCATGGAGGTGGCCTGATCATGAGGAGGTGAGGCATGAACAGGCCTGTGGCAGTGGTGTTTGCGGTGGCTGTGGTGGTGGTGGTAGGATGTAAAAAAGTACAGGAGTGCATTGCTCTGGTCAGGGGCGGGTCAGGGAGGTTGCTGATCATGAGGAGGTGAGGCATGAAACAGGTTTGGTGGCAGTGGTGTCGCGGTGGCAGTGGTGGTAGTTGTGGTAGGATGTTTAGGTAGAGGTGAGTGCATTGCTCTGGTAAGGGGCAGTGTAAGGGAGGTGGCTGATCATGAGGAGTGAGGATGAACAGCCTGGTGCATGCGTGGCAGTGGTGTTGGCGGTGGAGGTGGTGGTGGTGGTAGGATGTCGAAGTACAGGGAGTGCATTGCTCTGGTCAGGGGCGGGTCAGGGAGGTTGCTGGTCATGAGGAGGTGAGGCATGAACAGGTTTGGTGGCAGTGGTGTTGGCGGTGGCAGTGGTGGTGGTTGTGGTAGGATGTTCAAGTACAGGGAGGGCATTGCTCTGGTCAGGGGTCATGGAGGTGGCTGATCATGAGGAGGTGAGGCATGAACAGGCCTGGTGGCAGTGGTGTTTGCGGTGGCTGTGGTGGTGGTGGTAGGATGTAAAAGTACAGGGAGTGCATTGCTCTGGTCAGGGGCGGGTCAGGGAGGTTGCTGATCATGAGGAGGTGAGGCATGAACAGGTTTGGTGGCAGTGGTGTCGGCGTCGGCAGTGGTGGTAGTTGTGGTAGGATGTTTAGGTAGAGGGAGTGCATTGCTCTGGTAAGGGGCGTGTAAGGGAGGTGGCTGATCATGAGGAGGTGAGGATTGAACAGGCCTGGTGCATGCGTGGCAGTGGTGTTGGCGGTGGAGGTGGTGGTGGTGGTAGGATGTCAAAGTAAAGGGAGTGCATTGCTCTGGTCAGGGGCGGGTCAGGGAGGTTGCTGATCATGAGGAGGTGAGGCATGAACAGGTTTGGTGGCAGTGGTGTTGGCGGTGGCAGTGGTGTCGTGGTAGGATGTAAAAGTACAGGGAGTGCATTGCTCTGGTTAGGGGCGGGTCAGGAGGTTGCTGATCATGAGGAGGTGAGGCATGAACAGGCCTAGTGGCAGTGGTGTTTGCGGTGGCAGTGGTGGTGGTGGTAGGATGTAAAAGTACAGGGAGTGCATTGCTCTGGTCAAGGGCGGGTCAGGGAGGTTGCTGATCATGAGGAGGTGAGGCATGAACAGGTTTGGTGGCAGTGGTGTCGGCGGAGGCAGTGGTGGTAGTTGTGGTAGGATGTTTAGGTAGAGGGAGTGCATTGCTCTGGTAAGGGGCGTGTAAGGGAGGTGGCTGATCATGAGGAGGTGAGGCATGAACAGGTTTGGTGGCAGTGGTGTCGGCGGTGGCAGTGGTGGTGGTTGTGGTAGGATGTTCAAGTAGAGGGAGTGCATTGCTCTGGTCAGGGGCGGGTCAGGGAGGTGGCTGGTCATGAGGAGGTGAGGCATGAACAGGTTTGGTGGCAGTGGTGTTGGCGCTGGCAGTGGTGGTGGTTGTGGTAGGATGTTCAAGTAGAGGGAGGGCATTGCTCTGGTCAGGGGTCAGGGAGATTGCTGATCATGAGGAGGTGAGGCATGCATAGGCCTGGTGGCAGTGGTGTTGGTGGTGTCGGTGGTGGTGGTGGTAGGATGTCAAAGTACAGGGAGTGCATTGCTCTGGTCAGGGGCGGGTCAGGGAGGTAGCTGATCATGAGGTGGTGAGGCATGAACAGGCCTGGTGGCAGTGGTGTTGGCGCTGGCAGTGGTGGTGGTTGTGGTAGGATGTTCAAGTAGAGGGAGTGCATTGCTCTGGTCAGGGGTCAGGGAGGTTGCTGATCATGAGGAGGTGAGGCATGAACAGGCCTGGTGGCAGTGGTGTTGGCGGTGTCGGTGGTGGTGGTGGTAGGATGTAGTAGTACAGGGAGTGCATTGCTCTGGTCAGGGGCGGGTCAGGGAGGTTGCTGATCATGAGGAGGTGAGGCATGAACAGGCCTGGTGGCAGTGGTGTTGGCGCTGGCAGTGGTGGTGGTTGTGGTAGGATGTTCAAGTAGAGGGAGTGCATTGCTCTGGTCAGGGGCGGGTCAGGGAGTTGGCTGGTCATGAGGAGGTGAGGCATGAACAGGTTTGGTGGCAGTGGTGTTGGAGGTGGCAGTGGTGGTGGTTGTGGTAGGATGTTTAAATAGAGGGAGGGCATCGCTCTGGTCAGGGGTCAGGGAGGTTGCTGATCATGAGGAGGTGAGGCATGAACAGGCCTGGTGGCAGTGGTGATGGCAGTAGTGGTTGTGGTAGGGTGTAGAAGTACAGGGAGTGCATTGCTCTGGTCAGGGGCAGGTCAGGGAGGTTGCTGATCAGGAGGAGGTGAGGCATGAACAGGTTTGGTGGCAGTGGTGTCGGCGGTGGCAGTGGTGGTAGTTGTGGTAGGATGTTTAGGTAGAGGGAGTGCATTGCTCTGGTAAGGGGCGTGTAAGGGAGGTGGCTGATCATGAGGAGGTGAGGCATAAACAGGCCTGGTGCATGCGTGGCAGTGGTTTTGGCGGTGGAGGTGGTGGTGGTGGTAGGATGTCAAAGTACAGGGAGTGCATTGCTCTGGTCAGGGGCGGGTCAGGGAGGTTGCTGATCATGAGGAGGTGAGGCATGAACAGGTTTGGTGGCAGTGGTGTCGGCGGTGGCAGTGGTGGTGGTTGTGGTAGGACGTTCAAGTAGAGGGAGGGCATTGCTCTGGTCAGGGGTCAGGGAGGTTGCTGATCATGAGGAGGTGAGGCATGAACAGGCCTGGTGGCAGTGGGGTTGGCGGTGTCGGTGGTGGTGGTGGTAGGATGTAATAGTACAGGGAGTGCATTGCTCTGGTCAGGGGCGGGAAAGGGAGGTTGCTGATCATCATGAGGTGAGGCATGAACAGGCCTGGTGGCAGTGGTGTTGGCGCTGGCAGTGGTGGTGGTTGTGGTAGGATGTTCAAGTAGAGGGAGTGCATTGCTCTGGTCAGGGGCGGGTCAGGGAGGTGGCTGGTCATGAGGAGGTGAGGCATGAACAGGTTTGGTGGCAGTGGTGTTGGAGGTGGCAGTGGTGGTGGTTGTGGTAGGATGTTTAAATAGAGGGAGGGCATCGCTCTGGTCAGGGGTCAGGGAGGTTGCTGATCATGAGGAGGTGAGGCATGAACAGGCCTGGTGGCAGTGGTGATGGCAGTAGTGGTTGTGGTAGGGTGTAGAAGTACAGGGAGTGCATTGCTCTGGTCAGGGGCAGGTCAGGAAAGGTTGCTGATCAGGAGAGGTGTGGCATGAACAGGTTTGGGTGGCAGTGGGTGTCGGCGGTGGCAGTGGTGGTAGTTGTGGTAGGATGTTTAGGTAGAGGGAGTGCATTGCTCTGGTAAGGGGCGTGTAAGGGAGGTGGCTGATCATGAGGAGGTGAGGCATGAACAGGCCTGGTGCATGCGTGGCAGTGGTGTTGGCGGTGGAGGTGGTGGTGGTGGTAGGATGTCAAAGTACAGGGAGTGCATTGCTCTGGTCAGGGGCGGGTCAGGGAGGTTGCTGATCATGAGGAGGTGAGGCATGAACAGGTTTGGTGGCAGTGGTGTTGGCGGTGGCAGTGGTGGTGGTTGTGGTAGGATGTAAAAGTACAGGGAGTGCATTGCTCTGGTCA
Organism: Microglena sp. YARC; assembly: GCA_022414725.1. Classification (NCBI taxonomy): domain Eukaryota; kingdom Viridiplantae; phylum Chlorophyta; class Chlorophyceae; order Chlamydomonadales; family Chlamydomonadaceae; genus Microglena; species Microglena sp. YARC. The sequence goes on along the minus strand of CM039463.1, from coordinate 4,176,459 downwards.
GGGGCGGGTCAGGGAGGTGGCTGATCATGAGGAGGTGAGGCATGAACAGGCCTGGTGGCAGTGGTGTTTGCGGTGGCAGTGGTGGTGGTGGTAGGATGTAAAAGTACAGGGAGTGCATTGCTCTGGTCAGGGGCGGGTCAGGGAGGTTGCTGATCATGAGGAGGTGAGGCATGAACAGGTTTGGTGGCAGTGGTGTCGGCGGTGGCAGTGGTGGTAGTTGTGGTAGGATGTTTAGGTAGAGAGAGTGCATTGCTCTGGTAAGGGGCGTGTAAGGGAGGTGGCTGATCATGAGGAGGTGAGGCATGAACAGGTTTGGTGGCAGTGGTGTCGGCGGTGGCAGTGGTGGTGGTTGTGGTAGGACGTTCAAGTAGAGGGAGGGCATTGCTCTGGTCAGGGGTCAGGGAGGTTGCTGATCATGAGGAGGTGAGGCATGAACAGGCCTGGTGGCAGTGGGGTTGGCGGTGTCGGTGGTGGTGGTGGTAGGATGTAATAGTACAGGGAGTGCATTGCTCTGGTCAGGGGCGGGTCAGGGAGGTTGCTGATCATCATGAGGTGAGGCATGAACAGGCCTGGTGGCAGTGGTGTTGGCGCTGGCAGTGGTGGTGGTTGTGGTAGGATGTTCAAGTAGAGGGAGTGCATTGCTCTGGTCAGGGGCGGGTCAGGGAGGTGGCTGGTCATGAGGAGGTGAGGCATGAACAGGTTTGGTGGCAGTGGTGTTGGGGGTGGCAGTGGTGGTGGTTGTGGTAGGATGTTTAAATAGAGGGAGGGCATTGCTCTGGTCAGGGGTCAGGGAGGTTGCTGATCATGAGGAGGTGAGGCATGAACAGGCCTGGTGGCAGTGGTGATGGCAGTAGTGGTTGTGGTAGGGTGTACAAGTACAGGGAGTGCATTGCTCTGGTTAGGGGTGGGTCAGGGAGGTTGCTGATCATGAGGTGAGGCATTAACTAATACCTAATCGCCTAATCATCGCACACACGCCAGGCTCTAGAGCAGCCGAAGCCGCGAGACTTATATTCGCTAATGAAGCTTCGTTATGCTTCTATTGGCTGGAAGTGCGATTGGGTATACGTTGGCTTACGCAGGCTGCATGCAGTTGCGCCCATCTGAAGTTGGGTGAGTTTCGTGGTGCGCCTGGCTCCCTTGAGGTCCGCCGAGATCGTTGAAGTGCATGTCAGTGGTTTGGTTGCGATGCGGCGTAAAATGCGGATGCTCGTGAGTTGCGAGTGTTGCTCGGCTTCTGTAAAGTGCTTGAAGCGTTGATTGGTGCGAAAGAGAAGATCTGGAAATCCAGATATTCGAGATAGTCAGCTACGCGTCAGACACTCGAAAGACGGTACAGTCACTCAGATACGGTACAGAGATTGGCGCGTTCCCTGAGTGTATTAAGGCCATCAACATTGTGGGAGAGGACACGTAGCCCAGGGGCCAGCCTGCCTAGGGCGGTAGAAGAAGTAGGGGTAGGCATGGGAAGTTCAGCTAGGGAGGGGGCCGGCAACCTCTAAGATGGGCAAAACATCAGCTGTGAGGGTGTTGGCTTGGTTGATCAGGTCATCCAATCCTGCATTCTGGGCTAGCTTTGCCATCGCCTCATAAGCTGTGGGTAAGATAATGATAACGCCTGGTGGGGCGTGGTGTTAAGGGAGCCCGTCGTACGCGGGTAGGAAGGTCTCCTACCTCAACTGGACAAGCTACCATCGCGGTTGACGACGACCTGCTACGCCAAGAGCGACCGAAGGGGGAGTCGAACCCCCGACTCTTCGTTCCTTAGCAATCTGGTCTACCACTAGACCATTGTAATCGCTAAAGAGGCTTGTGGGTAAGAAGTAGCAGGGGTCAATTCTAGTTGGCCTGTTTGTGTCGTCCACGAACAACTGCATAGCTGTGACCCAATGGGAGTACTGAACAGGTGGTCCGGCTAGGTGAAGGGAGGCTGCTAGGAAAGCTGGCCTCGCCGTAAGCTGAGCCTGTGCAGGGGATTTAAGAGCATCAATAGCGGTGATAGCAAATTGATTCTCCATGGAGTCATCTTGCAAGATTATCGACTGTCATAATGAGCAGTCAAGCACTGCTGAGCTAGGAGCAGCTTCTGGTCGGGGCAGCCTCCTCCAGTCGCTTGAGCGCCGAGCGACCTCTGACGTCGGAGTTGAAGGAGGTGTGGGTTGGGAGTGTCAGGTGGGGAGGAAAAGTCCTGAGTAGGCTCGGGCAGGGACAATGGCTCACAAGCCTCAGGGCACGGCATAGAGGGGTGGGGGTGGGGTGGGCGGGGTGGGGGTGGGGGTGGGCGGGTGGGGTGGGGTGGCGGTGGGGTGGGGGTGGGGTGGGGGACGGTGGGGTGGCACGGCATAGAGGGGTGGGGTGGGGGTGGGGGTGGGGGTGGGGGTGGGTGTGGGGGTGGGGGTGGGTGGTCGGGTGGGGTGGTGGTGGGGGTGGGGTGGGGGGTGGGGGTGGGGGGCGTGGGGGGTGGTGGGGGTGGGGTGGGGGTGGAGGTGGGGGCCGGGTAGGAGTTGTGGTTGGGCTGGCTGAGATTGTGGCGTATTCGTGATCTGTGGTGGCTGCTGCTGTGGTTGCGGCTGTTGCTGAGTCTGTGGTTGCGGCTGTGGTTGTGGCGGAGGCTGGGGCAGGGACTGTGGTCGCTCCTGACGAACAGCCCGGTTGGTAGTAGCCTGGGGATCTTCTAGGAATCTTTTTCCTAGAGCCCCAACAGCATTCTCGGTCATCTCAGAATCCTCTTGGTGCTCTGCTAACACTGCAAAAGGGTTAGCATCCGCTACATCATGGCTCAGTAGGGAAGACAATGAGGGGGCAGCAGCCCGTTGGGTGGCAAGCCTTGTCCGCCCCTTGGATGGTTGGGCACGGCTCGTGGTAGTCGTCGACACACCGAGCACCTCACTGGAGTTAGGAGCTCTGGAAAGGCCATGACCACCACGAGTAACACCAGGGCGCTCTCTCCGAAAATGGCCATCACCACCTGTGATTCCTGAACTCCCACCAGCTCCAACAGTAAAATGAGGGGCGTTTCTACCGGCGCCCAATTGTCCACATGAGCGGGGCTGAGCATTGGTTGGGACTGGTCCGGACCAGGGTGTAGGGGTCTGGCCCTCCAAATGCTGACCGTTGTAGGCCTCATGTGGGGTTGGGTGGCTGTAGTGGGTCCAAGGGAAGCAGGACTATCCTGGAAGCCATGTTTGATCCTATCACAATCTCCTGGGATAGAGCGGGAGACGGTGTGGGGGGGCTACAGGATCAAAGCGGGCCCACCCGCTCCTTCTCATCCTCTGAGGATACCAGGCGGGCCTGCCACTAGGGGGGCGCGTAGGGCCACTGACAAGAATGTCTCTACAGTAGTATTTGTCCCTAAGGATACTGCTCCTTGAGCCACTTCCCCTTGTGAAGGCTGGATACCATCGGGTGCGCCAAGTGGGCCACCCTGATTCCCTGCCTCCCCAAGAGGGAGACGAGGTCTTCGTCTGACAGGCTGGGGTCTATACGAATCAGTCTGTACTTTGACAAAATTGAATCTGGGCCACGCCCAAAGAGCCCATGCAAGCCAGGGGCTGTTGGGAATGGAATGGGGAGGAGGAGGGAGGGCAGAGCATGGAGAACCTCTGCCAGATCCGGCGAGCATGCCAGATCAAGGTGTAGCATGCTTCCACGCGCGAAAACACGGGCAGCCATTGTAGGGAGGGGGAGGTTCTTAGATCTGCATATCGCCGCTAGCGCCTTGCTAGTCGCTAGCTGAAAGAGACGGGCGTGAGGCCACACTGATGGGTGGGAAGCTGGCGTCACCCATCAAGCAACAGTTGCCGGAGCCGCTGCTGGTAGTTGCACCCGCAGCTGCAGGCAGGCGTTCGTTGGCTTAAAACGCCAAATGGGTATTGCCTCCTTCTGCTGGTTTCTATCGTGGCTATTAGAGACCTCTATCGCAGGCCCCTGATGTGGCATGCCGAGCTGCGCAAAGAAGGCTGCGCAAGGCTGGAAATAAGGCCAAACTGGGGGGAACAGTCAAGGGAGGGCAAGGTTGCGATTACAAGGTTGTAAAAGCGAGGTTGCGGGATCAAGGCTGTGAGAGTAACACCAGATGCGGACTATGGATACGGCTAGGGGCACTGCGGAGAGGCAGTGCAGGGCAAGAACACGATATGCGGAAGAAAATTTTCAGATCTGATAGTGTGAAGAAAGGTGCGAGGACGGAATGCGAGGATGGAATGCGAAGAAGGAATAGAGAGAGAGATTAAGATGTTGAGATGTTGTAATAACACCGCGAAAAAGTTTAGAGAGGATATAGTTACATACTCAGCAAAAATCAATGCCGAGACTGAACAGCGCCGAGGCAGCTGGACAGTTTTATAACAGTGAGGGTTTGGGCAACATACCCCTCAGAACCTGGTCTAGGAGGTGACCTCCAAAAAAGCGTACTATCAGCTATAAAGCACTCCGAAGAGTGGACAGAGATGTTGCAGCGGAACAGACGCGCCAATCTATACACGGAGACGAGAATAGCATTACAAGGACAGGCGGACGCCAAAGGACACCAGCGGTGGGAGAGGCGGATGCCTGTAACCTGACTAGAACCTAAGCCAGGAATCTTAAGCCGGGCACAGGCAATACAGAGCGTGTCAGTGAGAGACCGGTGACGCAGCCAACAGGAAGCTGTCACTGAGTCATGAAGGATGACACAGTACTGGCAGAGCCGATAGTTCTAAGGAAGTACATAAGTAGTCACCAAGTCATAAAACGCGTGAGAGCACCGCAATTCATGCTGACACTCCACCTATGACACAGGTGACATACAATACTACTTCTCCACCTATGGCACTGGTGAACATAGAAAACTATGTGTAACAAACTAATTGATTTTTTCAAAGAACTCCGAAAAATCGAGAGAACTTCAAATGGAACCCAAAGGGTTATAGGAAGGAATGAAACAAGGCAAAAACCAAAAATTTGCCAAGTTAGAAAAAGATGAAACCCGAATATCAAAGATGGGTAACAACGGTATTGAAAACCCGATCCGGGAATAGGAACCTAATGCCAAACAATGATAACCAAAGAAACCGATGTAACAAAAAAAATGACCCTAAGAAGAAGCGGTCATTCCAAACCTCCAGAACACAGCAGGATCAAGGGGCTTGGTGAAGGGGTCAGCACAGTTGTCCTTGGTGTTAACATAGGCAACGTCCAGTTGACCATCCTCCACCAGCTCCTTGATGTAGTGATGAATAACATCAATGTGCTTGCTGCGAGGGAGGAGCTGCCAGTCATTGGCCCAACTCAGAGACCCTAAGTTGTCACCCTGAATGGTAACCAAATCACAAGGCAGACCCAGATCCACCCTCAACTTCTTCAACCATTGCACCTCCCTGGCAGCCTGAGACAGTGCCTGATACTCAGCCTCACTAGAGCTTATGGCAACAGTAGGCTGCCTCTTGCTCATCCAGTTCACGATGCACCCCCCAGCCAGTACAGCAAAGCCAGTCTGAGACCTCCTGTCAGACCCATCATCAGCAAAGGATGAGTCACTAAAGACAGTAAAAGAGAACGCAGGGCTGTGGGTGTAAGTGAGGCCCAGGTGGGAATGTGTCCTCAAATACAAGAGCAATGGAGCAATTTTCCCGTCTATTCTGAGAGTGATGCTCCAGTCGTAGGGAAAAGGCCCTATAGAGTCTTTATGTTCATCTTTAATGCTCAAACTCAATTCTGACACATGTGAGGCGCTTGTATAGAAAGAAAAGTCGTCTGCTGTATTCTGATAAATGATGTTGGCAAAACTTTCAACATTAACTGGTAGGCGGATCAATACATCACTCTCTTGCATATGTTTTGACGAAAAATTGTTGACAGCACTGTTAGTTACCTTGGGGTAAATTGTGATGGATTGTCAGGAAACTTTCAAGATTTAAACGCAATGGAAAGGAGCTAACAATGGGAGCACCACCAGGTGTTTCGTGAGGCAGAACCCAAACAAATAACTACTTTTATCTTTGAATTCGAATGAATACCCTGGCCCAGGAGGGTTTGAATATACAAAGCCCGTTGTTTCATTATGGGTTAGTGTCCATCCCGTAAGCAACACACCCAATTCTGTCAGCCAATAATCAAGGGCATAGTTCCCAATTGGAATTCTGATTGATGTCTTGCTACCATTGTTGTTAACAATAAAGTCATTGTAACTTGCTCTAATCGAAATAAAACACCTGTTGATGATGACATCTGCAACTGTGACTTTCGTCCTCCCTCCATAGGATTTTGCAGGACTCCTGCAGGCAATGATGTTGTGAAATTGTCAGGCGTTCCACTTGTTCGAAACGTGCTTGATATGTACAATGAACAATTGTGTTTTTCAAGACAGGTGGAGACATTTTATAATATGGGATATATTTATACTGTAACATTTTGTATTGTTACCAAGCCATCTAAAACCTCAGTACCAGAAACAGGTTTAATTTTTATTCAGCAAGTCTTTCCTGATAGCTTTCTTGTCCCTATACAACAATGGTTATTGATATGTACAGAAATAGCTACATCTACCAAGTATTCAGGTAGACCAGTAGACATGTCTAAAATTGCAGCTCTGAAGTTTTTGTATTCATTCGTTTGCTTGTATTCTTGTGTCAAAGAGGCCATTCTTTAACAATCAGTTAGAAAAAATAAAATGTCTTATTGCAGGTTCAGAACAATATCAAAGTTTTTCTTGAACCTATTTAGTTTGTCTCCTGTGAAATCTATAACAAGAGAGTCTGCTCATCCTGTGTTGCATGTATATACAGCCTCTCAAACTTCTTCAAAGTGAGAGTAGAGCTGACTTCATCATGAAGAATCTACCAATATTTTGGTTGATGCAAACTTGAATAAAACGAACAATGGAAGTATTAGTTCTGATGCTCTTGGGTATAGCTTTTCAAATTCTCGTGAGCAAATCATGTGATGTTTATACCCAAATGCCTGTTCTTCAAAACCAAGTTTTGTCAATGGGCCTGATTGTACCCCACACTTTGTTGAATGCACTACTACCCACCAGATCATCCAATACAAAATAATTATTGCACCGTTTGGGTATCTACAAAGTAGGCTTTTTGTATGCAGTTCTCTCAAGAAAATCTACCCTCATCAAATGTCAATGCATCTATTTTTTCCATTTGAAAAACTTTGACCAAACTTGCAAATCTTTCTTGTATTCTGCAGTGTTTTGTTTTTTCTTGTTTGATGTCTTCTATAACTTCTAAAAGCTTGGAGTCACCTGTAATCAAATTTACAAATATCAGAAGGATCAATCTTCAGACAATTGAATACTGGATTTGCATCATGCGTGGCTAAAAAACAATAACTCTCATAGCTTGGTTTTTATCAAAACCCGCAAGCTCATATTGTTTTCAATACATTGGCAAACAGAATATGTTTTACCAGTCCCTCGGCTCCCCAATGAACTGAAGGGCTACAAAAATTAGTTGCGTGGCAGACGTGTTTAAACATTGTGGGTAAGTTGTTTGGCTTAAAACGAGTTTTTTATGAATAAATTACTGACTGCGTTTCTGTGATATTCATCCTATTTTTACAGGACATAATATTTTACTAAAAAGGGCATTTGTGACCCCAGGAAGAGTGATTGATAAGCCAGTCGTTTCCCATCATTCATTATTTTCTGTCTAAACAGTTCAAACAGTTTCCTCCTGGCTTATTTTTGGAACTTTTGTAACGTTCAAGCGTTTTTTAATTTGTCTTGACATCTGTTTCACTTCAACTTCTTCTGATTCTGGCTGGGAATCATCTGTTATCACCTGTTCGTCTTCGTCAGAGTCATCATCACTAACAACAAAAGTTGTCTTCAGTTTCTTATTGACTTCTTAACGAAGTTTCATTCCTCAGTAGCCTTTTCTTGTTGCTTACTTGTTTCTCCTGTTTCTGGAGCTGTTTCTCTTGTCTACTGATTTCTCCTAATTCTTTTCTCTTGGCCCAAGCTTTTTCCCGTGCTCTTGCTAGTACCTCTTTCTGCTTCTGAGACATGACCCTCTTTGCTTTGGGTTGAATCACTTCCATGATTCTTTCAGACTATGATTTACCTGAATCTCAGGGGGTCGCCAGCCCTCCTCTGCGCCACGTTCCGTCGCGAAGCTCTAGGATTACGACAAGTCTCAGATCATAATGGAGCCTGTACCAGGTCCATTGCCTAATAGTCGCCAACCTCCGACCACCTCGGATGGCTCGCAGGGATTGTTAATCCCTTCGCCTCCTGCCATCCCTGGTGGATTATTCGGGTCAAGCCCATGTGATGATGTATCCGTTGCCGATAGCGCAATGTGATGATCTTGAACATTGGTCGGGTGTCGGATAATGCGTATTGGCTGGGGTGTTCCGCGGTTTCGACCCAGGCTTCGTTGAGATAGAGGCAAATAAGGCCGGCCTTGTTCAACCAGGCAGTAGTTCTGCACTGGGGGCTATACTACCGGTTACTGCTGATATTGCTGATACCCCCGCTGCTCATGTACCAGTAAACTGCTTGTACGAGGGAATACCGATTGACTGAAGAAGGACGACCCCACAGCAACTCAGTCTCATGTAACGCGTTTGTCGGATCATTCTTCCTACCTACATAGTTTGTACCTGGTTGGGCATACTGAATGGCCTCTATCTAGGCCATGTTTAGACAGAGAGGTAGCAAATATTATTCCATTTTATATATTCACCTTGTGAAAAAGTATTTCGAGCCGTTTTCACCCAGTATCTATCTCCAAAAGATAGTTGTACTTGACGATAAAGTGATATAGTTCCTCGTGTTGAATATTACCAGCGTGCCTGTGAAATGTGATTTATAGGTATGTCTTCATCCATTACATCTATTGGTAGACCAGGCCCACTGACGAGTTGCTAGAGTACTTGCCACTTCGTATTAATAGGGTAATTATCCTTTGTCAATGTAGTCATGTGTTCCATTGATCTGTGTTGTCATTGTCAAAAAATCATGTCCAAGTATTCATTTGCCCCTGAAATAGTTTATTGGGTGGTCTGCAACAGGTATATTGTTGACACTAATACCAACATAAACTGGCAGCGCATCATTTGTTATAATACTTGGAATGCCTTGTGAAATAATAGTAGCTTGTCCCGTTATAGTCTTGGGTTGAAGTCTTGGAGTGAAAAATCTTCTGTCATGGCAGACGTTGCAATAGCATACTCAATATCCTGGAACGCAAGTTATATATAAGTTGTTGGTTTTCGTTTTTCATTGAGTTGAAACATGGATGAGATTGTCAAATTGCAACACCGTTCTGTGACATTGTCCTTGAATTTCACTTCGAACGGATAAGGTGTTAGATCGGAAATCTCATAGCTTGCTTGAATCATTGTCTCCTCAACAATACTGCAGCATCTGCCCATACAAACATTCGAACCCTGCTTTGATTATATCAGTCCTTGGGTACCTAAGATACACATGGAAACGGTCTATAAACATATGGCTCATCATCTGACATGGAAATTAAATCCACAGCCTGAGCATTACCCAACATATTGGAGGAGAGTCGCTAGGGGTGTTTGAACAGCCATTAGTCTTGTGAGATGATGATAATTGTTGATGGACTGGACCTCCTAACATCATCAAACGAAACTGGCTAATGACTGATTTAAGCAAAGTACTATTCCCCTGGGTGCAACACATCCGAATTAAAAGTGAACAAAGCTTGACACTGGATAAAAATCCCAAATGCCATCAGTCATTTCAAACACCGGTCTGTGTTTGGGCGCAAACCTGTTTTTGTTTCCTAATTGGCTCCAATTCTACTGGATTTTATTAATGTTTTGAAGAAGTGCAACTTCATTTATTTTATTGTTACATTTATAATTATTTGTTATTTAAGAACTAATTCGCAGCATCCTCCCCGCTCCAGCACACGGATCATGCTACTACACTCAATAAACACCCATTTCAGTCAAGTTGCTGAGCCTGCTGCTCCACTAACCGGCTTGAGACTCTGAATGCTCCAATCGAACTGTTCCTCCCCTCCTGTGTCAATGCCCGACATAGACTCAGTCATCATTGGGCAGAACTGCATTGAGAGTACAAAGAATTTATCACCGCCTAGCTTGCAAAAGTGAATCACAAAGGGGACTGACCCTCCTAGGTGTCCTGTAATTGGTGTGAAAACTTCGTGTTAACGAAAAACACTGTCCAACATTGGCCCTTAAAATCTGAATAATAAGTCCCACTTGATAGTGAACTGAGAACTTTTCCATCCCAGTCGCGCTTTCCTGACGAACGTGTTACAGTTTGTTGGTCACTGCATCCAATGCTCCAGTCAGTTAGGTGATTGCGTCTAAAAATATCCCCCAGCTCGATTAACCGACTGGGACGACGACCAACTAATTTGGTGGACTGGCTATAACTTGATGCAGCTGGCATGAAAAATGGAAAATATAGTTCTTGAACATGATCTGCTCAAATACACAACCTCCAATTTTGCAAAAGGCATTTGTGTGCGCGCATCAACAAGGAAGCCCATGCAGTCTATTGACGGGTAGTTATCAACACTGAATGAAATGTCTGATAGAATTAAATTGTCCTCCGCCAATTAGACAATTGGATCCATCCTGCTGTATCCTAAGGCGAACCTGCCCTAGGAGTTTGGTATCCAAGATATGCTGGGCTGAAAGCTATTGAAGTCAGGCCAATTACAAATGCAACTAATATTTTGGCCGACAATATCCAATGGGAATAGCTGAACCATCACCCTCCCATTGGACAATCTTATACGTCTGTGTGGCAAGCTGCACCAACAGATAGTATCAGCAATAATATTAAAAGCTTATGTGGTAATTGAGAGTGCGCCTCTATCACTTGAGCGTGCCATTCACTTCCAAGTCGCACCTTTGTGTGATTGATTCAATGTTCCTTGGGCATGCCCCCAGTATGCGCTGTGATTGCTTTAAACTCAATTATATCAAGTATCATCTATCGGTATCATATCTATCAAAGCTGTATTTAAGCTGTCCAAGTGTAATCACACCATTGTTGGTTGCAGAATACTATTAAGCTGGACACCGTTAGGTTCTCGACTATAGTTAAGATCGTTTTGTTAATTTACTGAGGTTTTTGGGTATGCAGACGTAGAGAGTTACACGCTATACCATGGCTTATAACCGTATAGTCGATTGTTTTGGGTACGCAGACATGTAGCTATACCGCTATACCGGTATACGAATTTGGTATAACCTGCAAGACATGTAGCTGTTACTCGATATTCTTGGGTATGCCTGACTATTATATCCTCGATATTTTGGGTAGACATTAGCTAGACATGACTGCAGTTATGCTTATACTGTTATACGGGTATAGACACTCATACCGGTTGGGCTATCATACATGTAGCTGTCGCTTATATACAGGTATCACTCGATATTTTGGCTGCGGTTGCAGGCCGTTACTCGATTTTGCGGGTATGCTAGACCAGTAATGTTATGATACGGTATACCTCGATATTTGGGTATGCAGACATGTAGCTAGTATACGCGTATACCGTATACTCGATATTTTGGGGGGGGGTATCCGACATGGTAGCTCGCGCGATATACCTAGACTAAGATATTGATTGGTAGCAGAACATGTAGCTTATATACGGTATACTCGATATTTTGGGTATTGCAGGCAACATGTGCTGTATACCGCGTATACTCGATACTTTTCGGGTATGCAGACATGGCTCTTAGTATACTCGATTATTTGGGTATGCAGACATGTAGCTTATACCGGTAATACTCGATATTTTTTGGGTATGTGCAGGCACATGTAGTCCTCCGCTTATACCGGTATACTCGATATTTGGTATGCAGACATAGTAGCTTAATACGCGGTATACACTCCGACTTTGGGTATGCAGACATGTAGTATACCGGTATAATAACCTCGATATTTTTGGGTATGCGACATGTCGCATACGGTATAACTCGATATTTTGGTATCAGACATGTAGCTTATCACCGGTCTTATCGATATTGTTAGGGTATGCAGACAATGTAGCTCTTATACGGTCATACGCTCGATATTTTGGGTAGCAGACTGTAAGCTCGTATACCGTGGTATAGAGGATACTTTTGGGTATGCAGAATGTACGGTGATAGCCGGCTTACGTTCCACCATTTGGGTATGCAGATTGGTATCCATAGCTGTAGCACGGTATACTCGATTTTTGGGTATGCAGCATGTGTGGTTATATACCGTGTACATCATGATAGGGTATGCATACGCGGTATGCTGTAGCTTATTCCGATATGGGTATGCATACATGTATCTAAAACACCGATGTAGCTATACCGGCGTATATCGATTTGGGTTGCAGACATCGGTAGCTTCATACCGGATAACTCGATATTGTACTGACATGCAGCGCTATTACATGTAGCTCTTATACCGGAGATCATACTCGAATATTTTGGGCTATGCAGACATGTGTAGCTTATACCGGTATACTCGATATTTGGGTATGCAGACATGTAGCTTATACCGGTATAGACTCGATATTTTGGGTATGCAAGACATGTAGCTTATACGGTATATCGATATTTTGGGTATCGCAGCACATGTGCTTATACCGGTATACTCGAGGTACTTTTTGGTATGCAGACATGTAGCTTATACCGGCTATACTCGATATTTTGGGTATTGCAGGACATGTAGCTTTATACGGTATACTCGATCATTCTTGGGTATGCAGAGCATATTGATGTACCGGTAGGATATTTTGGGAGTATGAGACATGTAGCTTATACCGGATATACTCGCAATTTGGGTATGCGACCATGTAGCTTTACCGTCGGTATACTCGATATTTTTGGGATGCAGACATGTAGGCTTATACCGGTATACTCGATATTTTGGTGCGACATGTAGCTCGTATACCGCTCACCGGTATAACTTTTGGTATGCATTGTAGGCTATCGTATACGCGTATACTCGAGGGTATTGCACCTGCTAGACAATGTATACCGTATACTCGATATATTTGGGTATGAGACATGTAGCTTCCCGCTCGATATTTTGTATGCAGACATGTAGCTTACTACGGTGTATAGAATCTCTTACCGCTGGGTATGCAGACATGTAGCTTGCCTATACGGTATACTCGATATTTTGGGTATGCAGACATGTAGCTTATACCGGTTTTATACTCTCGATATTTTGTCTCGTATGCAGACATGTAGACTTACTGTATACTCATATTTATGGTAGACATACTTATACGATCGATATTTTGGGTATGCAAGACATGTAGCTACCGTATACCGATATTTTGGATTATGCTCATATTTTGGGTATGCAGACATTGTAGTTATACCGGTATCACTCGATATTTTGGGTTATGCAGACATGTAGCTTATACCGGATACTCGATATTTTGGGTATGCAGACATGTAGCTTATACCCGGTATACTCGATATTTTGGGTATGCAGACATGTAGCTATCGGTATAACATATCGATATTTTGGGTATGCAGACATGTAGCTTATACCGGTATACTCGATATTTTGGGTATGCAGACATGTAAGGTATACCGGTATACTCGATATTTTGGGTTATGCAGACATGTAAAAAAGCTTAATACCGGTATACTCGATATTTTGGGTATGCAGACATGTAGCTTTATACCGGTATACTCGATATTTTGGGTAATGCAGACATGTAGCTTATACCGGTATACTCGATATTTTGGGTATGCAAGACATGTAGCTTATACGGTTACTCGATATTTGGGTATGCAGACATGTAGCTTATACCGGTATAAGCTCGATATTTGGGTATCAGCATGTAGCAGAAACATTATACCGGTATAGTCGATATTTGGGTTATGCAGACATGTAGCTTTTTTTTTATACCGGTATACTCGATATTTTGGGTATACGACAATGTATCGGTATATTTGATATTTTGTATGCAGACATGTAGCTATACCGTATACTCGATATTTTGGGTATGCAGAACATGTAGCTTTATACCGGTATACTCGATATTTCTGGGTATGCATACATGGTAGGCTTATACCGGTATACTCGTATTTTGGGTATGCAGACATGTAGCTTATACCGGTTATACTCGATATTTTGGGTATGCAGACATGTAGCTTATACCGGTATACTACGATATCTTTGGGTATGCAGACAATGTAGCTTATACCAGGTATCTCCGCTGTATTATTATACTCGATGGGTACTGCCAGACATAGGCTTATACCGTATACTCGATATTGGGTGGCAGACATGTAGCTTATAACCGGTATACGCGATATTTTGGGTAAAGACATGTAGCTGTATACTCGATATTTTGGGGTATGCAGACATGTAGCTTATACCGGTATACTCCGATATTTGGGTATGCAGACATGCTAGTATACGGTATACTCGATATTTTGGCGTATGCAGACATGTAGCTTCCGGTAACTACGTAGCTTATACCGTTATACATCGCAGGTATGCATATTTTGGGTGCGAATATTGGGTATTGCACATGTAGATATTTCTTTATACCGGCTATACTCGATATTTTTGGTATGGTAATACAGCACATGGGTGACCATGTAGCCCTATACCATACACTACTCTCTTTGGTATGCACATGTAGCTTACCGGTATACTCCGATATTTTGGGGTACCTTTAGGTACTCGACATTTTGTTTATCGCTTTATATGCAGACAATGTTAACTCGATATTTTGGGGTATGCAGCATGCAGACATGCAGACAGTGTTATAAGGTATACTCGATATTCCCTTGGGTAGCTGTAGCTTCTTATAACCGTATACTCGATATTTGGGTATGTAGGCTGTATACGGCGGTATACTCGACATGTAGCTTATACTTACGGTATAATATTTGGTATGCAGACATGTTAGATACCGGTATACTGATACTTTTGGTATGCAGACATGTAGCTTATACCCGGTATACTCGATATTTGGGGTATGCAGACATGTGCTTATACCAGCGTTATACATAGATTTTTGGGTATGCAGACATCGATATACTATTTTGGGTATGCAGACATGTAGCTTATACCGGTATACCGATTTTTTTGGGTTGCCGATGTAGCAACATTATAGGTACTTTATACCGGTTATACTCGATATTTAATGCAGACATGTATGCTTCTATATTTTGGCGCATCGTAAGCTTATACCGTATACTCGATATTTTGGGTATGCAGACATGTAGCTTTTTATACCGGTATACTGAGCTTATCCGATATTTTGTTTAGCTTTATGGTATATTACATATTTTGATGCATGTAGCGGTATACTCGATATTTTGGGAGACATAGCTATGCATATTTTGGTACATGTAGCTTATACGGTATACTCGATATGTATGCAACATGTAGCTTATACCGTATAACTACTCATATTTCTGGGCTATGCAGACATGTAGCTTTACGACATGTATATAAAAAATAAATCTATTTTGGGTAGCGCAGACATTTGTAGCTTACAGGTATACTCCGATATTTTGGGTATGCAGACATGTAGGCTTATACCGGTATACTCGATATTTTGGGTATGCAGACATGTAGCTATCCCGGTAAAGTACTCAATATTTTTTGGGTTGCAGCGGGTATGCAGACTGTAGCTTATACCGATATTATGCAGACATTTCTTATACCGGGTATGCAGACATGTAGCTCTATTTTGGGTATGCAGAGCAATGGTATACTATAACTCGATATTTTGGGTATGACTCGATATTTTGGGTAATGCAGCATACGCGGTAATGGCTCGATGTAGCTAACTCGACTATTTTGGGTATGCGAGACATAGCTACCGTATAACTTTCTAATACTTTTGGGTATGCACTCTTTCTATATTTTGGGTATATTGGGTATTTTGCAGACATGTAGCTTATACGGTATAATTCGATTATACCGGTCATATCGGATATTATGATAATTTGGTATGCAGACATGTAGCTCTATATTCTTGGGTATGCGGTTTTATACCGGTCGATATTTGGTATAACTCGTATTGCAGACATGTAGCTTATACCGGTATACTCAATATTTTGATATTTTATACGGGATGGGTATGCAGACATGTAGCTTATACGGTATACTTTCCGATATTCTTACACTACCGGTATACTCGTATGGGGGTTATGCAGACATGTAGCTTATACGGTATACTCGATATTTTGGGTATGCAGACATGTAGCTGCATATACCGTTTACTCGTAGTATCCGATATGGCGTATGCAGAATGTAGCGCTTGGCGCTATGTATACTTCGATTTTGGGGTATGCTTTATCCTATACCGATTATCTGATATTCTGGGTTGCAGACATACCTCCTTACCGATATTTTTTGGGTATGCAGACATGTAGCTTATACCGGTATACTCGATATTTTGGTATGCAGACACTGTAGCTTATACCGGTATACTCTATATTTGGGTAATGCAGACCATACTTCCACCCTTAGGTATACTCGATATTTTGGGTTATGCAGACATGTTAGCATAACTTATACCGTCCGGTACTTCTCGATACTTTTGAGTATGCAGACATGTAGCTTTATAGCCGGTATAACTCGATTATTTTGGGTATGCAGACATGTAGCTTATACCGGTATATGGCGATATTTTGGGTATGCAGCATGTAGCTTTACCGGTATAACTCGATATTTTGGGTACCAGACCATGTAGCTTATACCGGTATACTCGGATTATTTTGGGGTATGCAGACATGTAGCTTATACCGGTATACTCGATATTTTGGGTATGCAGAAACAATGTAGCTTATACGGTATATTTTCTATATTTTGGGTATAGATGTTAAGGGTAGGCTAGACATTATGCTTATACCGGTATACTCGATATTTTGGGTGTGGCAGACATGTAGCTATTTGTGGGCTATTGCAGACATTATAGCATTACCGGTATAAACTTTCTCATATTTTGGGTAATGCAGACATGTAGTTATACCTTTCTATATTTTGGGTATGCAGACATGTAGCTTATTACCGGTATAAAACTCGATATTTTGGGTATGCATGGTTATATACCGGTATACTTTCTATATTTTGGTATGCAGACATGTAGCTCCTATACGGTATACTCGATATTTTTGGGTATGCAGCCCATGTAGCTATAACCGGTATACTTTCCGATATTTTGGGTATGCAGACATGTAGCTTATACGGTATACTCGGATATTTTGGGTATGCAGACATGTAGCTTATACCGGTATACTCGATTTTTGGGGTATGCAGACATGTAGCTTATATACCGGTATACTCTGATATTTTTGGGTATGCAGACATGTAGCTTTATCCGGTATACTCGATATTTTTGGTATGCAGACATTACATTAATAGATAAATACTGATTTTTGGTATTTTTAACTTTGCAGACATGTCAGCTTATACCGGTTATACTCGATATTTTGGGGTATGCATTTACATGTAGCTATACCGGTCATACTCATATTTGGGTTGCAGACATGTAGCTTATACGGTATACCTAACAAACACTAGATATTTTGGTATGCAGACATGTAGCTTATACGGTATATCGATATTTTTGGGTATAGCAGACATGTAGCTTATACGGTATAACTCGATATTTTGGGGTATGCAGCCATGTAGGCTTTTATACCGGTATATCCTCGATATTTTGGGTATGGCAGACATGTCTTATACCGGTATACTACGATATTTTGGGTATGCAGACATGTAGCTATACGGTATAACTCGATATTTTGGGTACTGGCATACATGTAGCTTATACCGGTATACTCGATAATTTTTTGGGTAGCAGAAACATGTGCTTTATACCGTATATACTCGATATTTTGGGATATGCAGACATGTAGCTTTATACCGGTATATCGATATTTTGGGTATGGCAGACGTAGCTTATACGTATGACTGCGATATTTTGGGTAGTGCAGACATGGTAGCTTATACCGGTATAACTGTATTTTGTATGCAGACAATGTAGCTTATACGGTATACGATATTTTGGGTATGCAGACATGGTAGGCTTATACGTATACTTTCTTATATTTTTGGGTATGCCAGACATGTAGCTTATTACGGTATAACTCGATTATGTTGGTAATGCAGACTATGTAGCTTATACGGTATAACTCGATATTTTTGGGTATGCAGACATGTGCTTATACGGTTACTCGATATTTTTGGGTATGCAGACATGTAGCTTATACGCGGTATACTCGATATTTTGGGTATGGCAGACATGTAGCTATACTCGTATAACTTCGATATTTGGGTATGCAGACATGTAGCTTATACGCGGTATATTCGTATTTTTGGGTATGCAGACATGTAGGCTTATACCGTATACTCATATTGGGGTACTGCAGACATGTAGCTTATACCGGTATACTCGATTATTTTTGGTATGCAGACATGGTAGCTTATACGGTATACTCGATATTTTGGGATGCAGACATGTAGCTTAGTATACCGTATATCTCGATATTGTTGGGTATGCAGACATGTAGCTTTTATACCGTATACTCGATATTTTGGTAATGCGACATGTAGCTTATACCGGTATATGATCCGATATTTTGGGTATGCAGATGTGCTTTACGGGTAATACTCGATATTTTTGGGTAATGCAGACATGTAGCTTATATAACCGAGTATCTCGAATATTTTGGGTTATGGCAGACATGTAGCTTATACCCGTATAGCTCGATATTTGGGTATGGCAGACATGAGGCTTTATACGTATACTTCTTATAATTTTGGGTATGCAGACATGTAGCTATCGGTAGATATCTCGTACTATGTTTGGTAATGCGACATGTAAGCTTATACGCGGTATCTGCGATTTATTGGGTAATGCAGACATGTAGCTTATACCGGTATAATCAATATTTTGGGTATGCAGAGCATGTAGCTTATAGCCGTATAACGTGCGGATATTTTGGTAGCAGACATGTAGTTTATACGGTATAACGATATTTTTTTGGGTATGCAAGACATGTAGCTTATACGGTATACTCGATATTTTGGGTTGCAGATGTAGCTATACGTAATAGCTCGATATTTTGGGTATGCAGACATGTAAGCTTATAACCGTATACTCGATAATTTTGGGTATGCAGACATGTTTAGCTTTATACGGTATAGGTATGGATATTTTGGTATGCAGAAATGTAGCTTTTAGCCGTGTATGCTCGATATTGTTGGTATGCAGACATGTAGCTTATACCGGTCTACTCGATATTTTGGTATGCGCGACATGTAGTTATAGAACCAGGTATACTGCGATATTTTGGGTATGCAAGACATTAGCTTATACCGTTATTTCGATTTTTGGGTATGAAACATGTAGCTTATACGTATACTCGATATTTTGGGTATGCAGAATGTAGCTTATACGGTATACTCGAATATTTGGGTATGCAGAATGTAGGCTATACGTTAGGTATACCTCGATATTTTGGGTATGCAGAATGTAGCTTATACGGTTATCTCGATATTTTGGGTATGCAGAATGTAGGTTATACCGGTTACTCGATATTTTGGGTATGCAGCATGTAGTTATACGGGTATAGCTTCGATATTTTGGGTATGCAGACATGTAAGCTCTTTTTATACCGGTATACTCGATATTTCTTCTCGGTATGCAGACATGTAGCTTATACCGGGTATACTCGATATTTTGGGTATGCAGACATGTAGCTGTTATACCGTATAATCGATTTTGGGTATGCAGCTGTAGCTTATACGGTATACTTCGATTTTGGGTATGGCAGACATGTAAGCTTTCTTGATACCGGTATACTCGATATTTTGGGTATGCAGAATGTGGCTTTACGGTATACTCGTATTTTGGTTATGCAGACATGTAGCTTACCGGTATACTCGCGATATTTTGGGGTATGCAGACATGTGCTTTATACCGGTATACCGCGATATACTCGATATTTGGGTTGAGACATGTAGCTTAATACCGGTATAAGAAGCTTTCTATATTTTGATAATTTTTGGGTATGATAGACAGACATAGCTTCATACAGAGTGAAGTTGATTGGTTTAGACCTATTCTTATTTTGGGGTATGCAAGACATTAAGCTTATAACCGGTATACTCGATATTTTGGGTATGCAGACAGACTGTAGTGCTTATACGGTATACTCGATATTTTGGGTATGCAGACATTGTAGCTATAACCCGGTATATCTCGATATTTTTTGGGTATGCGAGACTATTAGCTTATCGGTATACTTCTATATTTTGGGTATGCAGACATGTAACTAAGTATACGGTATAACTTATACGATTTTGGGTAATTGCAGACCTGTGCTTTAATACGGTATATTTTTTGGCCAGACATTTGGGTATTATACCGGTATAGCATGAAGCTTATATTTTGGGTATAACTCGAATTTTGGGTAAAGCATGACATGTAGCTTACGGTTACCGGTATAAACGACTATTTTGGGTAAGCAGACATGTAGGGCTTATACCGAGCTTATACACGGAGGTATACTCGATATTTTGGGTATGCAGACATGTAGCTTATACGTATATACCGGTATTTTGGGTATGCTCGAGACAGTAGCTTTTTTGGGTATGCCATACATGTAGTTATAGCGGTATATACCATCGAAGATTTTGGGTATTGCCAGACATTGCTTAATCCGGTATACTCGATATTTTGGGTATGCATAATGTAGCTATCCGTAATGTATATTTGGGTATGCAGACATGTAGCTATACCGTATACTCGATATTTTGGGTTGCAGATGTTAGCTTATACTGGTATATCGATATTTTGGGGTATGCAGACATGTAGTATACCGGTATACTCGATATTTTGGTATGCATATACTTATACGGTATAGAGCTCGGCATATTTGGGTAAATGCACGACATGTAGCTATGCGGTATACTCGATATTTTTTGGGTAAGCATACATGTAGCTTATACCGGTATACTCGATTATTTGGGGGTAGGCAGACATGTAGCTTATTACCGGTTATACTCGATAATTTTTGGGGTATGCAGACATGTAAGCTATAACGGATAGTGATACATCGATATTTTTGGGTTGCAGACATGTGGCTCTCGATATTTGTGTTATGCAGGACATGTAGCTTATACGGTTATTCGATACTCGAGATTTTTGGGTATGCATTACATGCTAGCTTTCTATACCGGTTATACTCGATATTTTGGTATGGCAGAACATGTAGCTCCAGTATGTCTTATACCGCAGACATGTAGTATACGGTCGATTTTTTGTGGAAGTAGCATACATGTATTAGGTTACTCGATATTTATGCAGCATGGCTATACCTATACGATATTTTCGGTTATACCGCAAACATGTAGCTTATACGGTATATACCGGCTATACTCGTATTTTTGGGTATGCAGACTGTAGTCTTATAACCTAGGTATTATATATCGGGGTATGGCAAGACTCGATATCTAATACCGGTAGACATCGATATTTATGGTATGCAGAGCTAATACCGGTATAGCTGCGATAATTTTGGGTATGCCAGAACATATTATACCGTATACTCGATATCTTTTGGTATGCAGAATGTAGTTTATGGCGGTATACTGCGATTTTTGGGTATGCACTAGCTATACCGTATACTCGATATTTTGGGTATGGCGCAGACATGTAAAGCTTATCCGGTATCTCGATTTTTGGGTTGCAGACATGTAAGCTTAATACCGGTATAATCGATAATTTTGGGTATTCGCTGCAGATTTTGGGTATGCATGTAGCTTATACCTATCTAAGTAGCTTAATACCGTATACCTCGATAATTTTGGGTATGAGGCATGTAGCTTTATACGGTATACTTTCTTTTTGAGCCGCTAGGGTATGCAGACATGTAGCTTATACCGGTCTGTATAATGTATATTTAACCTGATATTTTTGTAATGCAGACTATGTAGTTTCTTATACCGGTAATAACTGATATTTGGGGTATGCAGACATGTAGGCTTATACTTTCTATATTTTTGGGTATGCAGACATGTAGCTTATACCGTATACGGCGTCGAACCGGGTATATATGGTATAGTTTTAGCTATCAGACATGTAGCTTATACGGTAGTAACTCGATATTTTGGGTATGCAGACATGTAGCTGTGGTATACAGAGGTAATACGGTTACTCGATAGTTTATGGGTATGCAGACATGTAGCCCCCCGCTTATACCGGTACTCGATATTTTGGGTATGCAGTATACTTGTAGCTCTTATCTAACCGGTATAAACTCGATAATTTGGTATGCAAGACATGTAGCTTATACCGGTATACTCGATATTTTGGTGGCAGACATTTAAGCTTACTACCGGTATAGCCTCGATGATTTTGGGTTATGCATGACATAAAGCTTTATACCCGTAAACTTTTAATTTTTGGGTATTAGCTCGATAGCTTATACCGGTACCGGTATACTCGATATACTCGTATATTGGGTTATGCAGACCACTGTAGCTTCGTTATACGGTATACTTATCGATTTTTGGGTATGCCAGACATGTAGCTCGTTACGGTATACTCGATATTTTGGGTATGCTCAGACATGTAGCTTACCGGTATAAGAATCGATATTTTTGGTTAATGTCAGACATGTAGCTTATACCGGTATACTCGATATTTTGGGTCATGCAGACATGTAGCTTATACCGGTATAACGTTGGGTATTGAGCAGACATGTAGCTGTTTCTTATACCGGTATACTCGATATTTTGGGTATGCAGACATGTAGCTTATATCGGCGTGAATATCACATCTTTCGTATATTTTGGGGGTATGCAGACTTATAGCTTATATACCGGTATACTCGAATTTTGGGTATGCAGACATGTAGCTTATTTCAACGGTAATAGCTCGATCTCTATTTGGGTATGCAGACATGTCAGCTACCCGGTTACTTTCCTATATTATGGTATGCAGACATGTAGCTTATACGGTCATACTTTCTATATTTGGGTATGCAGACATGTACCTTATACCGGTATACTTTCGATATTTGGGTATGCAGACATTAGCTATTACCCTCCGGATTTATACTCATTATTTTGGGTATGCAGACATGTAGCTTCTTATACCGTATATCTCGATAGTTTTGGGTATGCAGCATCTTATAACCGGGTATACTTTCTATATTTTGGGTATGCATGACATGTAGCAATGTAGCTACCGGTACTACTCGAGTATTGTTTGGTAGCAGACATGATATGCTTTATACCGGTATACTTTCAACTTGCGATATTTGGTATGCAGACATGTAGGCTTATAGCTTGGTATACTCGAATATTTTGGGATACAGACATGTAGTATATATACCTATATTATGGGTATGCAGATCATGTAGCTTTATACCGGTTATCTCAGATGATTTTGGGTATGCAAGACATGCAGGCTATTATTACCGTATACTCGATCATATTTTGGGTCTGTCAAGAGACATGTAGGCAGTCTATACCGGTATACTCGATATTTTTGGGTAATGCAGACATGTAGCTTATACCGGTATACTCGATATTTTGTGGTATGCAGACATGTAGCTTGTTATACCGTATACTTCGATATTTTTTGGGTTGATGCAGACATGTAGCTGCACTATACCGGTTATATACTCGATATTTTGGGTATGTGAGACATGTAGCTCCCCCTATTACCGGCTTATACTCGATATTTTAGGGTATGCAGACATGTGCTTATAACCCAGATATTTCTTAGACGGCTTGATATACTGATATTTTGGGTATGCAGACATGTAGG
Source organism: Microglena sp. YARC (assembly GCA_022414725.1). Taxonomy (NCBI): domain Eukaryota; kingdom Viridiplantae; phylum Chlorophyta; class Chlorophyceae; order Chlamydomonadales; family Chlamydomonadaceae; genus Microglena; species Microglena sp. YARC. The sequence goes on along the minus strand of CM039463.1, from coordinate 4,152,697 downwards.
CTTATTCTATACCGGTATAACTCGATATTTTGGGTATGCCAGACATGTAGGCTTGTATACCCGGTATACTCGATATTTTGGGGTATGCAGCGACATGTAGCTCCGTATACCGGTATACTCGATATTTTGGTATGCAGACATGTACTTAATAACGCTTACGGTATACTCGATATTTTTGGGTATTGCAGACATGTAGCTTATACGGTATACCGCATGCGAATATTTTGGGTTATGCAGACATGTAGCTTATACTCGGTATATACTCGCATATTTTGGTATGCAGACATGTAGCTCTTATACCAGCGTCATAGCTCGAGTTATTTTTGAGGTATGCAGACATGTAGCTATTATACGGTATATACTCATATTTTTGGGTATGCATTAACCGGCTTAGGATATACTGCAAATCGATATTGGGGTGTTGCAACATGTAGCTGTATACGGTAACTCGAATCGATATTTTGGGTATGCAGACATGTAGGTACCTTTTTTATCGGATAACTCGATTATTTTTTGGGTATTGTAGTGCAGATGTGTAGCTTTAACCAGTAATCTCTGCGACTATTTGGGGTATGGCAGAGGCATGTAGCTTATACGATAAGCATCTTACTCTGATAATTCTTATCCGGGCGTTATACTCGATATTTTTAAGAGCTTATACCCTGAATGTCGTATTTCAGACAGTTTAGCCCCGTATTCCGATATATTTTGGGTATGCAGACATGTAGCTAAACGGTATATACTTTCTTTGATATTTTGGGTATGCAGACATGTTAGCTTTATACTGGCGGTATTTTACTTATATTTTGGGGTATCTGCAGACATGCAGGCTCGATATTTGGGTATATTGTTAGCTGCGATATTTTTGGTAATGCAGACATGGGTATAATACCGAGTGGGTATGCAGACATGTAGCTTATACCGGTAATCATATTTATCTAATATTATTGGGTATGCAGGACATGTAGCTATACCGGTATACGGGTATGCAGACATGTAGCTTATACCGTATACTCGATTTTGGGTATGCAGACATGTAGCTTATACCGGTATAACTCGATATTTTGGGTATGCAGACATGTAGCTTATACCGGTATACTCGATATTTTGGGTATGCAGACATGTAGCTTATACCGGTTACTCTGATATTTTGGGTATGCAGACATGTAGCTTATACCGGTATACTCGATATTTTGGGTAGGCGTATACGGTATACTCGATATACCCAGGGTATGCAGACATGTATGGGTATGCTTATACCGGTATACTCGATATTTATTGGTATGCAGACATGTAGCTTTATACCGGTAATATACTCGATATTTTGGGTGCAAGACATATGCAGGGTATGCAGACATGTAGCTAGTATAACTCGATATTTTGGGTATGCAGACATGTAGCTTTAGATACCGGTAATCGCATACTGATGCGGTATATGAGCTTACGATTACTCGATATTTTGGGTATTGCAGGACATTGCAGACCGGTATAACATCGATATTTTGGGTATGCAGACATGTAGCTTTTACCGGGATATACTCGATATTCGATATTTTGGTATGCAGACATGTAGCTTATAACCGTATACTTTCTATATTTTGGGTATGCAGACAATGTATACCGGTTTTATAACTGCGATATTTTGGGTATGCAGATAACATGTATGCTTATACCGGTATACTCGATATTTTGGGTATGCAGACATGTAGCTATACCGGTATACTCGATATTTTGGGTCATGCTCGATATTTTGGGTATGCAGACATGTAAAGCTTATACCGGTATAACTCGATATTTGGGTATGCAGACATATGTAGCTCTTATACCGGTATACTCGATATTTTGGGTATGCAGACATGTAGCTTATACAGATAGGGTATGCAGACATGTAGCTTATACGGTATACTCGATATTTTGGGTATAGACATGTAGCGGTATATCGATATTTGGGTATGCTTAGCTTATACGATACTCGATACTTTTGACATTGGTATGCAGACATGGCTTATACCGGTCTCGATATTTTGGGTATGCAGACATGTAGCTTATACCGGTTACTCGATATATGGGTATGCAGACATGTAGCTTATATGGTATACTCGATATTTGCAGACATGTAGCTTATACCGGTATACTTTCGATATATTTTTGGGGTATGCAGACATGTAGCTTATACCGGTATACTTATTTTGGGTATGCAGACATGTAGCTTATAGCGGTATAATAGCTCGTACTTGGTATACTCGATATTTTGGGTATGCAGACATGTAGCTTATACCGGTATACTCGATACAGACATGTAGCTTATACGGTATAAGACTCGATTTTTGGGTTGTGTAGCTTATATTGCATACATGTTAGCTTATACCGGTATACTTTTATATATTTTGGGTATGCGACATGTAGCTTTACCGATACTCGATATTTTGGGTATGCAGACATGTAGCTTATACCGGTATACTATATTTTGGGTATGCAGAACATGTAGCTTATCCGGTATATCTATATTTTGGGTATGCAGACATGTAGCTTATTATTTGGGTATGCAGACATGTAGCTTAATACCGTATACCGGTATATATTTGGTATGCAGAACATGAGCTTATACGGTTACTCGATATTTGGGTATGCAGACATGTAGCTTATGTATACCGGTCGATATTTTGGGTATGCAGACATGTAGCTTATACCGATATACTCCGATATTTTGGGTATGCAGACATGTACTTATACCGGTATACTCGATATTTTTGGGTATGCAGACATGTAGCTATACCCGGGTATACTCGATATTGGTATAGTATTATTCGGGTATTTTGGGTATTGCAGACATGTAGCTTATACCGGTATACTCGATATTTTGGGTATGCAGACATGTAGCTTATACCGGTATAGCTCGATATTTTGGGTATGCAGACATGTAGCTTATACCGGTATAATCTCGATATTTTGGGTATGCAGACATGTAGCTTATACCGGTATACTCGATATTTTGGGTATGCAGACATGTAGCTTATACGGTATACTCGATATTTGGGTATGCAGACATGTAGCTTATACCGGTATACTCGATATTTTGGGTATGCAGACATGTAGCTTATACCGGTATATCTCGATATTTTGGTATGCAGACATGTAGCTTATACCGGTATACTCGATATTTTGGGTATGGCAGACATGTAGCTTATACCGGGTATACTCGATATTTTTGGGTATGCAGACATGTAGCTTATACCGTATACTCGATATTTGGTATGCAGACATGTAGCTTATACGGTATACTCATATTTTGGTATGCAGACATGTAGCTTATACCGGTATACTCGATATTTTTGGGTATGCAGACATGTAGCTTATACCGGTATACTCGATATTTTGGGTATGCAGACATGTAGCTTATTATACCGGTATACTCGTATTTTGGGTATGCAGACATGTAGCTTATACGGTATACTCGATATTTGGGTATGCAGACATGTAGCTTATACCGGTATACTCGATATTTTGGGTATGCAGACATGTAGCTTATACCGGTATACTCGATACTTTTGGGTATGCAGACATGTAGCTTATACCGTATACTCGATATTTTGGGTATGCAGACATGTAGCTTATACCGTATATACTCGATATTTTGGGTATGCAGACATGTAGCTTATTACCGGTATACTCGATATTTTGGGTATGCAGACATGTAGCTTATACCGGTATACTCGATATTTTGGGTATGCAGACATGTAGCTTATACCGGTATACTCGATATTTTGGGTATGCAGACATGTAGCTTATACCGGTATACTCGATATTTTGGGTATGCAGACATGTAGCTTATACCGTATACTCGATATTTTGGGTATGCAGACATGTAGCTAGTATTTACCGGTATACTCGATATTTTTGGGTATGCAGACATGTACTTATACCGGTATACTCGATGTATTGGGTATGCAGACATGTAGCTTTATACCGGTATACTCGATATTTTGGTGTATGCAGACATGTAGCTTATACCGGTATACTCGATATTTTGGGTATGCAGACATGTAGCTTTTCTATACCCGGTTACTCGATATTTGGGTATGCAGACATGTAGCCCTATTACCGGTATACTCGATATTTTGGGTATGCAGACATGTAGCTGATAACCGGTATACTCGATATTTTGGGTATGCAGACATGTAGCTTATACCGGTATACTCGTATTTTGGGTATGATACATGTAGCTATTTCACCGGTATACTCGATATTTTGGGTATGCAGACATGTAGCTTATACCGGTATACTCGATATTTTGGGTATGCAGACGTAGCTTATACTTCGGATACTCGATATTTTTGGGTATGCATACATTGTATATACCGGTTTACTCGATATTGGGTATGCAGACATGTAGGGTGCTTATACCGGTATACTCGATATTTTGGGTATGCAGACATGCTAGATATTTTGGGTATGCATACATGTAGCCTATACCGGTATACTATATGATATTTTGGGTATGCAGACATGTAGCTTATACCGGTATACTCGATATTTTGGGTATGCAGACATGTAGCTTATACCGGTATACTCGATATTTTGGGTATGCAGACATGTAGCTTATACCGGTATACTCGATATTTTGGTATGCAGACATGTAGCTTATACCGGTATACTCGATATTTTGGTATGCATGTAGCTTATACTCCGATATTTTGGGTATGCAGACATGTAGCTATACCGGTATACTCTGATATTTTGGTATGCAGACATGTAGCTTATACCGGTTATACTCGATATTTGGTATGCAGACATGTAGCTTATACCGGTATACTCGATATTTGGGTATGCAGACATGTAGCTTATACCGGTATACTCGATATTTTGGGTATGCAGACATGTAGCTTATACCGGTATACTCGATATTTTGGGTATGCAGAATGTAGCTTATACGTGTAGCTTATACCGGTATACTCGATATTTTGGGTATGCAGACATGTAGCTTATACCGGTATACTCGATATTTTGGGTATGCAGACATGTAGCTTATACCGGTATACTTCTATATTTTGGGTATGCAGACATGTAGCTTATACCGGTATACTCGATATTTTGGGTATGCAGACATGTAGCTTATACCGGTATACCTATATTTTGGGTATGCAGACATGTAGCTTATACCGGTATACTCGATATTTTGGGTATGCAGACATGTAGCTTATACCGGTATACTCGATATTTTGGGTATGCAGACATGTAGCTTATACCGGTATACTCGATATTTTGGGTATGCAGAAATGTAGCTTATACCGGTATACTCGATATTTTGGGTATGCAGACATGTAGCTTATACCGGTATACTCGATATTTTGGGTATGCAGACATGTAGCTTATACCGGTATACTCGATATTTTGGGTATGCAGACATGTAGCTTATACCGGTATACTTTCTATAATAATCAAAGTTTATCTTTCAGATAATTATAGATATCTATATAATGATATTTGGTTCTCCGTTTGTCAAGTAGTCTTTGTAATCCAGGCTCATTAGAACGTTCTTGGTATTCGATTGCAATTGCAAGCACCTCCCTCTTAGATTGGCCACTTGAATCTGGTGATGCGTGCCTGAAGTCAAATCTATCTAGTGACCGCCTCAAATCATACCGTTTTTTAGGTGCTGCATAATTGGCATTAGACGGAGATGGTCGAGAGGAAGGTGGTCTAGGTAAGTGGTCTATATACGTCCTAGTTCCTTGAAACACATTTTGTGGTGCAGTGTTTTGTTGAGTCATGGCAGCCCTCGCAGATCTAGCAAGCTGTTCTACAGCAGATACCCCATTTACAGCCTGAGCTATCATATTTTGATGGGGTTGTTTTTGGGATCTCTATTACATATGCATAAGGGTTGAATCCCATCATTCGAGGGAGTGTCCTATCAGCAGGTAATTTAACATTAATTGTTGTTGCTCTTTGGTTTGTAGTATTCCCTCTTTGTTTGATTGTATTTGTTTTTGTTTTTGTTTTTGTTTTCCCCACATTTTTTCTGGACCTCATGGTTTAAATTATGTTATAAATTAATTTACAACACCTCTCAGTATATATTTCCTCAGCCCAGAGACACCAAAAAGATCACCAACAGTTTTTCAGGAGACTATAACGCACTTATAAACAAGCCCAACTTATTTTCAGGGTCTTACAATGATCTTACAGACCAATTGAATGTACAAAACGCTTTTGTTGCTATTGGTCCCGGAGTGAAGGTGAGTCGTCTTGAACTACCAACGCAGACTGGAGCCAATGGGCCTGGTTTGATTCACTTTGCAGACACAGGGTCGGAGATTAATGGGAGCATATCTTTCTTGAGCGATGGGGGTAGTGAATCATTCAATTTCCTCTTCGAATTCATGACCAAAGCTAGGATTGACCAGACGGGATCATACATTAACCTTTCTGACAAGTCATATAAAAATCATATTTAATACCTCAACCCTGAGAGTCATTGAAGGCCATAAAATCTTTGCAGCCGGCAAAATACACGTTCAAGGGAGATGCTAAAAATGCAGTGGAAATTGGGCTGTATGCCCAAGAAGTGATAGGCGTTTGTCCAGAAGCTGTGAAGATTCCTAGACTCAGAGAAAGAGAGATTGGGTCTCAATTACAACTCCCTTGTACCACATCTAATTGTGCAATAAGGGCTTTATCAGTCGAGGTTGATGACCTAAAAGAAACAATTGAAGAATGAACGGTATAAGAATGACCCAGAATACCGTGCACAACGAAATGAACGTTCGCGGATTTATAATGCAAAATTGAAGGAACGGAAGGCTATGTTGAAGGCAGAGTCTGTGTAAGTGAATTAAAAATAAAATTGAATCATACTTAAGAATCTTGAGCATATTATATACTACAAGTATAATAAGATGAGCGAATCTTGCATCAAAGTTCACACTTATTCTAGTGAAATCCACAAGACGAAAATGAAAGAAGACCCTGAATATCGTGCTTATGTAAATAATCTCGCCAGACTTGCAACTGTAAAACGGTATCAAACAGATGAGGCATATCGTGAGAGGCAACAAGCATATACCAGGAACAGGTACCAAAATGATCCTGAATTTCGCGAAAAACGAAATGAACGTGCAAGACTATATCATGCAAAAAATATATATAAAAAAAGCGTTATTATTGGCAGAAACTGTCGGAGTGTAGTGTTTCATTTAAAAATTGAAATGCACATTTTTTTTTTTGAGTATTTTAAGTAAACCGCTTAAGAGATTGTTCACATATTAATATATTACAGAATTATAATGGCATCACAACAAACTTTGGTAAAATTTTACAAGAAGCACATGGTAACAGGGGAAGCTCCACGCAGGATTACAAAAACATATGTGATAGCAGAGGGCTACGAATCACTAGAGGATTTCTATGATGCTGTTGGAGTCGAGAAGGAACATCATGAAGCAAAGGAAAAGAAGGCTAGTAAGCAAAAGAAGACGCAGTATGATAGGGAACGCTATTTGCAGAAAAAGGAAAAAAGGGAAAGGGAGTTAGAGGAGATAAGTACGAGAACGTGTTGTACGAAATTATGTGTTATAGCTTTGATGTAGCTTCAAAAAAACAACAAGAAGCCGGCATAATGAACCATATGTATGCCCATGAAATAACGTCATTTTCAAAAGCTTGGAATCCAGTCAGAGACTTTCCATCACGCAAAACGTTGCACATTGAAAGGCTTGAAGGCTTCATAATTCCTAAAACATCAAGATACTATGAACTGCTCACAAATCTACAAGGAACAGATTACGAAATGTTTCCTGGTTATACTGATTTTATTAACAAAATCGGGGAGGATGACCCAGATGCAGCAGATACATGCTAAAAATCCTTTACAATACAAATTGTATTCAAATTATTTTCAAAACGAATCAAGCGCCCAAGACGCCATAATTCCCTTTAAATTCAGAATCATACAAAACAATGCAAACGTATGTTGCGACAACAAATATTTGACACGGGAAATTAACGTTGAAGGGAAAGACACACTAAGAGATTCAATTACACAACCTGGTCTATTTGATCTCCCTCCACACACATGTGCATTTCAGGTTATTCTACAATCTTTAAAGGAATCATATGACAAATATTACACAAACCTTTGTATCCCCAGACCACCAATGACCTACGAGTCATTGTACAGAGATATTCTCAACAAAGACTATACACAACACACCGATGAAGACGTAGTCACGATCGAACTATTTCTCAAATGGTATGAAACCCACAATTTTGGATGCATGGTATACGACAATGAGAATCAATATCTGACAGGATGTACACCAGAAAAATTACATTCTATTATTAAAACCATAACTAAAGTGATCTACTGGAACGGACATATCTCTCTCGTTGACAAAAAAAAGTCATTCAATAAGTCGTCTCATAAACCCGTATTGGTAGCTCCATCATCTGAATTCAAGTTGCCCAGTGAGAAAGAAAAACAGACACACCCTATTGCAATAGCAAGCAATCCAGAAGAGATATTTCCAATCATCAAGGAACAAATCCTTGCTGAAAATAAAAACATTTAAATAATTTATAATGGCAATCTGGCATTTATTCTAGAACATTTCGTGAATATTGAAGGAGTAACCCCAGCATTTAGCACACGAGGGGGGTCAACAATTACTGGAATATATTTGAATCACTTAGAATCGGTTAATATTTCTATCCAATCCGCTGTTAAGATAGATGGATGTATCGATTGTGATTTAGAGAACATAGATAGTTATAAAAAGGTTTCAAACACTAGAATCATTTGTCACGAAATCTATCCTCAACAAAAAGACCATTTCCACGTACCACCCTCTAGTTGCAAAGGTATTTTAACTGGTATTCAGAGTCTGTCCTAATGGTAAACTTGTCGATGAAGATCTATCTCTTCGCACTGTTGATGAATATATAGGATTAGATTTTAACAAACACTATGCTTCATGTTTGATACATATTTTGACAACAATGGGTTTTCCAATAGTTCACCCGTGGGATACATTCCAAGCCAATGAAAACAGACCTATCAACAGTAAGTTCTTGTATGTTGTGAAAATAACTAAAAAACACAATATATACAACAAAGAACGTATGTTACTATACGGTTTCGAAGTGTTACAACTAAAATCAATGGACGTCGAATATAGCGTATTATCGTATTTATAAGTTCTATGGGTTAAGTGTGAAGAGCTGGGAGATGTAGTGCCCTCGTGTTTTGATGAAAAATATGAAGATATCCCACTAAAACTTAGAAAGGGAATCCCAAATAAAATTTCTGGATTATTGGGAAAGAAATACAACACTGTAAGACACTCGGCTGTATTTACAAAATATGATGACGCTTGCATTTACTCGCGAAGAGAAGGTAATTCATCTTTCGTAATCAAATTAATGGAAAAATTTATATATCGTAAATGCAACAAAAAAAACAGAACTAACAAGCGGGTTTTTAACAATGAGAATAGCTATTGTCAACAGAGCAAGATTCCAACTAAACCAATTGATAGAAACATTGTCTAAATCAAACATCGAGGTTAAGGCCGTCAAAACAGATGCTATATATGCTTTGAAAGAAGGAAACGATTTCAGTTGCATTGAGCACCTTATTGGAAACGAACTGGGTCAATTGAAATGGGAGAACAAATCAATGCCACCAAGTCATCATATTGAACATCGCCCAGAGTGCGTGGAGATCCCATTACCAGTCTTAGGGGAGGATGCTACACATCCCAAGAAAATTAAACAATATGTTCAAACCAATCTAGACGAATATATATTAAAACCATATGTAGAACCACCAAGTACAAAAAAGGTAAAAAATAAGACATTTGTTAACGGTCTAGCTGGTTGTGGCAAGTCTTACACTACAATTGTAGATGCATTAAAAAGGTTTAAACCACACCAGATATTGGTAGTGGCTCCCTGGAATTCACAAGTTAGAGAAGCTCTCCAGAAGAACACTAGTATCAACGCATGTACATTTCACAGCCTCATGGGATTTGATCATGATGGGAATAAAACACTAGGTTGTAATTCAATGGAAGGAATTGAATGCGTTATCTTTGAGGAAATAATGTTGCTCACAAGAAGAAATCTGGTTGACGTATACAAGTTTATGCAGAATAATGATGATATATTCATATTGGCTAACGGCGACTCTCACCAACTGGAATCCATAGGTGATGACGTAAGCACTGATATTAAAACGACATATATCACAAAAATGTTCAATTGGACAATGACGTTAACAGAGAATCATCGATTGGAAACAGATGAAGATAAATTGAAAATGATTGAATTTTTCAATGACCTATTTCATTCTGATTTGGGTGTTTATAAAACAATCTTGAAGCATTTTCCAAAAAAGATATTGAAATCTTTGGAAGACCTCAAAGAAATGGGTATTAATAAAGCGATCACACATCGAGATACTAGTTCGAATAGTGTCAACAAATATCTAGACAGTCTGATTGACAAGAAAAAGATAGAGAAAGCTGATAAACTCAAGACACTGGACAATGGAATCAAATATCATTACAAACAGGAATTGATCTGCAAAACAACAATAAACAGAGTGGCAAAGGATCATGCGCAAAGCGCATCCAAGGATTCTCCTAAAACCAAGAGCAAGAAGATAAAAATGCGTCCCAACTACAGATACATTATTGTTGGACAAACCAATAAACATTTCACGCTGCAAGATGTTCAAGACGAAGAACTTAGAGTCGATATCCCCCATGACATGATTGTCGAACATTTCAAACTATCACACGCTAACACTTGCCATTCAGAACAAGGTGCTTGTATTGATGAAAAAATTGTCATTTGCGACATGAGCATTATAACAGACATCCGCTGGGCCTACTGTGCTGTCTCAAGGTGTGTCAGGCTATCTGACGTGTATTTCTTGGACTTTGACTTGAAGGAATTGAACTTGATAGAGTTCTTCAACGGGAAGATTTGCGGCTACAAGAAACAAGACAGGAAACGAGACAAGAACTTCATGCCTTGCAAAAATTACATCACTGTTGATTGGTGCATAGAGCGTTACAAAAAGGAAAATAATAGAATTTGCAGGAAATGCCAACAATTCATGGGAGTAGAAAAACATTCAAAAACCCAATGTACTGTAGACAGAGAGGACAACACCATGAATCATATCAAATCGAATTGCCATCTGTGTTGTTTGAACTGCAACAGAGCGAACCAAAAAAAGACTGATTGATCCTCCCCCTCCATAAACGTTCATAATATATATAATGAATCTTGAATCCATTTTGAAAGCTAATCCAAATCTAAAATTGCTGTCCAAGGCAAAGCTATTTACTAGATTAAAAGACGACGGGGTTACCAAACGAGATATTGAAGATTACTTCAATCCACGAGAGCTAACACAAATATATCAAAAACCACAAAATACCAAATTCAAATTCAAAATAACCGCCCCTCCAAGATCTTTCCAAATCGATGTAGCAATTATGCCATTGTCGAGCAAGAGGATAAATAACAACATCAATCAAATTCTTATGTGTATTGATATCATTTCTAGAAAGGCTGATTGTTACCCACTGAAAAGCGGTAAGATGGATGACGTTTTAGATGCCTATCAGGAATTTATAGGCGATGTAGACGAAAGTATAATAGTATTTCAGGAGATAATTTGTTTGCATCTTCAATAATTGAGTCTTTCAATAAAGAACTAAATATAAAGGTATATACGGACGTTGCAAAAGAAGACCACATTACTCCGATGGGGAACAAGCTGGGAATCGTTGACAGATTTACTAGGACACTGAAGGGTCTGATAAAGAAATACTCACTAGAAAACAAGACTAAAAAATGGGTAGACGCACTTGGTGAAATTGTTGAGCTGTATAACGACTCCCCTCATTCTGGGTTGAAAGATGCTTCGCCCAACGAGGTGTATGACGATCTCGATTATTCTCAAAAGCTATATGAAGCTCAATTCAAAAAAAATCAAAAGATGAACGACAAAGTGACCCTGAAAGTAGGAGACAGAGTGCGTGTAATGTTACAGAAGAAGACCTTTGAAAAGGAGAAAGCCAGGTTTTCTACAGAGATTTACACCATTGAAGAACACATAGCATACAGATTCAAGCTGAGAGGAGTCAAACGTCTGTATAGACCAAGCGAATTGAACGTTGTTACAAACGTGAAAGATAGACTGGAGCCAGAAAAAAGAAGACAATCAAATCAGAAGGATGCAAAGGTCAAAGGCATTTAATTCCTATGACGAGATTGTTACTGCTATTGATAAGAAGGACGAACCAAAAGCCAAAAGAACCGTGCGAAAGCCCAAACGGTTTGCTGAGTAACAGCGGCGTTCCGCTAACCAACAGTCATTCGCTTCGCTCATGACTTCCTCTTGACTTCCTCCATTCCTCCTCCTGCGAGTAGCGGGGCGGAACGGTAACCGGTAGACAGTCGCCTCCTGCGCAGAGTAGAAAAGTGTAACAAAGTGTAACGAAGTATGTCGCGATTCGCCTTCAGTCTCATACGCAAAGCGTGTGTCATCACCACGTGACGGGGGCTGACGCGACTCCCTCTTGACTTCATCTCAGCCGCGCTGTCGCAGACTCCGCTCAGATTGTTGTGTAGCCTCCCGACAGGCCGAACCACGTGAGTCATTATTTCGATAGATGCTTCGCATCCATTAGCCTAAGGCTAATCATTATTTTTCTTATCCATTCGTGTAACCTCCCGAATCTTAGGCGAATTGTTGGGGCAAATCACGGTACTGCACCCGCCCACGGTACAAGCCGCCCACGGTACTACCACGGTATTGCACGGGAAAATCTAACGGACACCCCCCGAGATATAATTCGTGCGGAGGGACTATCGGAAAGACCCCTACTGGTTTATTGGGGTAAAATGAAGTTATAGGAAAAAATCCGGCACCCGCCATGATCACATTAGTAGTACCGTTGATAGCGGCAGGGATGCGAGAGACATACGGAGACCCGTCATAAGGGGATAGCCCAGGAATACAGTTATAGCTAAACTGTTCATAGAAGAATACATCACGACTCTCTACTACCTGGCGCAACTTAGGAACCCAAACAAAATAACCCTTACTCACCAGGGAATACCCAACCAGTCTACCAGATAACGCCCTTTCGTCTAGCTTGTTGCGCTTTTTCCCATTGACTAACGTGACGTAGCAAGGGCAACCAAACACACGCAACAACGACACATCAGGCACGACCCCCAAAAACAGCTCGTAGGGAGTCTTGTCTCCCTGATTGGGCAGCCGATTACGAAGGTAACAAGCAGCCAGGAAGGCATAGGGCCAGAAAGACTTACACTCCAGGTGGATGCTTCTAGCTACAGACTGCAAAACCCCATTGTACCTCTCCACAGTCGCATTCTGCTGTGCAGTGTATGCCAACGATAACTCATGCACTGCCCCAACCGATGACAGCCAATCCTCGAACCACTTAACAATAAACTCCTTAGCCCTGTCAGACCTCAGACACTTAAAGGCAAACCCATGCAGCTGATTCATCCATCTGAGGATGATAGTTTGGACTGCTAAGGGAGCTTCATCCTTGGTCCTTATCAGCTTGGATAACACTCCGGAGAGTGGACTTAGTGTGTGCAGCACGCCAATCTATAAATGCGGAGACGAGAATAAATATTACAAAAGATAGTGGAACCATAAAGGGACACCACGCGGAGGAAAGGGGGGCGGTAGCCTGGAACCTGATCAGGGTACAGGTTAGACAGCGCGTGTCAGAAGAACCGATGACGCAGTCAACAGTAAGCTGACATAGTACTGTCAGGACCGATAGTTCTAAGGAAGTACATAAGTAGTCACCAAGTCATAAAACGCGTGAGAGCACCGCAATTCATGCTGACACTCCACCTATGACACAGGTGACATACAATACTACTTCTCCACCTATGGCACTGGTGACATAGAACTATATGTAACAGATTGAAAAAAAAAAAATCAAAGAACTCCGAAAATTCGAGAGAACTTCAAATGGAAACCCAAAGGTTTATAGGAAGGAATGAAACACGGCAAAAACCAAAATTTGCCAAGTTAGAAAAAGGATGAAAACCGAATATCAAAGATGGGTAACAACGGTATAGAAAACCCGATCCGGGAATAGGAACCTAATGCCATACAATGATAAACCAAAGAAACCGATGTAAAAAAAAAAAAAAAAATTAGATACCCTAAGAAGAAGCGGTCATCCCAAGCATCCGCATAAACCTCCAGAACACAGCAGGATCAAGGGGCTTGGTGAAGGGGTCAGCACAGTTGTCCTTGGTGTTAACATAGGCAACATCTAGTGAACCGTCCTCCACCAGCTCCTTGATGTAGTGATGAATAACATCAATGTGCTTGCTGCGAGGGAGGAGCTGCCAGTCATTGGCCCATCTCAGAGACCCTATGTTGTCACCCTGAATGGTAACTAAATCACAAGGCAGACCCAGATCCACCCTCAACTTCTTCAACCATTGCACCTCTTTCAATAAAGAACTAAATATAAAGGTATATACGGACGTTGCAAAAGAAGACCACATTACTCCGATGGGGAACAAGCTGGGAATCGTTGACAGATTTACTAGGACACTGAAGGGTCTGATAAAGAAATACTCACTAGAAAACAAGACTAAAAAATGGGTAGACGCACTTGGTGAAATTGTTGAGCTGTATAACGACTCCCCTCATTCTGGGTTGAAAGATGCTTCGCCCAACGAGGTGTATGACGATCTCGATTATTCTCAAAAGCTATATGAAGCTCAATTCAAAAAAAATCAAAAGATGAACGACAAAGTGACCCTGAAAGTAGGAGACAGAGTGCGTGTAATGTTACAGAAGAAGACCTTTGAAAAGGAGAAAGCCAGGTTTTCTACAGAGATTTACACCATTGAAGAACACAAAGCATACAGATTCAAGCTGAGAGGAGTCAAACGTCTGTATAGACCAAGCGAATTGAACGTTGTTACAAACGTGAAAGATAGACTGGAGCCAGAAAAAGAAGACAATCGAATCAGAAGGATGCAAAGGTCAAAGGCATTTAATTCCTATGACGAGATTGTTACTGCTATTGATAAGAAGGACGAACCAAAAGCCAAAAGAACCGTGCGAAAGCCCAAACGGTTTGCTGAGTAACAGCGGCGTTCCGCTAACCAACAGTCATTCGCTTCGCTCATGACTTCCTCTTGACTTCCTCCATTCCTCCTCCTGCGAGTAGCGGGGGCGGAACGGTAACCGGTAGACAGTCGCCTCCTGCGCAGAGTAGAAAAGTGTAACAAAGTGTAACGAAGTATGTCGCGATTCGCCTTCAGTCTCATACGCAAAAGCGTGTGTCATCACCACGTGACGGGGGCTGACGCGACTCCTCTTGACTTCATCTCAGCCGCGCTGTCGCAGACTCCGCTCAGATTGTTGTGTAGCCTCCCGACAGGCCGAACCACGTGAGTCATTATTTCGATAGATGCTTTCGCATCCATTAGCCTAAGGCTAATCATTATTTTTTCTTATCCATTCGTGTAACCTCCCGAATCTTAGGCGAATTGTTGGGGCAAATCACGGTACTGCACCCGCCCACGGTACAAGCCGCCCACGGTACTACCACGGTATTGCACGGGAAAATCTAACGGACACCCCCCGAGATATAATTCGTGCGGAGGGACTATCGGAAAGACCCCTACTGGTTTATTGGGGTAAAATGAAGTTATCGGAAAAATCCGGCACCCGCCATGATCACATTAGTAGTACCGTTGATAGCGGCAGGGATGCGAGAGACATACGGAGACCCGTCATAAGGGGATAGCCCAGGAATACAGTTATAGCTAAACTGTTCATAGAAGAGTACATCACGACTCTCTACTACCTGGCGCAACTTAGGAACCCAAACAAAATAACCCTTACTCACCAGGGAATACCCAACCAGTCTACCAGATAACGCCCTTTCGTCTAGCTTGTTGCGCTTTTTCCCATTGACTAACGTGACGTAGCAAGGGCAACCAAACACACGCAACAACGACACATCAGGCACGACCCCCAAAAACAGCTCGTAGGGAGTCTTGTCTCCCTGATTGGGCAGCCGATTACGAAGGTAACAAGCAGCCAGGAAGGCATAGGGCCAGAAAGACTTAGCTAGTTTACACTCCAGGTGGATGCTTCTAGCTACAGACTGCAAAACCCCATTGTACCTCTCCACAGTCGCATTCTGCTGTGCAGTGTATGCCAACGATAACTCATGCACTGCCCCAACCGATGACAGCCAATCCTCGAACCACTTAACAATAAACTCCTTAGCCCTGTCCAGACCTCAGACACTTAAAGGCAAACCCATGCAGCTGATTCATCCATCTGAGGATGATAGTTTGGACTGCTAAGGGAAGCTTCATCCTTGGTCCTTATCAGCTTGGATAACACTCCGGAGAGTGGACTTAAGTGTGTGCAGCACGCCAATCTATAAATCCGGAGACGAGAATAAATATTACAAAAGATAGTGGAACCATAAAGGGACACCAGCGGAGGAAAGGGGGCGCGGTAGCCCTGGAACCTGATCAGGGTAACAGGTTAGACAGCGCGTGTCAAAGAAACCGATGACGCAGTCAACAGTAAGCTGACATAGTACTGTCAGGACCGATAGTTCTAAGGAAGTACATAAGTAGTCACCAAAGTCATAAAACGCGTGAGAGCACGCAATTCATGCTGACACTCCACCTATGACACAAGTGACATACAATACTACTTCTCCACCTATGGCACTGGTGACATAGAACTATATGTAACAGATTGAAAAAAAAAATCAAAGAACTCCGAAAATTCGAGAGAACTTCAAATGGAAACCCAAAGGTTTATAGGGAATGAAACACGGCAAAAACCAAAATTTGCCAAGTTAGAAAAGGATGAAAACCGAATATCAAAGATGGGTAACAACGGTATAGAAAACCCGATCCGGGAATAGGAACCTAATGCCATACAATGATAACCAAAGAAAACGATGTAACAAAAAAAAAAAAAATTAGATACCCTAAGAAGAAGCGGTCATCCCAAGCATCCGCATAAACCTCCAGAACACAGCAGGATCAAGGGGCTTGGTGAAGGGGTCAGCACAGTTGTCCTTGGTGTTAACATAGGCAACATCTAGTGAACCGTCCTCCACCAGCTCCTTGATGTAGTGATGAATAACATCAATGTGCTTGCTGCGAGGGAGGGGCTGCCAGTCATTGGCCCATCTCAGAGACCCTATGTTGTCACCCTGAATGGTAACTAAATCACAAGGCAGACCCAGATCCACCCTCAACTTCTTCAACCATTGCACCTCTTTCAATAAAGAACTAAATATAAAGGTATATACGGACGTTGCAAAAGAAGACCACATTACTCCGATGGGGAACAAGCTGGGAATCGTTGACAGATTTACTAGGACACTGAAGGGTCTGATAAAGAAATACTCACTAGAAAACAAGACTAAAAAATGGTAGACGCACTTGGTGAAATTTGTTGAGCTGTATAACGACTCCCCTCATTCTGGTTGAAAGATGCTTCGCCCAACGAGGTGTATGACGATCTCGATTATTCTCAAAAGCTATATGAAGCTCAATTCAAAAAAAATCAAAAGATGAACGACATAGTGACCCTGAAAGTAGGAGACAGAGTGCGTGTAATGTTACAGAAGAAGACCTTTGAAAAGGAGAAAGCCAGGTTTTCTACAGAGATTACACCATTGAAGAACACATAGCATACAGATTCAAGCTGAGAGGAGTCAAACGTCTGTATAGACCAAGCGAAATTGAACGTTGTTTACAAACGTGAAAGATAGACTGGAGCCAGAAAAAGAAGACAATCAAATCAGAAGGATGCAAAGGTCAAAGGCATTTAATTCCTATGACGAGATTGTTACTGCTATTGATAAGAAGGACGAACCAAAAAGCCAAAAGAACCGTGCGAAAGCCCAAACGGTTTTGGCTGAGTAACAGCGGCGTTCCGCTAACCAACAGTCATTCGCTTCGCTCATGACTTCCTCTTGACTTCCTCCATTCCTCCTCCTGCGAGTAGCGGGGGCGGAACGGTAACCGGTAGACAGTCGCCTCCTGCGCAGAGTAGAAAGTGTAAACAAAGTGTAACGAAGTATGTCGCGATTCGCCTTCAGTCTCATACGCAAAGCGTGTGTCATCACCACGTGACGGGGGCTGACGCGACTCCCTCTTGACTTCATCTCAGCCGCGCTGTCGCAAACTCCGCTCAGATTGTTGTGTAGCCTCCCGACAGGCCGAACCACGTGAGTCCCCCATTATTTCGATAGATGCTTCGCATCCATTAGCCTAAGGCTAATCATTATTTTTCTTATCCATTCGTGTAACCTCCCGAATCTTAGGCGAATTGTTGGGGCAAATCACGGTACTGCACCCGCCCACGGTACAGCAGCCGCCCACGGTACTACCACGGTATTGCACGGGAAAAATCTAACGACACCCCCGAGATATAATTCGTGCGGAGGGACTCCTCGGAAAGACCCCTACTGGTTTATTGGGGTAAATGAAGTTATCGGAAAATCCGGCACCCGCCATGATCACATTTAGTTAGTACCGTGATAGCGGCAGGGATGCGAGGAGACATACGGAGACCCGTCATAAGGGGATTAGCCCAGGGAATAACAGTTATAGCTAAACTGTTCATAGAAGAGTACATCACGACTCTCTACTACCCTGGCGCAAACTTAGGAACCCAAACAAAATAACCCTTACTCACCAGGGAATACCCAACCAGTCTACCAGATAACGCCCTTTCGTCTAGCTTGTTGCGCTTTTTCCCATTGACTAACGTGACGTAGCAAGGGCAACCAAACACACGCACAACGACACATCAGGCACGACCCCCAAAAACAGCTCGTAGGGAGTCTTGTCTCCCTGGAATTGGGCAGCCGATTAACGAACGTAACAAGCAGCCAGGAAAGGCACTAGGGCCAGAAAGACTTAGCTAGTTTTACACTCCAGGTGGTTGCTTCTAGCTACAGACTGCAAAACCCCATTGTACCCTTCTCCCCACAGTCGCATTCTGCTGTGGCAGTGTATGCCAACGATAACTCCATGCACTGCCCAACCGATGACAGCACAATCCTCGAACCAGCTTAACATAAAGCTCCTTAGCCCTGTCAGACCTCAGACACTTAAAGGCAAACCCATGCAGCTGAGTTCATCCATCTGAGGATGATAGTTTGGACTGCTAAGGGAGCTTCATCCTTGGTCCTTATCAGCTTGGGATAACACTCCGGAGAGTGGACTTAGTTGTGGCAGCACGCCAATCTATAAATCCGGAGACGAAGAGATAAATATTACAAAAGGATAGTTGGAACCATAAAGGGCACCAGCGGAGGAAAGGGGGGCGGTAGCCTGGAAACCTGAATCAGGGTACAGGTTAGACAGCGCGTGTCAGAAGAACCGATGACGCAGTCAACAGTAAGCTGATCATAGTACGTCAGGACCGATAGTTCTAAGGAAGTACATAAGGTAAGTCACCAAGTCATAAAACACGCCGCGTTGAGAGCACCGCAATTCACTGACACTCACCTATGACAACAACTTGAAAATACAATACTACGTTCGTCCACCTATGGCAACTGGTGAGCATAGAACTATATGTAACAGATTGAAAAAAAAAAACCTTCAAAGAACTCCGAAAAATTCGAGAGATACTTCCAAATGGAAACCCAAAGGTTTATAGTGAAGGAAAGAATGAAACACGGCAAAAACCAAAAATTTGCCAAAGTTAGAAAGGATGAAAACCGAATATCAAAGATGGGTAACTAAACAACGGTAATAGAAAAACCCGATCCGGGAATAGGAACCTATGGCATACAATGATAACCAAAGAAAACGATGTAACAAAAAAAAAAAAATTAGATACCCTAAGAAGAAGCGGGTCCATCCCAAGCATCCGCATAAACCTCCCGAGAACACAGCAGATGCAAGGGCTGGTGAAGGGGCAGACAGTTGTCCTTGGTGTTAACATAGGCAACAATCTAGTGAACCGTCCTCCACACCCAGCTCCTTGATGTAGTAGAAGTGGAAATGATAACATCAAATGTGCTTGCTGCGAGGGAGGAGCTGCCAGTCCATTGGCCCATCTCAGAGACCCTATGTTGTCACCCTGAATGGTAACTAAATCACACAGGCAGACCCCAGATCCACCCTCATCAACTTCTTCAACCATTGCCAACCTCTTTCAATAAAGGAACTAAATATAAAGGTATATACGGAACGTTGCAAAAGAAGACGCACACATTACTCCGATGGGGAAAACAACAAGCTGGGAATCGTTGACAGATTTACTAGGACACGAAGGGTCTGATAAAGAAATACTCCTAGAAACAAGACTAAAAATGGGTAGACGCCACTTGGTGAAATTGTTGCTGTAATACGACGACTCCTCCATTCTGGATTGAAAGAGCCTTCGCCCACGAGGTGTATGACGATCTCATTAATTCTCAAAAAGCTATATGAAGCTCAATTCAAAAAAAATCAAAAAGTAACTGACATAGTGCCCTGAAAGTAGGGAGAACAGAGTGCGTGAGTAATTTACAAGAAGAAGACCTTTG
Source organism: Microglena sp. YARC (assembly GCA_022414725.1). Lineage (NCBI taxonomy): Eukaryota > Viridiplantae > Chlorophyta > Chlorophyceae > Chlamydomonadales > Chlamydomonadaceae > Microglena > Microglena sp. YARC. The sequence goes on along the minus strand of CM039463.1, from coordinate 4,132,079 downwards.
AAATAGGAGAAAGCAGGTTTTTTCACAGAGATTTACACCATTGGGAAGACACATAGCATACAGATTCAAGCTGAGAGGAAGTCAAACGTCTGTATAGACCACGCGAATTGAAAACGTGTGTAACAATACTGAAAGATAGAACTGGAGCCAGAAAACAAGAAGACAATCAAATCAGAAGGCATGCAAAGGTCAGGCATTATTCCTATGCACGAGATTGTTACTGCTTGATAAGAGGACGAACAAAAGCCAAAAAGACACCGTGGCGAAAAGCCAAACGGTTTGCTGAGTAACGCGGCGTTCCGCTAACGCAGACAGTTCATTCGCTCGCTCATGACTTCCCCTTGAACTTCCTCCATTCCTCCTCCTGCGAGTAGCGGGGGCGAAACGGTATACCGTAAGCAGTCGCTCCTGCGCAGAGTAGAAAAAGTGTAACAATAGTGTCACGAAGTGATGTCGCGATTTTCGCCTTCAGCTCTCATACGCAAAGCGTGTGTCATTCACCACGTGACGGGGGCTGACGCGGACTCCCTCTTGACTTCACTCAGCCGGCTGTCGCAGACTCCGTCAGATTGTTTGTGTTAGCCTCCGACAGGCGAACCACGTGAGTCATATGTCGAAGCTGCTTCGCATCCCTTAGCCTAAGGCTAAGTCATTATTTTCTATACCATTCGTGTAACTCCGAATTTAGGCGAATATGTTGGGGCAAATCACGGTACTGCAGCCCGCCACGTACGCGCCCACGGTGACTAACCACGGTATTGCAGCGGGAAAATCTAAACGGACACCCCCGAGATATAAATCGTGCGGAGGGACTATCGAAAAGACCCCTACTGGTTTTATTGGGTAAAATGAAGTTATCGGAAAAATCCGGCAACCCGCCATGATCTACATTAGTAGTCGTTGATAACGCCAGGGATGCGAGAGACTAATACGGAGCCCGTCATAAGGGGATAGCCCCAGGAATGACAGTTATAGCTAAGACTGTTCATAGAAAAGTACATTCAGACCTCTACTACCTGGGCAACTTAGGAACCCAAACAAAATAACCCTTACTCACCAGGGATATACCCACCAGTCTACCAGATAAACGCCCTTTCGTCTTACTTGTTGCGCTTCTTTCCCATTGATAACGTGACGTAGCAAGGGCAACTCAAACACAGCGCAAAAACGACACATCAGCACGACCCCAAAAACAGCTCGTAGGGAGTTCTGTTCTCCCTGATTTGGGCAGCCGATTACGAAGGTAACAAGCAGCCAGGAGGCATAGGGCCAGAAAGACTTAGCTAGTTACACTCCAGGTGGATGCTTCTAGTGCTACAGATGCAAAACCCCCATTGTACCTCTCCACAGTCCGCTTCTGCTGTGCAGGTGTATGCCAAACGATAACTCTATGCACTGCCCCCAACCGATGAAACAGCCAATCCTCGAACCACTTAACAATAAACTCCTTAGCCCTGGTCCAGACCTCAGACACTCTAAAGCAAACCCATGCAGCGTATCATCCTCTGAGGATGATAGTTTGGGACTGCTAAGGGAGCTTCCATCTTGGTCCTAGTCAGGCTGTGGATAACTACTCCGGAGAGGCACTTAGTGTGTGCAGCACGGCCAATCATAAATCCGGAGACGAGAATAAATATTACAAAAGATAGTGGACCATAAAGGGACCAGCGGAGGAAAGGGGGCGGTAAGCACATGGAACCTGAATCAGGGTACAGGTTAGACAGGCGCGTGTCAGAATAGAACGATGACGCAGTCAACAGTAAGCTGACATAGTACTGTCAGACCGATAGTTCTAGGAAGTACATAAGTAGTTCACCAAGTCATAAAACGCGTGAGGCACCGCAAATTCATGCTGACACGCACCTATGACACAAGTGACAATGCAATATCTTCTCCACCTATGCACTGGTGACATAGAATATATGTAAGCAGCATTGAAAAAAAAAATCAAAAGAACTCCGAAAAATTCGAGAGAACTTCAAATGGAAACTCAAGAGGTTTATAGGAGGAATGACAACACGGCAAAACCAAATTTTGCCAAGTTAGAAAAGGATGAAAAGCCGAATATCCAAGATGGGTAACAACGGTAATAGGAAAACCCGATCCATGCGAAATAGGAACTAATGCCATACAATGATAACCTAAAGGAAACCGATGTAACGAAAAAAAAAAACAATTAGATACCGCTAAAGAGATGCGGTCATCCTAAGCATCCGCATAAACCAGAAACAGCAGGATCAAGGGGCTTGGTGAAGGTCAGCAAACAGTTGTCCTTGGTGTTAACATGGCAGACATTCAGTTGACAGCCGCCTCCACCAGCTCCTTGCTGTAGTGATGAATAACATCAATGTGCTGCTGCGAACGGGAGGAGCTGCCAGTCATTGGCCCATCTCAGAGACCCTATGTTGTCACCCTGAATGGTAACCAAATCACAAGTGAGACCAGATTCCACCCTCAACTTCTTCCAACCATTGCACTCTTTCAAATAAAGAACTAAATATAAAGTATATACGGACGTTGTCAAAAGAAGACCACTATTACTCCGATGGGGAACAAGCTGGGAATTCGTTGACAGATTTAACTAGGACACTGAAGGGTCTGCTAAAGAAATACTCACTAGAAAACAAGACTAAAAATGGGTAGACGCACTTGGGTGAAATTGTTGAGCTGTATAGCCGACTCCCTCAACTTCTGGGTGAAAGATCGCTTCGCCCAAACGAGGTGTATGATTCGACTCGATTATTCTCAAAGCTATATGAAGCTCAATTCAAAAAAATCAAAAGATGAACGAATAGTGACCCTGAAAGTAGGAGACAGAGTGCGTGTAATGTTACAGAAGAAACCTTTGAAAGGAAAACCAGGTTTTTTACAGAGATTTACACCAATTTGAGTAACACATAGCATACAGATTAAGCTGTTAGCGGAGTCAAACGTCTGTATAGACCAACGCGAATTGAACGTTGTTACATAACGTGAAAGATAGACTGAGCCAGAATAAAGAAGCACCATATCAAACAGAATTATGCAAATGTCAAAGGCTTTAATTCCTATGGACGAGATTGTTACTGCATTGATAAGAGGACAACCAAAAGCCAAAGAACCGTGCGAAAGGCGCCAAACGGTTTGACTGAGTAAACAGCGGCGTCCGCTAACCAATCAGCTCATTCGTCTTCGGCTCATGACTTCCTCTGTGACTTCCTCCTTCCTCTGCCTGCGAGTAGCGGGGGCGGAACGGTAACCGGTAGACAGTCGCCTCCTGCGGCAGAGTAGAAAGTGTAACAAGTGTAACGAAGTATGTCGGGCGATTCGCCTTCAGTCTCATACGATAGCGGTGGTGTCATCATCCACGTGACGGGGGCTGAACGCGACTCCCTGCTTGACTTCATCTCAGCCGCCTGTCGCAAAGACTCCGCTCAGATTGTTGTGTAGCCTCCCGACAGGCCGAACCACGTGAGGTCATTATTTTCGATAGATAGCTTCGCATCCATTAGCCTACGGCTAATCATATTTTTTCTTATCCATTCGTGTAAAACTCCGAATCTTAGGCGAATTGTGTGGTGCAAATCACGGTACTGGCACCGCGCCAACGGTACAAGCCGCCCACGGGTACTACCACGGTATTGCACGGGAAAATCTAACGGACACGTCCCGAGATATATATCGTGCGGAGGGACTATCGGAAAAGACCCCTACTGGTTTATTGGGGTAAAATGAGTTATCGGATAAAATCTCGGCACTCCGCGCATGATACATAGTAGTGACCGTTTGCCTAGCGGCAGGGATTGCGAGGACAACGGAGACACGTCAGAAGGGGATAGTCCCAGGAATACAGTTTAGCTAAC
>CM039463.1:4097116-4127237 GCA_022414725.1 Microglena sp. YARC | reverse complement strand
TGGGTCGGGGGGGGGGGAAGAAAAAAAAAAAAAAAAAGAAAAGAAATGGTATGTGTGCTGCTGGCGCTTGCCGAGCTAAAATAATGGGACTTGGTAGAAAGGGGCTGTGTTTAATAAAAAATCCAAATTAAAAAGGCAAGTGCCCCTGGGAACGGAGGCGCCTAATAACCAATAAAACGCCCGGTTTTAGAAAAAATGAACCCAAACGCTTTTCAAGATTTAAAAAAAAGGCCCCTGGCCCATGTTTTTAAACTAATTAAATCCCATCCTCCTCACAAGGTTTGAAAATGTTTTGGTAAAGCCACAAAATAGCGCCTAGATAAAGTCATTGGTAAGCTCGAAAATCCGCAAGAGTCAAATCATTCGCCGGGGTCAGATTTTTTGTGCTTTTTGTGCTACAAAGCGCTGGCCAATTTGACGTTTGTGCGCTTGAAGCGCTGACAAATTTGACAAAATGTAGTACCCGCTATGGAGGTGGGTCTCTTCTCCGAACATAACCAGGAGGATCAGTTCGAATGGCGTTGCCACTATTATAGAAGAGAGAGTAGAGCAAAATGGCCCTGTAACTTCCATCCACACAAAAAACAAAATGTTTCCGTGCATGATAGATCAAATCTGACAAGTTGGATATGTCGAGCGATCAACATAGTTGACACAATCAGACCTCCGGATTATTTTGAGTTAGCGCGATGTGAAGCCAAGTGGTCTCGCAGCCAAGTTGCGTTTTTCGCACAAGGTTGATTTTTTCAAGCATGGTAGATAGAAAATCAAATTTCATACAGACTGTAAAATTGTGAGCAGACCAAAACGTTCACCAATCACAACCACCGGAATATTAGCTTAAGTGAAACAAACCTCTAGTCGCAAACGTTGAAATTCTGACGTGTGGTGGCTAGATCAAATCATTCGATATGAAAAAAACATCAAGCAGAGCAAATCATTCACCGATCACGAACGCAGAATTTGAGCTCCGTGAAAAGCAACCTCCAGTCGCACAAGTTGACAATTCTGAAGTATGGTGGCTAGATCAAATCATTTGATCTAAAAAAACATCAAGCAGAGCAAATCATTCACCGATCACGAACACCAGAATCTGAGCTAACGTGAAACCAACCTCCAGTCGCACAAGTTGACAATTTACAAGCATGGTGGCTACATCAAATCATTCACCAATCACGATCACCAGAATAGACTGGATTAGCGCGAGGTGGAGCCAAGTGGTCGTGCAGCCAACTAGTCTTTCACGCACAAGTTGAATGTTTCCAAGCAGTGTAGCTTAGCTAGATCAACTCATTCGAACTGAAATATTCCGAGCAGGTCAAATCATTCACCAATCCCGATCACCAGAAGAATCTGAATTAGCGCGTGGAGGAGCCACGCGGTCATGTAACCAAGATTGTTTTGGACAAGTTAAATTTTCCCAAGCATGGTGATGAAAAAAATTAACATTCCGCGCATATCCGATCGTTCACCATTCACCAATCAAGATCAACAAAATCTGATAAGCGTGAGCTAGTCATGCATCCATATGTCTATATATCAAGGTTTTTCTTCACGCTACATGTGCGTCGCACTGGGGTTTTCGAGGGTCCGTTGCATCTCTGGGTGCGTTGCAATTGCAGATTTGAGAGTCCCCCAGAACAACCTTGAAATATATCCATATCGATTTTCAGACTACAAAATCTCCATCATGAAACGCAACCGGTTTCAAAATCTACGTCAGCGACGCACCCAGACCCTCTGAGATACAACGGACCCTGCCTATGAAATCTGCTTGCGTCGTGCAACCCGCAGCGTCTTGAACAACCCTGATGTCTATCCAAGGCAAGGTCATGTGCGCCAGTCGTGAAACTTTTCTGAGGCACATTAAAATAGTATAGCCGAAACTTTCCAATTACGGTATCGAAAATCGACAGCCAATATGAAAGTTCCCCTGTATCCTTTCGAGCTGAAATTTTTCGATTAGAAACTTCCGAAGTAGATCAAGAGATTCAATCTCAAAGTTTCCATGCATAGCGTTCAAGTAGAACCATTCAACCATAGCATGATGCTCACCAGAATTGATGTTTTCTCCCTTCGTCAAGGTCCGTTTCCACCGTGCTTTCCCTGCTTTCCTTGCTTGTCACGTACAACCTTGTTACAACCGCCCTGCTACTGCTGCTTATGCTGGGCAACGCACAATCAACGGCTCATCAATTTCCGACTGCTCAATTGCTTGGAAGCTATATCTGCTGCTGATTTGATTCAATTATGCTATGAGCACCGCAGTTGCTTATTCAGTTCAATGGCTGCTAACAACAATCGGCAGTTCAATTTTCGCCTGATCAATTATTTGCAACAAAGGCGTGGTAGAGTGGCAACATTGGGTTCGATAAAGTAAGTCAACTTTTAGACAGGCCGAAGCGGTTTTTTCAACGATACTGTAGATATGAAGAAATAGCGGCAGTGGGCGCTTCTATATGGAGGTGGGTTCGAAGGGTTCCAGGTTCAGGGGTGGGGTGGAGAGCGGCTGGATGTTTGAAATCTTGCATGGCACGTTATCACTGTCATCTCAGATATTCGGGATTTAAATAAATCAAATTTAAACTAATAAAAGTGTAGATCTGCAACGGAGCGGTCTCAGATAAAATCCCAAATCCAAACAAGAAAACCCTTTTTGAATTTATCTTCAAACTATGTATGTACGATATGCCTGAGTGCACCAACTCTTTCGAAGGAGTGGCAGGGCCATTCGACCTGAATCCTGGCAGGGTTTTTGTTTTGAGCGATGTGTCGCTATTAGCGATGAAACCCATCGCTTTCGAGATTGGCCTAGCGATGAATCCGATTTGAGCGATGCAGCTAGATCTGGCCCTCGAGTCCCTACTGTCCTGGCTCAGGCCGCCTAGGTGACCTGGCCTGAAACTCCTCGAATTTCTGTTCTTCCGCCAGGCTTCCCGGGAGGCTCCCCCGGAGGCTCCCCCCGCCCCCGGCTCCCCCCTGGCCCCTGCCCCTGGCGCCCTCCCCCGCGCCTCCCCTCCCCTCTGGCCCCCTCCCCCTTGGCCCCTGCCCCCGGCCCCCTCCCCCCCCCCGGGCGGGCCCCCCCGCCCGCCCCCGCCCCCGTGCAGTAACCATGCCCACTCACACGTGGTATTATGGTAACTCTCGCCGTAGTAGTTGAGGTCAAACCCTGGCTGGCAGTTACATGAGAGGGGTCGAGTGCGGGCTGCAGTCTCGTTGCTGTTCTCGAGGACAATATTACGTACCCATACGTCGAATTTTCCAAGAATGCTCCCTGATAAGAGAAGACTGTTCCCCCTATGGGTTTGGCCAAACAGATGTATTGCAGATCATGCACTCGGTGCATTACACCGAGTTTACTTGCGTAGGCTGATCGACTCGATTGGAGAGGACTTGAGTGGATAACTGCGCGCAAAGCAGAAGCTCTAGGCGTTTATATTTGTGATTGCGCAATTCCGGTATACTTCGCGGAATCAGCACCTCGCAACTTGGTTCAATCAGGTAGGTTGAATTTTCAACCTGGACTTTGTATTTTCTGCATGATCAAAGCTCGTCACAAATAAAGCGCAATAGCGGTAGAGAGATTGGTGGGAGGAGGGGGGTATGTGCATGTTGGTGGGTGGTTGGGTCGTGGTTTGTGTGGTGGTGGTGGTGGACTGGTGGTGGTGGTGGTGGTGGTGGGTGGAGGGGGGTGGAGGGGGGGGGGGGGGGGGGGGGCAAGGGAGTGGTTCTGGTGGAGAGTGGAGGGGTTAAGCAGTAGTTCAGGGGATAAATCATTCAAACTTATGGCGTGTGTGTGTAATTGGGGGTAACCTAGACCAGACGTAGATCCACTAAAGCTCGGCCACCCTCGGCCAAGTTAAGTTATAGGTTAGAACGAAAACGCATGGGCAAGAAAGGTACACGTTGTACAAATAAAATTTGGAAGACGGTCGGACCCCGCCCCCACCCACCCTCTATCTCTGCCGCCCGTGGGTGTATCGACATGATTTTTTTTATCGACTATTGCTCGCGGTTCTCTATCCATATCGAACATGCGGTACAAAATCTTTTTTCCTGCCCCCCCTCGGGTTAGAATGTTGAAAGACGCCAATTTGAAAATAGTTATGAACCGCTATAAACAGAGACTGGCCAGATGGCTCCGGAACCTGAATAGCTGTGGAAAGGGGGGGCTTCAAAAACGAAAAAAATCCCTGAATCCTGGTCGTCTCTGGTTTATGTCGGGAGGCCCACCTTCCTGGGTTGAAATTCCTTTCACAACTAAAAAGAAAAAACGAGCTTGTTGAACTCATATTGCGTGATCATCTTGCATGGTGCCGCATAATAACATACATTTCTTAATCCATGCTGATCCATGCCTTATCCATGACGAGAGGGAGAGGTCAGTACCATTACATTGTCATCAGTGTGTCATCAATAGGCTATTGTTGATCCAAGGCAAGCCCGCTCCACACCATCCGGGGGGGGGACAACCATACCACTAGGGGTACTGGCTGGCGGATACTTAAGCGTCCTAGTCATGGTCCTGTTCCATACAAATAAAAAGGACATGTTACGTTAATAACGTGTTTTTGGGCTCATGAATATTTGGGCTCATGTATATTTGGGCTCATGTATATTTGGGCTCATGAAAATGAAAATAATGTATATTTGGGCTCATGAAAAATAGATCTTGGCAGGTCTTCATTAGTGTTCGCGGTCTCTGTCAACCGCCATGGTAGCCTGCACTGTCAAGGTAAAGTAGCAGCCTGTTCTCTACTGCCACAAGATAGGCCCCCCTTAATATCACTCCTCACTAGGCATTATCATTACTCTAGGTTGGAGACCTTGTTTGAATGTTGAAATAATGTTAAAGCCAAAGCCAGGCTGGCAGGCGCCTTGATATAATGTTAAAGCCAAAGCCAGACTAGCACGCGCCTTGAAATTATGTTAAAGCCAAAGCCAGGCTGGCAGGTGCCTTGAAATAATGTTAAAGCCAAAGCAAGGCTAGCACGCGCCCTGAAAAATGTTAAAGCCAAAGCCAGGCGAGCACGCGCCTTGGAGCAATGTTGAAGCCAAAGCCAGGCTGGCAGGCACCTTGAAATTATGTCGAAGCAAAAGCGAGGGTGGCAGGCAGCTTGAAATTATGTTACAGCCAAAGCCAGGCTGGCAGGCGCCTTGAAATAATTTACAGCCAAACCCAGGCTGGCAGGCAGCTTGAAATTATGTTGAAGCCAAAGCCAGGCTGGCAGGCGCCTTCAAAATATGTTGAAGCCAAAGCCAGGCTGGCAGGCGCCTTCAAAATAAGTTGAAGCCAAAGCCAGGCTGGCAGGCTCCTTGAAATTATGTTGAAGCCAAAGCCAGGCTGGCAGGCGCCTTGAAATTATGTTACAGCCAGAGTCAGAAGTTTTATGACTCATCACCACTACTGTCCACCCCCCCACCACTGCTCATACCCAAAAGACTGAAGAGTCACCCCACCCAACCACCCACACCCACCCACCCACACACACCCACCTACACCCACACACACTGTCCGCCCCACCACCACTGCTCATACCCAAAAGACTGAAGAGTCACCCCACTCAACCACCCACACACACCAACCCACACACACACACCTACACCCACACACACTGTCCGCCCCACCACCACTGCTCATACCCAAAATACTGAAGAGTCACCCCACCCAACCACCCACACCCACCCACACACACACACCTACACCCACACACACTGTCCGCCCCACCACCACTGCTCATACCCAAAATACTGAAGAGTCACCCCACCCAACCACCCACACCCACCCACACACACACACCTACACCCACACACACTGTCCGCCCCACCACCACTGCTCATACCCAAAAGACTGAAGAGTCACCCCACCCAACCACCCACACCCACCCACCCACACCCACCTACACCCACACACACTGTCCGCCCCACCACCACTGCTCATACCCAAAAGACTGAAGAGTCACCCCACCCAACCACCCACACCACAGCAACACTCATATGCAAAAAGTGTGCATGGCAGTGAGTGAGAAACATTGTAACGCTTTGGCCTTGCATCTCACTTTCAAGGTGCGTGCGTGGGGTTGGTTGTGGTGACTGGGGAAGACTCGACTACTACAGTTGGGTCTAGCTATTCAGTACAATTAGCCCTAGGAACCCCGCCGCCATACTACCGTAACTCAGGATTGGGCTGAATGGCCCAGTGGTTGCCTCAAGGTGCTGCCTAGAATCTGCTGCCCGTAGCTGAAAAGAAAAGCTATGAACCCTACCTAGCCACGAGCACAATTGAGTGAGCTGCCTAGAAGCTGCTGCTGGTAGCTGAAAAGAAAAGCTATGAACCCTACCTGGCCATGTGCACAATAGAGAGAGCTGCCTATAAGCTGCTGCTGGTAGCTGAAAAGAGAAGCTGTAAACCCTGATCAGGAGAACGAAAGAGGGAGCCGTCTAGAAGCTGCTGCTCGTAGCTGAAAAGAAAAGCTGTGAACCCTACCTGGCCACGAGCATAATAGAGGAAGCTGCCTAGAAGCTGCTGCCCGTCGCTGAAAAGACAAGCTATGAACCCTACCTGGCCACGAGCACAATAGAGGGAGCTGCCTAGAAGCTGCTGCAGGTAGCTGACACTAAAATATATGACGCCTACCTGGCCACGAGCACAATAGAGGGGGCTGCCTAGAAGCTGCTACTCGTAGGCAAAAAGAAAAGCTATGAACTCTTCCTGACCAGGAGCACAACAAAGGGAGCTGCCTAGAAGCTGCTGCTCGTAGCTGAAAAGAAAAGCTGTGAACCCTACCTGGCCACGAGCACAATAGAGGAAGCTGCCTCGAAGCTGCTGCCCGTAGCTGAAAAGAAAAGCTATGAACCCTACCTAGCCACGAGCACAATAGAGGGGGCTGCCTAGAAGCTGCCACTCGTAGGCAAAAAGAAAAGCTATGAACCCTTCCTGACCAGGAGCACAACAAAGGGAGCTGCCTAGAAGCTGCTGCTGGTAGCTGAAAAGAAAAGCTATGAACCCTACCTGGCCACGCGCACAATAGAGGGAGCTGCCTAGAAGCTGCTGCTGATAGCTGAAAAGAGAAACTATAAACCCTGATGAGGAGCACGAAAGAGGGAGCTGCCTGGAAGCTGCTGCTAGTAGCTGAACAGAAAAGCTATGAACCCTACCTGACCAGGAGCACAACGGAGCACTACCTAGAAGCTGCTGCTCGTAGCTGAAATTAAAAGCTATGAATCCTTCCTGATCAGGAGCACAATAGAGGGAGCTGCCTAGAAGCTGCTGTTCTTACGTAGCTGACAATAAAACTATGATCCCTACCTGGCCACGAGCTTAATTGAGGGAGCTGCCTAGAAGCTGCTGATCGTAGCTGAAAGGAAAAATTATGATCCCTACGTAGCCACGAGCACAATATAGAGGGAGCTGCCTAGAAGCTGCTGTTCTTGCGCAGCTGACAATAAAACTATGATCCCTACCTGGCCACGAGCACAATAGAGGGAGCTGCCTAGAAGCTGTTGATCGTAGCTGAAAAGAAAAACTATGATCCCTACCTTTCCACGAGCACAATATGGAGGGAGCTGCCTAGAATCTGCTGCTTGTTGCTGAAAAGAAAAGCTATGAACCCTACCTAGCCACGAGCACAATTGAGTGAGCTGCCTAGAAGCTGCTGCTGGTAGCTAAAAAGAAAAGCTATGAGCCCTACCTGACCAGGGGCACAATAGAGAGAGCTGCCTAGAAGCTGCTGCTGGTAGCTGAAAAGAGAAGCTGTAAACCCTGATCAGGAGAACGAAAGAGGGAGCCGTCTAGAAGCTGCTGCTCGTAGCTGAAAAGAAAAGCTGTGAACCCTACCTGGCCACGAGCATAATAGAGGAAGCTGCCTAGAAGCTGCTGCTTGTAGGCGGAAAAAAAGCTATGAACCCTTCCTGACCAGGAGCATACTAGGGGGAGCTGCCTAGAAGCTGCTGCAGGTAGCTGGAAATAAAACATATGATCCCAACCTGACCAGTAGCACAACAGAGGGGGCTGCCTAGAAGATGCTGCTCATAGGTGAAAAAAAGTATTGGTCACTATCCGTCAAGTAGTAGCAGTCCGTATCCTTCAAGTAGTTCAGGTCAGTATCCCCAAGCATCTGCCATGATAAGTTAGTACACGCATGCATTGGTCAATATCCGTCAAGTTATCTTGGTCAGTCGCCGTCACGTAGTTCTGGTCAGTATCCCCAAGTATCTGCCATGATAAGTTAGTACGTGCGTGCATTGGTCAATATCCATCAAGTTATCTTGGTCAGTATCCGTCACGTAGTTCCGGTCAGTATCCCCAAGTATCTGCCATTATTAGTTAGTACGTGCGTGCATTGGTCAATATCCGTCAAGTTGTATTGGTCAGTATCCGTCAAGTAGTTCCTGTTAGTATCCCCAAGTATCTGCCATTATTAGTTAGTACACGCATGCATTGGTCAATATCCGTCAAGTTGTATTGGTCAGTATCCGTCAAGTAGTTGCTGTTAGTATCCCCAAGTATCTGCCATGATAAGTTAGTACACGCATGCATTGGTCAATATCCGTCAAGTTGTATTGGTCAGTATCCGTCAAGTAGTTGCTGTTAGTATCCCCAAGTGTCTGCCATGATAAGTTAGTACACGCATGCATTGGTCAATATCCGTCAAGTTGTATTGGTCAGTATCCGTCAAGTAGTTGCTGTTAGTATCCCCAAGTATCTGCCATGATAAGTTAGTACACGCATGCATTGGTCAATATCCGTCAAGTTGTATTGGTCAGTATCCGTCAAGTAGTTGCTGTTAGTATCCCCAAGTATCTGCCATGATAAGTTAGTACACGCATGCATTGGTCAATATCCGTCAAGTTGTATTGGTCAGTATCCGTCAAGTAGTTCCTGTTAGTATCCCCAAGTATCTGCCATAATAAGTCAGTACGTGCGTGCATTGGTCAATATCCGTCAAGTTGTATTGGTCAATATCTGTCAATAATCCTAAGTATCCGCCATTATCATTAGTTAAGTACCCCTTGATATATATACGTGAATATATATTAGCCGATCAACCTTTACTGCCCATAAATCCATTTTTGCCCAGAAAGCTGTACTTAGAAGGCACTTCAAAACCTGTCCAACAACCCGCACTAAGAAGGCACTACAAAACCTGTCCAACAAACCTTACTAAGAAGGCACTACAAAACTTGTCCAACAACCTGTTCTTTGAAGTCACTAGTATGCTCCATGTGAGTCTAGCATATTTCTGTATCTATGTATGTATCTATCTATCTGCATACCAATATGTAGGGGTGGGAGTGCTAACAACTGCGCTAACAGCATCTGCATATCCATCTATCTAGAGATATATCTATGTATCGATGTATCTACGTATCTATCTTTCTATCTGCATATCGGCATGTAGGGGTGAGAGTGCTAACCAGTGCGCTAACAACATCTGCATATCCATATATCTAGAGATATATCTATGTATCGATGTATCTACGTATCTATCTATCTATCTATCTATCTGCATATCGGCATGTAGGGGTGGGAGTGCTAACCAGTGCGTTAACAACATCTGCATATCCATATATCTAGAGATATATCTATGTATCGATGTATCTACGTATCTATCTATCTATCTGCATATCGGCATGTAGGGGTGGGAGTGCTAACCAGTGTGCTAACAAAATCTGCATATGCTGATATCCAGATATACTTCAAGCATTTCGATCTATCTATCTACATTTAGATATTCAGAGATAAATCTGGCAAAACCAAACATGCATTGACCTATTGTTCTACATCTGATATAGCATATCAATTTATCTATCTACCTGCATCCAGACAAATCCACACAAGAGTGTGGATACCAAGGGCAATATCAAGTCTTAAGTGGTAAGTAACAGGGAACTACAAAGCGCGCGCGGCAGCACGGTTTCGCGCACACTTTTTGAGCCTCACTGTGCGTTTCGCGCAGTTTTTAAACCCCTTGTGGGCGCAGCATGCAGTTTTAGCGTTTTTTTCACCAAAGCGCTGACCAATTTGACGTTTGTGCGCTTTAAGCGCTGACCAATTTGAAAAATGTAGTACCCAGGTCAGTATTATGTGTTGAATGACACGGCTGCGAGTGCTCTTTAGACATCTTGCAATGGTACCTGCACAAAGCTACCATGGTGGTTGGCAGCAACCGCAAACACTACAGTGCACCCGTAGGGATTCGAACGCAGCACCTTCGTCGGTTCAACGAGCTCAAAAATTCGTCGAAACGGGATTTAATCAGTAATATTAGCGAGAAATTTCTCTGGCAACTGGTGTGGGTAGATGTTTGGCTTGGACAAGGGCAATATCAAGTACAGGCACAAGTAATCAGTATTATTCTTGAGAAATGCCCAAGCTAAACGTGTTTTTTTGACGCATCGCCATTCCGCAGCTGCATAGGGACGACGAATCCAAACCAAGAAAGGCCTACCTAGTTGAACCAAGCTACTGCTCATACACTAACCACCGCATCAAGTTCCAGGAAAAGAGTGTCCAGCACATCAAGTTCCAGGAAACAAGTGTACACCACATCAAGTTCCAGGAAAAGAGTGTACACCACATCAAGTTCCAAGAAAAGAGTGTACACCACATCAAGTTCCAAGAAAAGAGTGTCCAGCACATCAAGTTCCAAGAAAAGAGTGTCAGGCACATCAAGTTCCAAGAAAAGAGTGTACACCACATCAAGTTCCAAGAAAAGAGTGTCCACCACATCAAATTCCAAGAAAAGAGTGTCCAGCACATCAAGTTCCAAGAAAAGAGAGTCCAGCACATCAAGTTCCAAGAAAAGAGAGTCCAGCACATCAAGTTCCAAGAAAAGAGTGTCCACCACATCAAGTTCCAAGAAAAGAGTGTCCAGCACATCAAGTTCCAAGAAAAGAGTGTCCAGCACATCAAGTTCCAAGAAACAAGTGTACACCACATCAAGTTCCAAGAAAAGAGTGTCCAGCACATCAAGTTCCAAGAAAAGAGTGTCCAGCACATCAAGTTGCAAGAAAGGAAAGAAATGACCCCCCCCAACACCACAGAAAGGAGGAGTGGAGGAGGTGGAAAAGTGTTAATTACTCCTCTAGGGTGCAGTACTTGTAGTACACAGCCATGTTTTCCAACATGCGTTCCGTTTGCAGTACTTGTAGTACACAGCATTGAGTTCTTTGTGGGTGCTGTACTTCAGCTGTAGCTCCCCCAGACATGCAACCACTGGACCCAACGACTCAGCGCTGTAGCCCACAAGGTCCTGTAGCACCATGGGCCAGTTATCCCCGCTACTTTCTGAGGCATGCACCCCAACCTGGCGATGAGCCAGGAGAAGGGCGGCAGATGCGATTTGGGAACTTTTCCAATGGCCCATGCGATGGTCCATGAGGGCCACCTCACAGTAAAATCTGGCAGTGCAGGTGATCTCTAGCATGAGTGGGGAGGTGAGGGTCTGCTCAGTAGCCTGAGCCAAGCTTTGGGCATGGGGTGTCTCGTTGCTGGTCAGGTGGGTAGATTGGTAGGAGTGGTAGGAGAGGGTGCTTCCAGCAGACGTACGGGGGGATTGGTCACTACTCTCCATGGCCTGGTCCAGCCTCTGGGTGTCTTCCCTAGTATAGGGGAGGGAGGGGGCTTGGCCAAGGTAAGAGTCTCCATCAGTTCCAGCTCCTGAGTAGGTACCATCGACCGAGGAGAGGCTGCGTGGAGACTCTCCAAGGCATGCGCACATCCCGTGGCTAGGCCCACGGCATTCATCGAGGTGCATCTCTGAGCGAGCAGCATCAAAGTTGGCTTCGGCAGGGTTCTTCATCATCAAGCCATATGGGGCATTGACGTTGTCTCCGATGTTGTTCCCCTTCACCGAGCCAGACTGGGTGCTTCCGGAGCTCTCCCCGCTTGAGCTTATTTGGCGCATAAGCAGGGGGCACTCGCTCATACTCACGTTGGAGGAGTATTTGGAGTGAGATGGGAGGTCCCCCAAGGAGAAAGATGAGGAAGATGCCCAAAGGTGCGCTGTGGGTGATTGTGCACAGCTACTGGCCTCACTACGCTGGCTGTCATTCATCAAGGAGGCAAGCAATGTGTTGGGGCGCATAGAGTTGGGGCGCACCATGGCGGTAGCGCTAGTCATGAGCAGGCATTCAAGGATGTCTAGAGAGGAGACGATGTTGATGTCATACTGGAGGATTTCCAGGACAGATCGCTCAGTTGCAAGGAGGTGCTGCGAAGATATGAAAGGCAGGTGGGGTTTGGGTAGTCAGGCGGTGTAACAGTGGACTCTAAGAGGCAGCGGTGGTGGTGATGGAGGCAGCATGGCAGTGGAGGACTGGTGGTGGTGAAAAAGGCAGCATGGTGGTGGT
Organism: Microglena sp. YARC; assembly: GCA_022414725.1. Lineage (NCBI taxonomy): Eukaryota > Viridiplantae > Chlorophyta > Chlorophyceae > Chlamydomonadales > Chlamydomonadaceae > Microglena > Microglena sp. YARC. The sequence goes on along the minus strand of CM039463.1, from coordinate 4,114,883 downwards.
GGACTGGTGGCGGTCGAATTGGAGGATTATTGAACTAATTGCTCAGGTGCAAGGAGGTGCTGTGAAACAAAAGCAAGGCAGGTGGGTTTTGGTTAGTCAGGCGGGTTGGGGAGGCCCATGGCAGTAGCACTAGTAGCCCTAGCCCTGAGTAGATAGTCAAGGATGACTACAGGAGGAGACCATGTTGTGTATTTTGAGGATTTTGTGGTGTGAGTTGGGTTTTGGTTAGTCAGGCGGGTTGGGGAGGCCCATGGCAGTAGCCCTAGTAGCCCTAGCCCTGAGTAGATAGTCAAGGATGACTACAGGAGGAGACCATGTTGTGTATTTTGAGGATTTTGTGGTGTGAGTTGGGTTTTGGTTAGTCAGGCGGGTTGGGGAGGCCCATGGCAGTAGCACTAGTAGCCCTAGCCCTGAGTAGATAGTCAAGGATGACTACAGGAGGAGACCATGTTGTGTATTTTGAGGATTTTGTGGTGTGAGTTGGGTTTTGGTTAGTCAGGCGGGTTGGGGAGGCCCATGGCAGTAGCCCTAGTAGCCCTAGCCCTGAGTAGGTAGTCAAGGATGACCAGAGGAGGAGACCATGTTGTGTATTTTGAGGATTTTGTGGTGTGAGTTGGGTTTTGGTTAGTCAGGCAGGTCGGATTGATGAGCAGGCAGTGGAGAATTTCTAGCGGAGTGGCGTTGTTGATCTCGAACTGGAGGATTTTCGAGGTCAAATCGCTCAGTTAAAAGGAGTTGCTGCAAAGGGGTGAAAGGCAGGTGGGGTTTGGTTAGTCAGGCTATCTGATAGTGGTGTAAAAGAGGCAGTGGTGGACTGGAGGTGGTGATGGAGGCAGAGACCAGATCGCTCAGCTGCAAGGAGGTGCTGCGAAGGAATGAAAGGCAGGTGGGATTTGGTTTGTCAGGCGGTTTGATAGTGGTGTAAAAGAGGCAGTGGTGGACTGGAGGTGGTGATGGAGGCAGAGAACAGATCGCTCAGCTGCAAGGAGGTGCTGCGAAGGAATGCAAGGCAGGTGGGGCTTGGTTAGTCAGGTGGTGTGATAGTGGTGTAAAAGAGGCAGTGGTGGACTGGAGGTGGTGATGGGGGCAGAGAACAGATCGGGGGTTTGGTTAGTCAGGCGGTTTTATAGTGGTGCCTAAGAGGAAGTGGTGGTGATGGAGGCATAGAAGAGAACGCTCAGCTGCAAGGATGTGCTGCAAAATAATGTACTGCACCAGGATGTGCTGCAAAAGAATGTACTGCAGAAGTGTGCTGCAAAGCTGTACTGCAAAAGTGTGCTGCAAAATAATGTACTGCAAAAGTGTGCTGCAAAAGCTGTACTGCAAAAGAGTGCTGCAAAAGAATGTACTGCAAAATGATGTGCTGCAAAAGTAGTTCAAGGTAGGAGGAGTTTGATTAGTCAGGCGGTGTGATAGTGGTGTCTACAAGGCAGTGGTGGTGGTGATGGAGGCAGCATGGCAGTGGTGGACTGGTGGTGGTGATGATGGAGGAAGCATGGTAGTGATGGACTGGTGGGAATGATGGAGGCAGCATAGTGGTGGTGGTGGTGGTGTTGACACGGTGATGCTGATGGCGGAGGGGAGATTATGATGTTAATGTATGTGATGGTGACGATGTTGTGGTGGTTTGGTAGGGGTAGGATTAATATCTGCCCCTGACCTAGCGACCCAGTCCATCTCACACCTGCATTCTAACTCCCCCCCCCCCCCCCCCCCCCCCACACACACACACACACACACCATATACAGCCCGTGCAGCCTACATGATTGGCCTAGGTGGCCACCTCAGCTACATGGGCTCACCCACGTTACACACCACTACCCCCCCCCCCCCCCCCCCCCCCCCCACACACACACACACACACACACACACACACACACTACCACCACCACTACCACCACTACCCACCCACCACTACTCACCCCCTATGCAGGCAGTAAAGCCTACATGCTAGGCCCGGGTGGTTACCTCAGCTACATGGGCTCACCGACACTACACACCAACTAACCCACTACACACCAATACACCAACTACACATCCACCCAAGTGGGGACCCCGTCCATCACTCACCTCCAGCGTTCCATATCCCCTAGAAAGCTGACCATCTGGGAGCCAGTAGGTGCCATCAGCTTGTGGATTTGTGTAGTGGATGTGTGTGTGTGAGAGGGGGGGGGGGGGGAGGGGGGGGGGGGGGGGGAGTGTATGTCGGGTCCATCACTCACCTTCAGCGTTCCATATCCCCCAAAAAAGCTAACCATCTGGGAGCCAGTAGGTGCCATATGTTCAGTGGATGGGTGTAGTGGATGGGTGGGTGGGGGTGGGGGGGAGTGTGTGTCCGGTCCATCACTCACCTCCAGCGTTCCATGTCCCCCTACAAAGCTGACCATCTGGGAGCCAGTAAGTGCCATCACCTCAGTGTACTTGGAGGCAATCCACATGCAAGCAAGCCCAATGTCCTGGACATCTGCTGTCTCAACCACCACCCTCGACAGAATGCGGTCCAAGAGGTGCGTTGCAAGGAAGAGGGTTTGGTCTTGAAATTGTAGCTCCAGTGCAACATCCACCAACCAGTCCACCACAGCACTGCGCCTATGGCAGTCAATACCATCTTGGCTGTCCATGAGACAGGGGCTGGGTAGCTTGCAACCCTGCGCGGAAAAAGGTGGGGAATCTGTGTGTGTGTGTGTGGGGGGGGGGGGGGATGGGGGGGAGAGGGGGGGGGGTCACTTACAACCCTGTGCGGCAAAAGGTGGGGAATGGGTGGTGGGGGGGTGGGGGGGGGTCACTTACAACCCTGTGCGGCAAAAGGTGGGGAATCCGTGTGGGTGGGGGGGGTCTGTGGGGGGGTCACTTACAACCCTGTGCGGCAAAAGGTGGGGAATGGGTGGGTGTGGTGGGGGGATGGGTCTGGGGGGGGGGGGGGGGGGGGGGTCACTTACAACCCTGTGCCGGCAAAAGGTGGGGAATGGGTGGGGGTGGGTGGGTGGGGGGATGGGTGGGTCTGTGGGAGGTCACTTCCAACCCTGTGCGGCAAAGGTGGGGAAAACCGTGTGTGTGTGTGGGGGGGGGGGGTCTGGGGGGGGGGGTCACTTACAACCCTGTGCGGCAAAAGGTGGGGAATCCGTGTGTGTGTGTGTGTGGGGGGGGGGGGGGGGGGGGGGGGGGGGGGGGGGGTCACTTACAACCCTGTGCGGCAAAAGGTTGGGAATCCGTGTGTGTGTGTGTGGGGGGGGGGGGGGGTCACTTACAACCCTGTGCGGCAAAAGGTGGGGAATGGGTGGGGGGGGGGGGGGGGGGATGGGTGGGTCTGTGAGAGGTCACTTCCAACCCTGTGCGGCAAAAGGTGGGGAAACCGTGTGTGTGTGTGGGGGGGGAGGGGGTCACTTACAACCCTGTGCGGCAGAAGGTGGGGAATCCGTGTGTGTGTGTGTGTGTGTGTGTGTGTGGTGGTGGTGGTGGGGGGGGGTCACTTACAACCCTGTGCGGCAAAAGGTTGGGAATCCGTGTGTGTGTGTGTGTGTGGGGGGGGGGGGGGGGGGGGGGGGGGGGTCACTTACAACCCTGTGCGGCAAAAGGTGGGAATGGGTGTGGGTGTGTGTGTGGGGGGGGGGGAATGGGGGGGTCTGTGGGGGGGTCACTTCCAACCCTGTGCGGCAAAAGGTGGGGAATGGGTGTGGGTGTGTGTGGGGGGGGGGAATGGGTGGGTCTGTGGGGGGGTCACTTCCAACCCTGTGTGGCAAAAGGTGGGAATGGGTGTGGGTGGGGGGGGGGGGGGGGGGGTCACTTACAACCCTGTGCGGCAAAAGGTGGGGGAATGGGTGTGGGTGTGGGCGGGTGGGTGGGGGGTGGGGGGGTCACTTACAACCCTGTGCGGCAAAAGGTGGGGAATGGGTGTGTGTGTGTGTGGGGGGGGGGGGGGATGGGTGGGTCTATGGGGGGGTCACTTCCAAACCCTGTGCGGCAAAAGGTGGGGAATGGGTGTGGGTGGGTGGGTGGGGGTGTGGGGGGGTCACTTACAACCCTGTGCGGCAGAAAGGTGGGGAATGGGACAAATGGATGGGGATGCGGAAGTGGTCCATGAAATAGACTGGGAGCAATAGACTGGGAGCGCTGCAGTGCCCTGGTGCCAACATCCCAGGTGGATGACAGGATGGCACCATGTAGCCTTACGTGGGTAGGCGGAGATCATGATGATGCATTGTCTTTAGTGAGGGACTCCACACCCAGTTCCCCGGCACACCCAACAGCCAGCTGGTTGCCAAAGGGGGACTGGGGAAAAAATGCCAAGCGTCATCAAGAAACATAGCACAGCCATTCAGCAAGTGATTCCGATTCCGGTTTTTTAACATAGGCCGAACTCTGTGCCTCAAATTGGGCCTGGTCATTCTGATAATTCTGGGAGCACTGTCCTAAATTTTACCTGACAAGTTGAGCAGCAATATGTCCTGTTGACCTGTCAAATCCAATTCATTCCCTGGACTGCTATAAGCTAAAATGTAAAGCAAATCCAAGGCCAAACTACCGAGGCACAATCTCCAAGGCAAAATACCTAAAGCAAGATATCCGAGGAAAAACAATCGAATTGTCGATTAAAGCACAAAACATGCAAGTCAACCAGGCCCAAAACTGCCTGTACTGGGCAACCACTTGGCTGAAGACTTCAAATCCGAGGAACCACTCTAATAAGCTTGAACTCAGTTTTCTTTTTCAAATCTGACAGTGGGTTTCTTCTAGCTTTATGGTACTAGGCTTCCTCTAGGGACAGCGTTTTAGTGCTTTCTGTAGCTTTTTATAGCTTCTTGTAGCTTTTTAGGGTCATTGAGAGCACACAAAAAACAACAGACAATTTCGCTAAAACGGGGGCAAAACAAGCGATCGCTACATATAGCGGAAATAAAAATCCCTAAGCTTGAACTCATTTACAAATAAGCCCACCCTCTCACTACTGCAAAACAGGGTACTTAATTTTGTCAAATTGGTCAGCGCTTAAAGCGCACAAAAGTCAAATTGGTCAGCGCTTTGCAGTGCAAAAACCGCAAAAACCGCGCGCTGCGCCCACATAGGGTTGAAAAATTGCGCGAAACGCGTAGTGGGGCTCAAAAAGCGTGTGCGAAATCGTGCTGCCGGGCGCGCTTAGTAGTACCCTGCCTCTCAATAATACAAACCAAAGTCCAAGGCAGCATTATGAATGGTCAGCCCCCAATCTCACCCAAAGCAGAACATTTCTACGAATCAACCAGGCTCGTTTCCCAGAGTATGTGAGAGGCATCATCCTCAGTTGTCAAGCCAAAGACATCAAATATAGCTAGGGACCGGCAAATCATATGATGCTGACCAAAGACAAGTATGATATCATATGATATCATACACATATCATATGATATTAAATCATATGATATGATACCGCAGGCCAAAGTTACCTAATCAGACCACCGGCATCATATGATATCGTATGATGACATGATATCATATTGCTGACCCCTAAATATAGCTATCCAGAGTGACCAACCCAAGTCAAAGGCGCAGCTTCATGAAAGCCCCCAATCGATCGCATACAAAGCATAATTTGTCTGCGAATCAACCAGGCTCAGTTCCTAGAGTACTTATGTGAGAGGCATCATGGTCAGTTACCAAGCCAAAAATATCAGCGTCAGTTATCAAGCTAAACATATCAGCGTCAGTTATCAAGCTAAAAATATCAGCCAACAATATCAGCTAGAGTTGTCCAAGTGACCAACGCAAGTTCAAAGTAGCATCATTACTGATCAGCCCCTAATTGCGTACGAAGCAGAATATTTACCGGATAAACCAGGCTTAGTTCCTAGAGTACTTATGTGAGAGGCATCATGGTCAGTTATCAAGCCAAAAATATCAGCTAGAGTTGTCCAGAGTGACCAACCCAAGTTCAAGGCGCAGCTGCATGAAAGCCCCCAATCGATACAAAAGATAAATTTTCTGCGAATCAACCAGGCTCAGTACCTAGGGTATGTGAGAGGCATCATCCTCAGTTATCAAGCCCAAGACATCAAATATAGCTATCCAGAGTGACCAACCCAAGTTCAAGGCGCAGCTGCATGAGAGCCTCCAATCGATAGCATACAAAGCATAATTTGTCTGCGAATCAACCAGGCTCAGTTCCTAGAGTTCTTATGTGAGAGGCATCATCATCAGTTATCAAGCCAAAAATATCAGCTAGAGTTGTCCAGAGTGACCAACCCAAGTTCAAGGCGCAGCTGCATGAAAGCCCCCAATCGATCGTATACAAAGCATAATTTGTCTGCCAATCAACCAGGCTCAGTTCCTAGAGTACTTATGTGAGAGGCATCATGGTCAGTTATCAAGCAAAAAATATCAGCTACAAATATAAGCGTCAGTTATCAAGCTAAAAATATCAGTGTCAGTTATCAAGCTAAAAATATCAACCAAAAATATCAGCCAACAATATCAGCTAGAGTTGTCCAAGTGACCAACACAAGTCCAAAGTAGCGTCATTACTGATCAGCCCCCAATCGCATACAAAGCAGAACATTTATACGGATCAACCAGGCTCAGTTCCTATCGTATGTGAGAGGCACCATCGTTAGTTATCAAGCCAAACATATCAGCTAGAGTTGTCCAAGTGACCAACCCAATCCAAAGTAGCATCATTAGCCGATCAGCCCCCAATCGCATACAAAGCAGAACATTTCTACGGATCAACCAGGCTCAGTTCCTAGAGTACTTATGTGAGAGGCACCATCGTTAGTTGTCAAGCCAAAATATCAGCTAGAGTTGTCCAAGTGACCAACACAAGTCCAAAGTAGCATCATAAATGATCAGCCCCCATCGCATACAAAGCAGAACATTTCTACGGATCAACCAGGCTCAGTTCCTATCGTATGTGAGAGGCACCATTGTTAGTTATCAAGCCAAACATATCAGCTAGAGTTGTCCAAGTGACCAACACAAGTCCAAAGTAGCATCATAACATGATCAGCCCCCAATCGCATACAAAGCAGAACATTTCTACGGATCAACCAGGCTCAGTTCCTATCGTATGTGAGAGGCACCATCGTTAGTTATCAGCCAAACATATCAGCTAGAGTTGTCCAAGTGACCAACACAAGTCCAAAGTAGCATCATAAATGATCAGCCCCCAATCGCGATACAAAGCAGAACATTTCTACGGATCAACCAGGCTCAGTTCCTATCGTATGTGAGAGGCACCATCGTTAGTTATCAAGCCAAACATATCGGCTAGAGTTGTCCAAGTGACCAACACAAGTCCAAAGTAGCATCATAAATGATCAGCCCCAATCGCATACAAAGCAGAACATTTGTACGGATCAACCAGGCTCAGTTCCTATCGTATGTGAGAGGCACCATTGTTAGTTATCAAGCCAAACATATCAGCTAGAGTTGTCCAAGTGACCAACACAAGTCCAAAGTAGCATCATAATGATGCAGGCAACAGGCTAAAACCCAAATGGCAATGCAACAGTCAGTTATATTCATCAGTGTATGTGAGAGGCACATCGTTAGTATCAAAACATATCAGCTAGAGTTGTCCAAGTGACCAACACAAGTCCAAAGTAGGCATCATAAATGATTGCAGCAGAACCATAAAAATGTGTGGCGCCCCAAATCAGCAGACATTTTAGGATCAACAGGCTGCAGTTCCTATCGTTATGTGAGAGGCACCATCGTTAGTTATCAAGCAAACATATCATAGAGTGTGCCAACAGTAGCATTATCAGGCCAAAGCGTTTACCTTATCAAAGGCTCAGTATATCGTATGCCCATTGTTAGTATCAAGCAAACATATCAGCTAGAGTTGTCCAACCAAGTGACCAACACAAGTCCAAAAGTAGCATCATAAAATGATCAGCCCCCAATCAACCAGCATACAAAGCAGAACATTTCTACGGATCAACCAGGCTCAGTTCCTATCGTATGTGAGAGGCACCATCGTTAAGTTATCAAGCCAAAACATATCAGCTTAGAGTTGTCCAAGTTGACCAACACAAAGTCCAAAGTAGCATTCATAAATGATCAGCCCCCACATCGCATACAAAGCAGAAACACTTTCGTACGGGATCAACCAGGCTCAGTTCCTATCGTATGTGAGAGCACCATCGTTAGTTATCAAGCCAAACATATCAGCCTAGAGTTGGCTCCAAGTGCTACCAACACAAGTCCAAAGTAGCATCATAAATGATCAGCCCCAATCAAAGCATTACAAAGGATCAAGGCTCAACCATTTTCTGACGGATCAAACGCAGGCTCAGTTCCTATCGTATGTGAGACACACAGGCACACATCGTTAGTTATCAAGCCAAACATGTATCAGCTAGTGCAGTTAGTCCAATGACCAACACAAGTCCAAAAGTAGCATCATAAAATGATCAGCCCCCAATCGCATACAAAGCAGAACATTTCTACGGATCATATCGTTGTGAGAGGCACATTTGTTGTTTCAACCATAATCAGTAGAGTTCCCAGGCTCAGTTCCTAAAGTTGGTCGCATATTTTCTACGGATTCTAACCAGGCCTGTTCCTATCGTGGAGTGAAGGAGGCACCATCGTTAGTTATCAAGCCAAACATATCAGCTAGAGTATGTCCAAGTGACCAAACACAAGTCCAAAAGTAGCATCATAAATGATCAGCCCCCAATCGCATACAAAGCAGAACATTTCTACGGATCAACCAGGCTCGTTCTATCGTATGTTGAGAGGCACCATCGTTAGTTATCAAGCCAAACATATCAGCTAGAGTTGTCCAAGTGACCAACACAAGTCCAAAGTAGCATCATAAATGATCAGCCCACAATCGCATACAAAGCAGAACATTTCTACGGATCAACCAGGCTCAGTTCCTATCGTATGTGAGAGGCACCATTGTTAGTTATCAAAGCCAAACATATCAGCTAGAGTTGTCCAAGTGACCAACACAAGTCCAAAGTAGCATCATAAATGATCAGCCCCCAATCGCATACAAAGCAGAACATTTCTACGGATCAACCAGGCTCAGTTCCTATCGTATGTGAGAGGCACCATCGTTAGTTATCAAGCCAAACATATCAGCTAGAGTTGTCCAAGTGACCAACCCAAGTCCAAAGTAGCATCATTAAGATGATACAGCCCAATCGCAATACAAAGCAGAACATTCTACGGATCAACCAGGCTCAGTTTGCCTATCGTTATGTTGAGTAACCGCACACCAAAGGGCAGAACATTGTTAAGTTATCAAAGTCCAAAGTAATCATAAATGATCAGCCCCAATCGCGAACAAAGCAGAACATTGTCCCTATGCGTAGTGACAACCATCGGTTTACACTAACATATCAGTAGAGTTTGTCCAAGTGAAAGTTAAGCATCATAAATGATCAGCCCCCAATCGCATACAAAGCAGAACATTTCTACGGGAATCAGTTCCTTCGTAATGTGAGAAAGGCATTTAGTTATCTACATATTCAGATCAACCAACACAAAGTCCAGGCTCAACCATGTCAGCCACCAATCCATACAAAGCCAGAATATTTCGTAACCAGCGCTCCATTTTCCTATCGTGTGAGAGGCACCATCTCGTTAGTTATCAAGCCAAAACATGATCAGCTAGAGTTGTCCGAAAGTAAACCAACACAAGTCCAAAGTAGCATCATAAATGATCAGCCCCCAATCGCATACAAGCAGTACGGATTTCTACGGAACCAGGCTCAGTTCTATCGTATGTGAGAGGCACCATCTGTTTAGTTATAAGCCAAACATATCAGCTAGAGTGATCCAAGTGACCAACACAAGTCCAAAGTAGCATCATAAATGATCAGCCCCCAATCGCATACAAAGCAGAACATTTCTACGGATCAACCAGGCTCAGTTCCTATCGTATGTGAGAGGCACCATCGTTAGTTATCAAGCCAAACATATCAGCTAGAGTTGTCCAAGTTACCAACAACAATCCAAGTAGCATCATTACTGATCAGCCCCCAATCGCATACAAAGCAGAACATTTCTACGATCAACCAGGCTCAGTTCCTAGACAATTATGTGCAGGGCACCATCGTGTTAGTTGTCAAGCCAAACATGATTCAGAGTGTCCAAGTGACCAACACAAGTCCAAAATTGTAGCAGCATAAAGCGCTGATCAGCCACAATCGCATACAAGAGCAGCAAACATATAAGAAATAAATGATTCAGCCCCCAATATAACAAAGCCAGAACATCTCAGTTTTCCTATCGGAGCGAGCCACCATTGTTAGTTATCAGGCCAAAACATATCAAGCCACAAAACATATACAGAGTAGAGTTGTCCAAGTGACCAACACAAGTGTAGCCATCATAAATGATCCAAGCCCCCAGCCCAGACATTTCTACGTACGGATGCAACCCAGGGCGCTCAGTCCTAATCGTATCACCATTGTAAAAGTTATTCAAGCCAAACAAATAAAATCAGTAGAGTTGTCCAGTTATCAAGCCAACATTATCAGAGAGTTGGTCAACACAAGTCCAAAGTAAAGATCATAAATATACAGCCCCATAAAAGCCCCCAGATCGCAAACATTTTCTACGCAAACCCAGAGTTCCTACATTTGTAGAGCGGATCGTTAAAACCATATCAAGGCCCTGCAATTCCTATCGCATGTGAGAGCACCAACACAAAGTCGTTCCAAAGTTAGCATCATAACATGATCAAGCCAACATTTTCTATCAGCGATAGAGTTGTCCAAGTGACCAAAAACATATTATCAAGTCCAAAGTAGCATCATAAATGATCAGCCCCCAATCGCATACAAAGCAGAAACAACTTTCTACGGATCAACCAGGCTCAGTTCCTATCGTATGTGAGAGGCACCCATCGTTAGTTAATCAAAGCCAAACATTATTCAGCTAGAGTTGTCCAAGTGACCAAACACAAAGTCCAAAGTAGCAATCATAAAACAAAGGTTGTCAGCCCCCAATCGCATACAAAGAGAAATTTCATTTCTACGGATCAACCAAGCTCAGTTCCTATCGAGTATTACTGTGAGAAGAGCACCATCGTTAGTTATCCAAAGCCAAAAATATCAGCCTAGAGTTGTCAATCAGGACCAACACAAGTCCAAAGTGCAAGTAGCATCATATAAATGATCAGCCCCCAATCGCAATTTGATCAAAAGCAGAACATTTCTACACGCGATCTCAACCAGCTCAGTCCTATCGTATGTGAGAGAGGCACCATCGTTAGTTATCAAAAGCCAAACATATCAGCTAGAGTTGTCCAAGTGACAACAACACAAAGTCCAAAGTAGCATCATAAATGATCAGCCCCAATCGCATACAAAGCAGAACATTTCTACGGACAACCAGGCTCAGTTTCCTATCGTATGTGAGAGCACCATCGTTAGTTATCAAGCCAAACATATCAGCTAGAGTTTGTCCAAGTGACCAACACAAGTCCAAAGTAGCATCATAAATGATCAGCCCCAATCGCATACAAAAGCAGAACAATTTCTACGGATCAACAGGCTCAGTTCCTATCGTATGGAGAGGCACCATCGTAGTTATCAACCGCCAAACATATCAGCTAGAGTTGTCCAATGTGACAACAACAAGTCCAAAGTTTAGCATCATAAAATGATCATCGCCCCCAAATCGCATTACAAGCAGAACATTCTACGGATCAACCAGGCTCAGTTCCTATCGTATGTGAGAGGGCACCATCGTTAGTTATCAAGCCAAACATATCGCTAGAGTTAAGTTGACCAACACAAAGTCCAAAGTGCATCATAAAAATGATCACCCCAATCGCAATACAAAGCAGAAACATTTCAATACGGAAATCAAAACAACAGGATAAATTCCAGGCTAGCAGTCCTTAGAGTTAATGAGCCCATCGTTAGTTGTCAAGCCAAAACATATCAGCTAGAAGTTGTCCAAGGTGAGTAGCATTCATAGAGTACAAAGGCAGAACATGATCAACCAGCCCCCAATCGCATAGGCATTTCCAGTGGCTCATTTACCCGGCATCGTCACCATCGTTAGCCCAGAAAACATTCAGCTAGAGGTTAAACGTAAGTGACCAACACAAGTGAGCATCATAAATGATCAAAGGCATACACAGAACCGGGATTCAGTTTTAGCACCAGCCCAAATATCAAGCTTAGAGTTGCTCCAAGTTGACCAACACAAGTTGCCAAAAAGTAGCATCATAAAAAGATGATCAGCCCCCAATCGCATACAAAGCAGAAAAAACATTTTCTACGATCAACCAGAACGTATGTGAGAGGGCACCATCGTATTATTCAAGCCAAGCTAGAAATTCCGTACCAAACACCACAAGTCCAAAAAAAGTAGCATCATAAATGAATCATGCCCCCAATTCGCATTACAAGCAAGAAAAAAACATTTTTTCTACGGGGATCAAAACCAGGCTCAGTTCCTATCGTATGTGAGAGGCACCATCGTTAGTTATCAAGGGCCAAACATATTCAGCTAGAGTTGTCTATATTCAAGTGACCAACACAGTCCAAAGTAGCATATAAATGATCAGCCCCATCATAGACCCTCCAAGCGCAGTTCCTTAAAAGAACGGCTAAGTCTACCATCTTAGTTATCCACATATCAGCAGAGTTGTCCAGAAGCACAAGTTCGTTTAGCATCATAATGATCACCCCCATATGCATACAAAGCGAACTTTTTACGGATCAACAGGCTTCTATGTATCGTTTGAGAGGACCCATTGGTTAGTCAGCTAAGGAGTTGTCAGTTCCAGTCCAATGATCAGACACCCATCGTGACATTTCTATAGGATAACAAGCTAGTCGTATGTGAGTTCCAGCTCACCATTGTTAGTCATAATCAAATCAGCCAACATCATATCAGCCTAGAGGTCCAATGTTTACCCATCCATCCTTAACAGTAGCTCAAATTATATGTGAGCATCCGTTAGTTATCGCCAAACATATCAGTAGAGTTGTCACGTGACCAAACACAACTTCACCAAATAGACACATAATGATCAGCCCACCATGATACAAGAAGACATAACATCTACGGATCAACTAGAAAGTATGTGAGAGGCACCATCGGTTAGATTCATATGCCACAAACATATAGTAGAGGTTGTCCACGTGAGCACAAAGTCAAAGTAGCATCAATACTGATCACCCAAATCGCCCAATACGCATACAAAGCAGAACATTTCTACGGACGGATCCCAGGCTCAGTTCTAGAAGTTTTATGTATGTTGAGAGGGCCATTCGTTAGTTTCGCCCAACTATCAGCAGAGTTGTCCAAGGGACCAACCCAAATGTAAACAAGCCCCCAATCCAGTGCCAAGTGTATGGAGAGGCACCAAGTTGTCAATAAAAATGATCCAAACCCATCGCATCATAAATGATCAGCGCCCCAATCGCATGACAAACAGAACACCTCAGCACCGAGGCTCAATCGTTATCCCACCATCGGAAACATACAAAGCAGGACCAACACAAGTCCAAAAGTAGCATCATAAATGATCAAAAGCCCCAATCAGTTAACGGTAATCGGCTCATCATCGTATGTGAGAGGCACCAGTCAGACTCCCATCGTTAGTTTAAGCAACGTATGTGAGTTGTCCAAGCACCATTGTTGCTAGCAGACATTACGGATCAACCAGGGCTCAAAGGTATGTGCGAGGCCCTATCGTTAGTTGTCAATGCATATAGTAGAGTCTGTCCAAGTGACAACACAAGTCAAAGCATCATAAATTATCAGCCCCGCTCAGTTCTATCGTGATGTGCAGAGGCACATCGCATTACAAAGCAACATCAAAGTAACGCGGATCAAGCAGGCTCAGTTCCTATCGTATGTGAGAAAGGCACCCGTCGGTAGTATATTCTAAGCCAAAACATATCAGCTAGAGTTGTCCAAGTGACCAACACAAGTCCAAAGGTAGCATCATAAAGATCAGCCCGCCAATCGCATACAAAGCGAAGAACATTCTAGGATTCTACGGATCTAACCAGTTTATTCTATCGTTATGTGAGAGGCACCATATCGTTAGTTATCAAGCGCACATATCAGGCTAGAGTGTCCAAGTGACCAAGAAAGCCCTAGAGGGTTGTCAGTGACATGGGTCAAAATATGTATGCAGCCCCAACGCAGAACATTTACGGATAAACGGCTACAAAGCACCAATGTACTCAGCAAAACATATCAGCTAGAGTTGTCCAGTGAAATCACAGGGTTCTACGATCATACCACCCCAATCGATACAGCAAATTTCTACGATACAGGCTCAGTTCTATCGTATGTGAGAGGCACATTGTTAGTTATAAGCAACATTTTTTAGCGCTACGGCGAGATTTGATTCAAGTGACCACACACTTAAGTTGTCAAAAATGTCAGGCCCAATGATACCAACACAAGTCCAGCTAGTTCTATGTATGTGAGAGGAGGCGATATCGTGTAGAGTTAATTCAGCTCAAGAGTGACTCAGATACGAGTTTGTCAAAGTGAAAATCATAAGGTCCTCACTCATATATGATAGTAGGGTTAATACCCCCCCATTATAAGATAGCCAGACATTTCTACGGATAAAACACCAGGCTCAGTTCCTATGTATGTGGAGGCACATCCGTTAGTTATAATGCCAAACATTACAGCTAGAGTTGTCCCAAGTGACGCAGTGACATGGAAGTTCAAAGTGAGCGATAGTTTTTAAATGATCAAGCCCCCAATCGCATACAAAAGCAGAAACTGTTCTACGGATCAACCAGGCTGCAAGTTCCTATGAGTATTTATGTGAAGAGGCACCTATCGTTAGTTATCAAGCAAACATATCAGCTAGAGTTGACCAACACAAGTCCAAAGTACGCATCATAAATATCAGCCCCCAATCGCATACAAAGCAGAACATTTTACGGATTCAACCAGGCTCAGTTCCAGGTCGTATTGAGAGGCACCATCGTTATTATCAAGCCAAACGTAGGGTCGGGGTAGAGTTGTCCAAGTTGTTGACACTCTTGACATCCAATTTAGTAGGGGGAGTTTGCCTAATACAGTAGCATCATTACTATTTCTTTCTAGCCGGATATACAAAGTCAGAACATTTCTGACGGATCAACCAGGCTACCGCTCAGTCTAATCGTATGTGATAGGCCATCGTTAGTTGTTCAAGCAAACCATATCAGCTAGAGGTGTCCAAGTTGAAAACACAAGTCCAAAGTAGCATCATAAATGATAGCCCCAACGCATACAAAGCAGAACATTTCTACGGATCAACCTAGGCTCAGTTGCCTATCGTATTGTGAGAGCACCATCGTTATTAATCAGCCAACATATTCAGTAGAGTTGTCAAGTGACCAAACAAGCCAAAGAGCATCATACTGATTCAGCCCCCCAATCGCATACAAAGCAAACATTCTACGGATAACCAGCTCAGTTCCATCGTATGTGAGAGGCCCCACCGTTAGTTTCAAGCCAAACATATCAAGCTAGAGTTGTCCAAGCACCAACACAAAAGCCAAAGTACATCATAAATGATCAGCCCCCAATCGCATACAAAGCAGAACATTCTACGATCACCAGGCTACAGTTCCTAATCGTTAATGTGAGATGTCACCATCGTTGAAAGTTGTCAAGCCCAAAACATATAGCTAAGTTGTCAGTGACCAACCAACAAAGTGCATCTTTACTATCAGCCCCCAATCGCATACAAAGGCAGACAAAACGGATAAAACCAGCTAAGTCTCCTAGAGTACTTATTGTGAGGAGGCACCATTCTGTTAGTTTCAAGCCAATACATATCACTAGAGTTGTCCAATGTGACTCACACAAGTCCAAAGTAGCATCATAAGATGATCGGCCCCCAACGCATACAAAGCAGAACATTCTACGGAATCACATCCAGGCTCAGTTCCTAATCGTATGTGAGGACGGCCACCATTGTTTAGAGTTAGTCAAGCCAACCATATCAGCGTAGAGTTTGTCCACGTGACCAAAACACAAGTCCAAAGTTAGCATCATAATGATCAGCCCCCAATCGTCATACAAAGCGAAACATTTCTACGGACAACCAGGCCATTCCTATCGGTATGTGAGAGCTACCATCACAAGCACGGTATTATCAAGCCAAACATATCAGATAGAGTTTGTCAGTGACCAACACAAGTCTAAAGTAGCATCATAAATGATCAGCCCCCAATCGCAATAACAAAGCAGAACATTTCACGGATCAACCAGCGCGAGTTGCCTCGGGTATCCCTGTAACATGTGGAGAGGGGGCATCACGTAGTATCAAGCCAAACATATCAGACTACGAGCTTCCCAAGTGACCACACCCACAAGTCCAAAGCAAGCGTCATTACTGATCAGCCCCCAATCGCAGACAAGCAGACATTTCTACGGTACAACCAGCTCAGTTCCATCGTATGGAAGGCCCCATACGTAAGTTTATCAGCCAAACATCATTCAGCTAGAGTTGTCCAAGGTGAGCCAACCCAATCCAAAGAGTAGCCATCATACCTGATCAGCCCCCAATCGCATACAAAGCAGAACTATTTAACCTGGATAAACAGGCTAGTTCTAGAGTACTTATGTGAGAGGCACCACGTGTACGTTATCACCACGCCCAAAACATATCAGCTAGAGTTTTCCAACCTCGACCAACACAAGTCAAAGTTGCATTCATAAATATCAGCCCCTAATCCATACAAAGCAGAACAATATCTTCTGAATACAACCAGGCTCCAGATCCCTGCTTAGTGCTCACAGCGACAATCGTTAGTTATACAAGAGGTCGCCAGAAGCAATATCAGCTAATAGTTGTTCCAACTTGACGAAGTCTAAGTGCGATGATTCAGCCCCCGAGTAAAGCTTAGACATTTCTACGTGCAACCAGGCTCTCGCTATTAGCACCATCGTATATCGAGTAGCTTAGAGTGTGTCTAGGGTGGCGTAGACGCGATCCAAGGTGTAGCATCATAAATGACACCCCAATGCATACCAAAGCAGGACTATTTGTAGATCAACCTTAGGCTCATGTCCTATCGTATGGAGAGGGCACCATCTTAGTTATTCAAGCCAACATATCAGATAGAGTTTCCAATGTGACCAACACAACGTCCAAAGTGCATCATAAATGATCAGGCCCCAATCGCATACAAAAAGCAAGACATTCTACGGATAACCAGGCTCAGTTCCTTATCGTATGTGAGAGCACCATCCGTTAGTTGGTCAAAAGCCGCAAAATATCCAGCTATGAGTTGTCCTAAATAGTGAGAGGACCAACACAAGTCACAAAGCAGCGTCATTATGATCAGCCCCGAATCGCATACAATAGCAGAACATTTTACGGATCAACCGGCTCAGTTCCTACTCGTATGTGAGAGGCACATCGTAGTTTATCAAGCCAAATATATCAGCTAGTTGAGTGGTCCAATGACCAAGCCCCGAATCCAAAGTAGCATTCATTTACTTGGATCCGTCCCCCAAGTCGCATTACAAACAGAACATTTACCGATAAACCAGGCTAAAGTTCCTAGGGTTTAATTACTTATTGAGAGCACCATCGTTTAGTTAATTCAAGCCAAACAGATCATCTAGAGATTGTCCAAGTGACCAAACACAAGTCCAGAAGTAGCATCCTTATATAATGATCAGCCCAAGCGCGTACAAAGGCAGAACATTTCTCGGATCAACCAGGCTCCAGTTCCTATCGTATGTGAGATGGCACCATCGTTAGTTATCAAGCCAAACATATCACCTAGAGTGCCCAAGGCCAAACACAATCCAAAGTAGCTATCATAAATATCTCTCTCTTTTTTT
>CM039463.1:4013789-4096116 GCA_022414725.1 Microglena sp. YARC | reverse complement strand
TCCACGCGTACCTACCCGATGCCTGTAGAACCTACCTATTTCACTCTCCTTGCACGCCACACACACACTTACACCTACCCGCCTACCTAACCTTGGCAACCACGACAAAAAATCCCCCTACCCTACCACCTCCCACTAACTCACCTATACCTACCCCACCACCTCATGCCGTTGGACAGCCCGTCACGCGATTAGCAACACAATCCACCGCGCCACTTCACCTAGCCCACCCTACCGTTATCCGCTGTGACCTTAGCTACTCACAGCAGACGTCCAGCCTACCTACCCACCATCTACCTACCTTAGCACCACACAACACAATCCACCCTACCCTATTCACCCTCGCTACGCTACGCTTAGCACTCCACACACCACCTCCACTACTACTCACCTACTATACTATTGCACCCACACACCACTACACTCCTACGCACCCACCTACCTTACCTACCTTAGCACCTCCACACATCATCCGTACACTTCTCCTTCACTATGATATCAGGCGTTACCCTATCTCCTTTAAGCAATTTGACCACAAATATGTTCCACAACCCGCACCTTCAATCTACCTAACCCCACCTACCTATTCTACCTTTTCCCACCTACTTAGTATCCACCTCCTACCCGCTACATTAGACCCCATCATTATCCCTACCGGACGCTCACACTAGGCTCTATGCACACACACTACACGCTTACTCTTCCACGACCTCTAGTTCTCGGTTGGTGCTCACGTCTACCGCTAGACTTCGGTACCTCCTTTACGCAATCGCGCCATGGCCTCAATCCCCACAACACCACACTGCTCGAACGTCTACTGTAACCCACCGCAAGCCTTACTACCACTACCGCTTAAGCACTGCTACCACTAAACTGCGAATTCGATTTTTCCATCCTACTACCCGCACAGCTTCAGGTAACCCTACCCTACCCTTAGCACGCTGATTCACTAGCAGCGAACGGCTCACGTTCCACTACCTACCTCCACCGTGGCCCTACCTTTGCTTACCTTGGAGCATCCACAGCGACCACTCCACTCGCACCTACCTACTACCCTAGGCGCTGGCACACCCGCACACACTCACTCAGCACGTACCTATCCGTACCTACTACCTCCACCTACACTACCTACCTTGTCGATCCCCGTTCCACTCACCACGGTTCACCGTCACCATCACCCTACCCTACCTCACCTACTGTTAGCACACTCACGACACAACCACACCAATTCGCTCCACTACCTTTACTTAGCACGCCACACACCACTACATGCACCTACCTATCCCCCTCTGGGTACGTAGCCTTGCTCAAGTCGCGCGACACCATCACCACCTAGAAACCGGGGGGCACTATCTAAATACCTACCTACCTATTACCTTGCACTACTAGGCACACCTACCAGACTCACACACCACATCGGTGGTACAGTGAAGATCTTACTTGCCACCTTGCTGTCTGACCACCTACTTCCCCAGTTACTTTTTGCATACCCCTCACTTGCGAATGCCCCTTACTTGAGCACGGGTTTTTGTCCACCATCCTACCTACGCCTCTCTCTCTCACCTACATACCTACCTCTCTCCCCTACCCACTCTACTACCTCTATCCTTGCACCTCCACACCCACTCCACCTACCTCCACCTACCTTGCACCCTTTCTTCGAGCACGCCCTATGCTATCACCTCCCAGCCTATCCCAATCTCGTCTATTCTTATTCCCCACAGGAATGGGTGTTTCCTACCACGAGAACCCGTGGTCCCAAATACTCGCTGCCTCCCCATTTTATCAAGGAAGGGGCGGTGGCTACCCGCCAGCCCATCATGCACATTAAACGTACCCTGCGTCAGAGCAATGTACGCTCTCTCCTCCGCACATCTCAGGGCAATGCCCCTCTACACTTCAACCTCAACAACTCTTACGTCCCATACTCTCAAGCTGCAAACCAAAAGCGAGGTCTCTCAACCGTGGTTTTGTTGAGCATCAGCTCTGAATTTTATCCAGGTCTCAAACTCCTTATATAATGTTCGGTATCTGCGCGCCTGCTCTTGACTTCTGACAGTCGCGGGCGGACGGCAAACGGGGCGCCATTTTGCCCAAGTCCGAGGAATGCAGTCTCAAACGATGTTGGGGGGTCTAGTATCCGAATTGTTCACCCGGATGATGGGGGTTATCCCAATGTCCGAGCGCTGTGGTCCTGACATAGGGAGGGGCAAGAAGGGGGGCTTAGCCCTTCCCTAGACCCCTCAGGTATTGTTGGACCCTTGATTTAGGGGGGGCAGCGAAGTGGTTTCAGCTCTGTTGAGCCCTCCCCTATGCCAGGGGGCTGCGGACGGAAGTTGGCGCTATCTAGACCTTGGCTGGACTTTCCCCATATCGCGGTCAACATTGAACTGCGACCTGGGCAACATTGAGCTGTGCACACCCTTCAGTTCCTTCTGTTCTTTAAGAGACCTAGTTTCTGTATGCCAGGTCGGACTCCTTAGCAGCTTGAGCCTGTATTTACCTTGAAGGGCTCCTCCACAGCCTCTCTACCTTTTAGTGGACCCCCCATATATGGCAGGCCCTGCAAGCCCACTATTCGGGTCCAGGCGGATGGCCCTACGCACAAGCAGCGTGCGCTCTCTAGACCTCCTGCTCCGACTGAGTTGCTGGATTGTTTGTTTCAAGAGAGGGAGCGAGGTCACTGGGTGACACAGGTAAGCCACCCATGTGCTCTGTAGAGGATTTTGTAGCAACTCTCAGTGCTCCCCCTTCCCCCCCTTGCTAACCTGCCACACTTCCTCCCGTTCACCTCCTCCCCCTCGCTCGCGTCTTTCGTTGTCCTATGATGTAGCGACCTGCCCCCATCCCTCACTAAACACTCAACTGCTTTCAGGACATGGGACATCGGATCCCCCCCCCCCCCACCTCCCTCACCCCTTAAGTACCCCACCCCCTTACCTTCTCCCACCCTAGTTCTCCCATACGTATTGCGGACGGTGCCCCCCTCCCCTTTTGCACCTCTGCTGCACAGAGGACATGGACATTGACAATTGACATGCATTGTCTACGCAGCCCTACATACTGCTCACGCTCCAGGGCCAACCAATCTGCTTACAGCCCGTACGCACTCAGCTCATCCTACAGGGCAAACGCTCAATTCTGATCAAGCAGCCTCAACTTCCTTGCCTTCATTCCCATCAACTACTCAGCTGACTAAATCGAGCAGCGCCTCTCCACCAACCTGAGCTACTGATCCACACTGCTGCACTCAATCACGTCAGCCAGACGAGCTGCTATCTAAGTGCACCCACAGCGGCACCATAATATTTTCAACTCTAATCAACTTACTTCAGCACTTCCCAGAGATGCAAGCACACGCTCAGCCACCCCCTCAACTAGTTTCCTAAGTCAAAACAACATGCTCAGCTTGAATGGGGAGACTACACACCACTTGACACGCATTACAAATACCGCAATTTGCGAACACATCTGTTGAACACTCGTCCTCTCTGATCCAATCCGCACCTTCGCACCACTGATCATCTGACTCTGCATCTGTCACAAATTACTCGAAATATTCTTTCATCCAACCAAGGCCTCGACAACGTAAGGCAAGTAATCGTGCGGGCCTCTTCCCGGTCTTCATAGCCCTCCCCAACCTAAAGACCTTCAGTATCTACCTCCCTCTTTGAAGGAGCCACATCGCCTACGGGGGGCTGCGGCACAAAACCTTCCTGTGTACGCTCCGTCAGCCCCCTACACTTACGCATACCGCCGCTCATTTCCGCGACGCAATGCCCAGGCCATTCCCTTCCCCTTACCCCTCCCACACTCTCACTATCGCACTCCACAAATCCCTCAAAGCCCTCTAGACCCCTGTTGTCAACTTCCCCTGCAGCCCACCCCATACACGTCCTGCAGCTCATTCCACACATTTTCCTCACCCGTCCCAAGCCCCCAGGACCCTGCATTTCACTACGCTGCCTCAGAGGTCCCTAAGGACGCTATAAATGCCATAAAAGGTGCTGCATGCCGGTGCTGCCGCAGCGGTTAGGTCAGTAGTGGTGGGGGCGCTAAAGTGGTGATATGTTGGTTGCTAGTGTTGCTGGCAGGGTATAGCAATCAATGCTTGTGGCGGGGTGTTGGTGGTGATGTTGGTGGGGATGAGATGCTATGGCCAGGGTTGGTAGCACATACGTTGGTGTGCTGTGGGGTGACGCTACCAGAGGAGCTTGGACCGGGGATGCTGGTGTTGTGGGGATTGCAATTGGTGGTGATGGAGATGGTGATGCTGGTGTGCTGGTGGGGATGCAGCATAGTGACTGTTGATGCTGTGTGGGATGCCTGGTGGTTGGTCAGGAGTCAATGTTGGGGGGTGACTCTGATCGAGGGCAGCAGTGGCGCTGGAGGGCAGCAGTGCTAACGCTGATGGTGTCAGGTGGCAGGGAAAGGGGGCGGTGGCATGGGGGCATGGGGCGGTGGAAGGGGGTGCAGTAAGTGACGTCATTGACCTCGTGGACAGATGATGAGGAGAGGGGGGGAGGGGGGCCAAGGCGAGGGATCGTGCAAAAATAGTCGTCCAATGCCACTGTCCGCGCGTGAGGTGCATTGCTGGTTGTTGACAACTAGCTGTCCTTCGCGTGACAGACACTCCTCCAGCTCAGGAGGCCTTGAGCTGACCTAGGATGGGGATGCGAGTGGGAGTGGGGGGGCGAAGGGGGGCCTAAAAGATAGAGATGGGGATGGGGTGGGAGTGGGGGCGAAAGGGGGCCTAAAGATCAAGATGCGGATGGGAGTGGGGGGGCGAAGGGGGACTAGAGATATGAGATTCTGCCGGTGATTGGGAGTGCCCGACTGTTGGTGCGGGGACATTGACCTTGCGGGGGCCTCTGTCCATGATGGGGTTGCGGCAGTGGGGGGGCTCGAAAATCGGGTGTGGCCCTAGAGATACAGTATTGGGGATTGCACTTGGCGGCGCGATGATAGGGGGGCATAGCTTGATACGAGATGGGGCATGGAAGTGGCGTTTGGGTTGATGATAGGGCGCGCCTAGCAGATAGAGATGGGAGACTGGGGGGGCTGAAGTAGAGCCTAGATGTATTAGATGGCCAGTGGGGGGGTTGAAGGGGGGCCTAGAGCTGAGAGATGGGGATGGAGTGTTGGTCGCCTGGGCAGGAGTTCCACCCGCCATTACCACCCTCTTTTCGCCCTCTCTCCCTATCATCGTGAGAAAAAATACAGTCTATTTGGCCTGAATGTTGAGATTCAGCAATTTCCGCAGCTTAGGCCTGGACTGTGGTAGGGCACGCTTATTCCGGCTCAAGTCATCAGCAGCGCATTGCACTAGTGTTCTATCGATAAAACAGCCTAACCGGGGTTACTCGTGCTTCGGCAACCCGCTCTATTATCTTAGCTGGCCTATCCGCAGCTGTGGTGTGCATGAGGTACGATGATGTGCCTGTAAACCTCGGGCCACCTAAGGCGGTACAAGAGCATGACGAGAACCCTGCTCAGACACCCCCCTAGCTTGCCACACGATGCGACTTCTGAACCCTAGCACCCCCAAAAGGAGGGAGCTGGCATGGAAGAGCCAAACAAGCCTTGGTGGGGGGGGCTTAGCCCTCAGTGTGGGGGGTCTCTTGTCTTGAGCTGTAGTATGAATCTCCCCTCCCCCCCTTCTTTTGTGTACGGTTTTCCTTAGACGGTGCGCTGCGCCCTCTTTTTCCTTGCGAATCTGAAATACCGGTCCAATACGCGAATTGAATCATTATAATGTAATGCCTTTGTCTCCTTCCTTTCATACAGTCCCAGCGGCATGCTCAATCTGTACCGTCCAATTATCAGTCGTATCTCTAATACCTCTCGTATATGTTTCACTCGGGCATGCGCTACAGCTTAGCTACCAAGCCCCCCGCCCCACTTTCACACATCTCTTTTTTTGTTTTCACCACAGAATTCAAATGGCACGTGTCAAACGAATGACTAATCGTCAAATCAGAAATGCAAGCATTGCAATCGACTCACCGGTACCGCGACTACTACGCAATGATATATACATTTTACACACACCCAACCGGCAGCGTTGCTCGTCCCAGCTCAAGTAGCATCGCATGTTATAATGCTTATCTTCCCTAGCACTCTCCATTCCACTTGTAGAATTTGTGATGTGTACTGCATGCTATGCTCCTGTTCCGTTGTAGCAGTGCCACCGAGCGAGAACATGTTTATAATATTGGCTGCTCACATCGACTTCTCAGACCAGACCCTGCAACGACATAGCTCAGATGCTTTTAAGCCTTCCATGCCAGAGCAGCTTGCCTCAGCTTACCCTATGCGTAGGCTGTGCCAAGCTGAAAGCTATCATGCTCTGCCTTCCCGACTCTGCAACTCCTTCTAGGCAGGTTCGCCTCTAACGTGGTCTGCGAGCCCGATCCTCTGACTGAGCGTTACGAACGATATGAGCCTTGCTAGCTAAGGAGGCAGGCGCTGATGAACGGAAGGACAGTCGAAGTGTCCTGCACTTTCCAGACTTGTATCGACTCTGCTCTGTCGTTGCTGTCGCTGATCTTAGATGTCGAGGGCTTGAGGGGAAGGATCTGGTAAGCCTCGGAGGAAGGGGAAGGCGTAGTAATGCGCCGTTTGGACAGGAAAGCAGCGATAAACCAATACCCGCTGGCCAAGATATGCGCCCCTGGAGGTCGCTGCGTGGAGGTAACTTGCCTAGGCTGTACACTGCCGTCCTCCGCAGGGAGACCTCCCTCGAGTCGGGTCGTTTAGCCCGCTGTACATCGATAAATATGAATTTTCCGAAACTAGTATCTTATCGGTATCTTCATTGGCATGACAGTGTGCATGACGCGCTTGTCGAGTCGTGTCGGACTAGGGGTCAAGGGTGAAAACTTCATACGACATCCGTGCGTACACCCGGGTATTCGAGACGCAGAACTCCGTGCTTGTGCATCTCACCGTTGGTTTCCCTCATTACCATGTTTTAGAGAGACGAGAGAGGATATTATTAGTTAACGACTACGCAGCAAAAATCAATGCGAGACTGAACCATTTGCGCCGAGGCACGCCTGGACAGTCTTTATAAATGGAGGTGTTGGGCAAGCATACCCCTCAGCAATCTTTGGTCCAGAGGTGACCCTATCCAAAAAAGTTGTTGCGAAAGAGCAATAAAAGGCTTGACAGACAAGCAATGCGAACTGCCAAGGCATAGAGATAATCTAGCGAATTTAAGAGTCATATTTGTCTAGAAGGGCTGAGTAGTTGCTTGAGGACTAAAACAGCGAGATTCTACCTAAGAAGACGTGAAGGACAAGAACGCACAGAAAATCACCGTTTCAAGATTTCTTCGATCATGACACAACCTGGGTTTGTATGTGATTATATACTGGTTGCTTTTCTGCTTGCTCTCACTGCCCTCTCCTCAAGGGCGGTATTGGTCAAGTACCTGGGGTGATTAAGCTCTTGGTGATCCCTCCGTGAGTTCGAGGCCCCGCTGCGATAGACGGCGGGTGCGTCTTTCCTTGGAATCCGATCTCTAGGGCGGTGTTGTTTCACCTGCTACGGTCAACATGAGCCCCTGTACATATCTTTCTTTCCTTTCTTTTCCGTAGGGAGGTGTTGTAATCTCCCTATAGCTGATGCTGTTTCACGAATTTAGATAAAATTTACATCCCCACTGTATGCAATCGCCCCTGCCCCCCTCGTTTGCTATAAAATACCATTTGCGTGGTTCAAGTGGGATACAGTACTATTTGCTTGTCTCAGAAAAGCCCTGGTATAAATGCACCGCCCGCCATCCCCCCTCTCTTTAGGGGCCTCGGGAGACCTATATCATAGAGCATAGCCGCGAAAGATGGACTGCATTAACATCTCGACTGAGCCCAAAGTTATGTGCCCCTAGAAGTTTTTCCTTAGCCTTGTATTCTATAGTCCACACTTAGGGGGGTTAGGGCCGACAGTTTGTTCGAGGCTCTAAACAAGTTGACCAGCCGTCACTTAGGGGCAGCTGCATACGTCTTCGACCTAACTGCCGCATAAACTGGTTACTTGCTTCAATTCGTACTGTATTCTGACATAAGTTATTTCCTGATTAGTGACGTTGCGCTTAGCTACTCTTGGTTAGAAAGATCTAGCGGATTTTAGATTTACAAATATTTGTGGATGGACCCCAATGAGGTTGCTATATGGTTAGATATGGCTTCCAAACGACCTGCAGCCAAGAGGAAAGGCCTAGAAATTAAGTCTGACTCAATTGAGGATTGATTGGGTGCCTGAAAACCCTCGTACTTCCGTTCCGTCGCATTCCTCACACGTTCTGACATTTAAAACACTACTGAACGCACTAATGCATATTTTTCTGATTAAACATACTGTAGACTCGAGCGATTTAATCTCGATTTTTAGGAATAGAATAACATTGAGGACGTCAGAGTTGCGTGTTAGTGTTTTGTGTAATTATTTTAATCATTTTATCTTTGCCTGGCCCTGCGCCTGGGATCAACAACAACACGTCTTAACCCACACAGACGTCTCACCCCGGATTCGATAACTGGAGACTCATAGAGACTAGGCCAGAGGAGGCTGCTTAGGGCTGCGACTAGACCCCACCCCCCCCCACCCCCCCCCCCCCACTCTAATAAAATTGAACACAGCATATCTCTCACTCGCATACGTCGAAATTTAGGTACCATCTTTCTTCCTATGTAAAAAGCTATGGGTCCCCTCTAGCTCTCTGCCAAATTTGGTGGCCCTGGACATTCTTCATTTGACCCCGCCGTGAGCAGGCACTAACTCTACCGGGCTCCTGTAAGTAAATTAACAAGGGTCAAAAACAATAAACTGCACCTCACTGCCGAAAGCGCTGCTGAACCCGAACAAACTGGACGCCCACAGACGTTTTGGAAGGGTGTCTGGGGGTACTAATGCCTACATTTTGGCAACTCGAAACCTCGAAATTTTCTCCCAATCAGGTGCAGGTCATTTTCCTAATCAGTTGCAGCCTTGCAGGTCAATTTTCCTAATCAGTTGCTCGTCAATTTCCGAAACAGGCCAGACATTTCTTGAACGTTTGGCCTAGCTGAGCAGGTCGCTTAGCTCAGCAGGCCGTATTATTACCCATGGGTCTCGTATTCATTCCGTAATAATTCTTTTCTGGATTTGGCAAATCATTTCGAGCTGAGTTCTGTGTTTCCTTCAATTGTGATTCCCTACACATACAATCCCTCGTTAGCTAATTTCTCTTCGCGTTTTCATGTCTCATTTGTTTTAGCGTTTACTTCAGCCTAGTACTATTTCGCTTTAACTCACTTCGCTCAAGGCTGGGGAGGCAAGAGAGGTGAAGACAAGGCCAGGGAGTTTGGGGGGGTGCCTTTTTGTTACACATTAAAAAAAAAGATAGATCCTACAGGTCCAGGCTGGCAGGAACCATAGCATCAGGCCTCCAGGCTGGCAGGCAACTGAAGACCAGACTGTCAAGCACCAGTTAGTCAGGCCTTGGTGCCTGCCAGCCAGGAGTCTTGGTGCCAGCCAGCCTGGTGCCTGCCTACCCTAGTGCCTGCCAGCCTGGGCTATGATGCCTGCCAGCCTGGAGCCCTGGTGCCTGCCAGCCTGGAGCCTTGGTGCCTGCCAGCGAGGAGCCTTGGTGCCTGCCAACCTGGTGCCTGCCTACCCTAGTGCCTGCCAGCCTGGGCTATGATGCCTGATAGCCTGGGCTATGATGCCTGCCAGCCTGGAGCCTTGGTGCCTGCCAGCCTTGTGCCTTGGTGCCTGCCAGCTTTGAGCCTTGGTGCCTGCCAGCCTGGTGCCTTGGTGCCTGCCAGCCTGGTGCCATGGTGCCTGCCAGCCTTGTGCCTGCCCATCCCCCACTGCCCAGGCTAACCACTTTTCATCCCCCCCCTCCCCCCCTCCTACCCCCCAACAAACACACACACACATACACTGTCCACCCCCACCCCCACTGTCCAGGCTAACCACTTTTAATCCCCCCCTCCCACCCCCCACCCCCAAACACACACACACATACACCTGTCCACCCCCAGCCCCCCACTGTCCAGGCTAACCACTTTCATCCCCCCCTCCCACCCCTCCCACCCCCCAACAAACACACACATACACTGTCCACCCCACCCCCACTGTCCAGGCTAACCACTTTTCACCTCCACCCCACCCCCCACCCCCACCCCCACACCAAAACTGTCATGGGAATGCCCTCCCCCACCCCACCCCACCCACACCACAACACACACACACAGTGCCATAAGGAATTCCCTCCCCCCCTCCACACCCCACACACCCCACACAAACACTGCCATGGGTATGCCCTACCCCCCCCCCCCCCCCCCCCCCCCCCACCCACACACACACGTTACACACACACTGCCATGGGAATTCCCTCCCCCCCCCCCCCCCCCCCCCCCCCCACACACACATACTGCCATGGGAATGCCCATCCCACCCACCCACCCCACACACACTGCCATGGGAATTCCCTCCCCCCCCACACACACTGCCATGGTGGCATTGATTATAGACAGCCTGATCGCCATAAACAGGTGCCAGGAATATTGCATGGTGGCCCAACAAAAGATTTAGACATCCCATCGTTGGAGGTGCTCAGCGCATGCGGTAAATTGCGCGCCATGGTGGCATCAAGGACAAAAGATTATAGACGATGAGCCTGATCGCCATCGTTGGTCTAAACAGGTGCTCAGAACGCATGCGGTAAATATGCGCGCGTGCATGGTGGCATCAGGACCAAAGATTATAGACGATGAGCTGATCGCCATCGTTGGTCTAAAACAGGTGCTCAGAACGCATGCAGTAAAATATGCGCGCGTGCATGGTGGCATCAAGGACAAAAGATATAGACGATGAGCCTGATCGCCATCGTTGTCTAAACAGGTGCTCAGAACGCATGCGGTAAAATACATGGCATCAAAAGATATAGAGATGAGCCTGTCGCCATCGTTGGCTAAACAGGTGCTCAGAACGCATGCGGTAAAATATGCGCGCGTGCATGTGGCATCAAGCACCAAAAGATTATAGACGATGAGCCTGATCGCCATCGTTGGTCTAAACAGGTGCTCAGAACGCATGCGGGTAATATGCGCGCGTGCATGGTGGCTAAGATTATAGACGATGAGCCTGATCGCCATCGTTGTCTAAACAGGTGCTTCAGAACGCATGCGGTAAAATATGCGCGCGTGCATGGTGCATCAAGGACCAAAAGATTATAGACGATGAGCCTGATCGCCATCGTTGGTCTAAACAGGTGCTCAGAACGCATGCGGTAAAATATGCGCGCGTGCATGGTGGCATCAAAGGACAAAAGATTATAGACGATGAGCCTGATCGCCATCGTTGGTCTACGTGCTCAGAACGCATGCGGTAAAAATAATGGTGGCATCAAGGCAAAAGATTATAGACGATGAGCTGATCGCCATCGTTGGTCTAAAAACAGGTGCTCAGAACGCATGCGGTAAATATGCGCGCGTGCATGGTGGCATCAGGACCAAAAGATTATAGACGATGAGCCTGATCGCCATCGTTGGTCTAAACAGGTGCTCAGAACGCATGCGGTAAAATATGCGCGCGTGCATGGTGGCATGACCAAAAGTAGACGATGAGCCTGATTCGCCATCGTTGGAAGGTGCTCAGAACGCATGCGGTAAAATATGCGCGCGTGCATGGTGGCATCAAGGACCAAAAGATTATAGACGATGAGCCTGATCGCCATCGTTGGTCTAAACAGGTGCTCAGAACGCATGCGGTAAAAATATGCGCGCGTGCATGGTGCATCAAGGACCAAAAGATTATAGACGATGAGCCTGATCGCCATCGTTGGTCTAAACAGGTGCTCAGAACGCATGCGGTAAATATGCGCGGTGCATGGTGGCATCAAGGACGCAAAAGATTATAGACGATGAGCCTGATCGCCATCGTTGGTCTAAACAGGTGCTCAGAACGCATGCGGTAAAATATGCATGGTGGATCAAGGCAAAAGATTATAGACGATGATCGCCATCTGGCATGCATATCGCCAAAGCTCAGAACGTGCGGTAAAATATGCGCGCGTGCATTGGTGGCATCAAGGACCAAAAGATTATAGACGATGAGCCTGATCGCCATCGTTGGTCTAAACAGGTGCTCAGAACGCATGCGGTAAAATATGCGCGCGTGCATGGTGGCATCAAGGACCAAAAGATTATAGACGATGAGCCTGATCGCCATCGTTGGTCTAAACAGGTGCTCAGAACGCATGCGGTAAAATATGCGCGCGTGCATGGTGGCATCAAGGACCAAAAGATTATAGACGATGAGCCTGATCGCCATCGTTGGTCTAAACAGGTGCTCAGAACGCATGCGGTAAAATATGCGCGCGTGCATGGTGGCATCAAGGACCAAAAGATTATAGACGATGAGCCTGATCGCCATCGTTGGTCTAAACAGGTGCTCAGAACGCATGCGGTAAAATATGCGCGCGTGCATGGTGGCATCAAGGGACCAAAAGATTATAGACGATGAGCCTGATCGCCATCGTTGGTCTAAACAGGTGCTCAGAACGCATGCAGTAAATATGCGCGCGTGCATGGTGGCATCAAGGACCAAAAGATTATAGACGATGAGCCTGATCGCCATCGTTGGTCTAAACAGGTGCTCAGAACGCATGCGGTAAAATATGCGCGCGTGCATGGTGGCATCAAGGACCAAAAGATTATAGACGATGAGCTGATCGCCATCGTTGGTCTAAACAGGTGCTCAGAACGGCATGCGGTAAAATATGCGCGCGTGCATGGTGGCATCAAGGACCAAAAGATTATAGACGATTGAGCCTGATCGGCCATCGTTGGTCTAAACAGGTGCATCAGGAACGCATGCGGTACAAATATGCGCGCGTGCATGGTGGCATCAAGGACCAAAAAGATTATAGACGATGAGCCTGATCGCCATCGTTGGTCTAAACAGGTGCTCAGAACGCATGCGGTAAAATATGCGCGCGTGCATGGTGGCATAAGGACCAAAAGATTATAGACGATGAGCCTGATCGCCATCGTTGGTCTAAACAGGTGCTCAGAACGCATGCGGTAAAATATGCGCGCGTGCATGGTGGCATCAAGGACCAAAAGATTATAGACGATGAGCCTGATCGCCATCGTTGGTCTTAAACAGGTGCTCAGAACGCATGCAGGGTAAAATATGCGCGCGTGCATGGTGGCATCAAGGACCAAAGATTATAGACGATGAGCCTGATCGCCATCGTTGGTCTAAACAGGTGCTCAGAACGCATGCGGTAAAATATGTGCGCGTGCATGGTGGCATAAGGACCAAAAGATTATAGACGATGAGCCTGATTCGCCATCGTTGGTCTAAACAGGTGCTCAGAACGCATGCGGTAAAATATGCGCGCGTGCATGGTGGCATCAGGACCAAAAGATTATAGACGATGAGCCTGATCGCCATCTTGGTCTAAACAGGTGCTCAGAACGCATGCGGTAAAATATGCGCGCGTGCATGGTGGCATCAAGGACCAAAAGATTATAGACGATGAGCCTGATCGCCATCGTTGGTCTAAACAGGTGCTCAGAACGCATGCGGTAAAATATGCGCACGTGCATGGTGGCAATCAGGACCAAAAGATTATAGACGATGAGCCTGATCGCCATCGTTGGTCTAAAACAGGTGCTCAGAACGCATGCGGTAAATATGCGCGCGTGCATGGTGGCATCAAGGACCAAAAGATTATAGACGATGAGCCTGATCGCCATCGTTGGTCTAAACAGGTGCTCAGAACGCATGCGGTAAAATATGCGCGCGTGCATGGTGGCATCAAGGACCAAAGATTATAGACGATGAGCCTGATCGCCATCGTTGGTCTAAAACAGGTGCTCAGAACGCATGCGGTAAAAATGCGCGCGTGCATGGTGGCATCAAGGACCAAAAGATTATAGACGATGGCCTGATCGCCATCGTTGGTCTAAACAGGTTGCTCAGAACGCATGCGGTAAAATATGCGCGCGTGCATCGGTGGCATCAAGGACCAAAAGATTAATAGACGATGAGCCTGATCGCCATCGTTGGTCTAAACAGGTGCTCAGAACGCATGCGGTAAAATATGCGCGCGTGCATGGTGGCATCAAGGACCAAAAGATTATAGACGATGAGCCTGAATCGCCATCGTTGGTCTAAACAGGTGCTCAGAACGCATGCGGTAAAATATGCGCGCGTGCATGGTGGCATCAAGGACCAAAAGATTATAGACGATGAGCCTGATCGCCATCGTTGGTCTAAACAGGTGCTCAGAACGCATGCGGTAAAATATGCGCGCGTGCATGGTGGCATCAAGGACCAAAAGATTATAGACGATGAGCCTGATCGCCATCGTTGGTCTAAACAGGTGCTCAGAACGCATGCGGTAAAATATGCGCGCGTGCATGGTGGCATCAAGGACCAAAAGATTATAGACGATGAGCCTGATCGCCATCGTTGGTCTAAAAACAGGTGCTCAGAACGCATGCGGTAAAATATGCGCGCGTGCATGGTGGCATCAAGGACAAAAGATTATAGACGATGAGCCTGATCGCCATCGTTGGTCTAAACAGGTGCTCAGAACGCATGCGGTAAAATATGCGCGCGTGCATGGTGGCATCAAGGACCAAAGATTATAGACGATGAGCCTGATCGCCATCGTTGGTCTAAACAGGTGCTCAGAAACGCATGCGGTAAAATATGTGCGCGTGCATGGTGGCATCAAGGACCAAAAGATTATAGACGATGAGCCTGATCGCCATCGTTGGTCTAAACAGGTGCTCAGAACGCATGCGGTAAAATATGCGCGCGTGCATGGTGGCATCAAGGACCAAAAGATTATAGACGATGAGCCTGATCGCCATCGTTGGTCTAAACAGGTGCTCAGAACGCATGCGGTAAAATATGCGCGGCGTTGCATTGGTGGCATCAAGGACCAAAAGATTATAGACGATGAGCCTGATCGCCATCGTTGGTCTAAACAGGTGCTCAGAACGCATGCGGTAAAATATGCGCGCGTGCATGGTGGCATCAAGGACCAAAAGATTATAGACGATGAGCCTGATCGCCATCGTTGGTCTAAACAGGTGCTCAGAACGCATGCGGTAAAATATGCGCGCGTGCATGGTGGCATCAAGGACCAAAAGATTATAGACGATGAGCCTGATCGCCATCGTTGGTCTAAACAGGTGCTCAGAACGCATGCGGTAAAATATGCGCGCGTGCATGGTGGCATCAAGGACCAAAAGAATAGACGATGAGCCTGATCGCCAGCATCAGAACGCATGCGGTAAAAATATGTGCATGGTGGCATCAAGGACCAAAAGATTATAGACGATGAGCCTGATCGCCATCGTTGGTCTAACAGGTGCTCAAACGCATGCGGTAAAAATATGCGCGCGTGCATGGTGGCATCAAGGACCAAAGATTATAGACGATGAATCGCCATCGTTGGTCTAGGTGCAGAACGCATGCGGATGCGCGCGTGCATGGTGGCATCAAGGACCAAAAGATTATAGCGATGAGCCTGATCGCCATCGTTGGTCTAAACAGGTGCTCACATGCGGTAAGAATATCGATCGCGTTGCATCATGGGCAGGACATCAAGGACCACGATGAAGCGATAGAAATCGCCAATCAGGATCCTTCAAAATTGCCGCATGCTAAAATATGCGCGCGGTGCATGGTGGCATCAAGGACCAAAAGTTATAGCGATGAAGCATCGTTGGGGTGCTCATGCGCACATATGAGGATCAGCGCATGCAAAGATTATAGACGATGAGCCTGATCGCCATCGTTGGTCTAAACAGGTGCTCAGAACGCATGCGGTAAAATATGCGGCGCGTGCATGGTGGCATCAAGGACCAAAAAGATTATAGACGATGAGCCTGATCGCCATCGTTGGTCTAAACAGGTGCTCAGAACGCATGCGGTAAAATATGCGCGCGTGCATGGTGGCATCAAGGACAAAAGATTATAGACGATGAGCCTGATATCGTTGGTCTAAACAGGTGCTCAGAACGCATGCGGTAAAATATGCGCGCGTGCATGGTGGCATCAAGGACCAAAAAGATTATAGACGATGAGCTGATCGCCATCGTTGGTCTAAACAGGTGCTCAGAACGCATGCGGTAAAATATGCGCGCGTGCATGGTGGCATCAAGGACCAAAAGATTATAGACGATGAGCCTGATCGCCATCGTTGGTCTAAAACAGGGTGCTCAGAACGCATGCGGTAAAATATGCGCGCGTGCATGGTGGCATCAAGGACCAAAAAGATTATAGACGATGAGCCTGATCGCCATCGTTGGTCTAAACAGGTGCTCAGAACGCATGCGGTAAAAATATGCGCGCGTGCATGGTGGCATCAAGGAGCCAAAAGATTATAGACGATGAGCCTGATCGCCATCGTTGGTCTAAACAGGTGCTCAGAACGCATGCGGTAAAATATGCGCGCGTGCATGGTGGCATCAAGGACCAAAAGATTATAGACGATGAGCCTGATCGCCATCGTTGGTCTAAAACAGGTGCTCAGAACGCATGCGGTAAAAATGGCATGCAAAAGATTATAGCGCCGTGCATGGTGGCATCAAGGACCAAAAGATTATAGACGATGAGCCTGATCGCCATCGTTGGCATCTAAAACAGGTGCTCAGAACGCATGCGGTAAAATATGCGCGCGTGCATGGTGGCATCAAGGACAAAAGATTATAGACGATGAGCCTGATCGCCATCGTTGGTCTAAACAGGTGCTCAGAACGCATGCGGTAAAATATGCGCGCGTGCATGGTGGCATCAAGGACCAAAAGATTATAGACGATGAGCCTGATCGCCATCGTTGGTCTAAACAGGTGCTCAGAACGCATGCGGTAAAATATGCGCGCGTGCATGGTGGCATCAAGGACCAAAAGATTATAGACGATGAGCTGATCGCCATCGTTGGTCTAAACAGGTGCTCAGAACGCATGCGGTAAAATATGCGCGCGTGCATGGTGGCATCAAGGACCAAAAGATTATAGACGATGAGCCTGATCGCCATCGTTGGTCTAAACAGGTGCTCAGAACGCATGCGGTAAAATATGCGCGCGTGCATGGTGGCAGCAAGGACAAAAGATTATAGACGATGAGCCTGATCGCCATCGTTGGTCTAAACAGGTGCTCAGAACGCATGCGGTAAAATATGCGCGCGTGCATGGTGGCATCAAGGACCAAAAGATTATAGACGATGAGCCTGATCGCCATCGTTGGTCTAACAGGTGCTCAGAAACGCATGCGTAAAAATATGCGCGCGTGCATGGTGGCATCGGACCAAAAGATTATAGACGATGAGCCTGATCGCCATCGTTGTCTAAACAGGTGCTCAGAACGCATGCGGTAAAATATGCGCGCGTGCATGGTGGCATCAAGGACCAAAAGATTATAGACGATGAGCCTGATCGCCATCGTTGGTCTGAACAGGTGCTCAGAACGCATGCGGTAAAATATGCGCGTGCATGGTGGCATCAAGGACCAAAAGATTATAGACGATGAGCCTGATCGCCATCGTTGGTCTAAACAGGTGCTCAGAACGCATGCGGTAAAATATGCGCGCGTGCATGGTGGCATCAAGGACCAAAGATTATAGACGATGAGCCTGATCGCCATCGTTGGTCTAAACAGGTGCTCAGAACGCATGCGGTAAAATATGCGCGCTGCATGGTGGCATCAAGGACCAAAAGATTATAGACGATGAGCCTGATCGCCATCGTTGGTCTAAACAGGTGCTCAGAACGCATGCGGTAAAATATGCGCGCGTGCATGGTGGCATCAAGGACCAAAAGATTATAGACGATGAGCCTGATCGCCATCGTTGGTCTAAACAGGTGCTCAGAACGCATGCGGTAAAATATGCGCGCGTGCATGGTGGCATCAAGGACCAAAAGATTATAGACGATGAGCCTGATCGCCATCGTTGGTCTGAACAGGTGCTCAGAACGCATGCGGTAAAATATGTGCGCGTGCATGGTGGCATCAAGGACCAAAAGATTATAGACGATGAGCCTGATCGCCATCGTTGGTCTAAACAGGTGCTCAGAACGCATGCGGTAAAATATGCGCGCGTGCATGGTGGCATCAAGGACCAAAGATTATAGACGATGAGCCTGATCGCCATCGTTGGTCTAAACAGGTGCTCAGAACGCATGCGGTAAAATATGCGCGCGTGCATGGTGGCATCAAGGACCAAAAGATTATAGACGATGAGCCTGATCGCCATCGTTGGTCTAAACAGGTGCTCAGAACGCATGCGGTAAAATATGCGCGCGTGCATGGTGGCATCAAGGACCAAAAGATTATAGACGATGAGCCTGATCGCCATCGTTGGTCTAAACAGGTGCTCAGAACGCATGCGGTAAAATATGCGCGCGTGCATGGTGGCATCAAGGACCAAAAGATTATAGACGATGAGCCTGATCGCCATCGTTGGTCTAAACAGGTGCTCAGAACGCATGCGGTAAAATATGCGCGCGTGCATGGTGGCATCAAGGACCAAAAGATTATAGACGATGAGCCTGATCGCCATCGTTGGTCTAAACAGGTGCTCAGAACGCATGCGGTAAAATATGCGCGCGTGCATGGTGGCATCAAGGACCAAAAGATTATAGACGATGAGCCTGATCGCCATCGTTGGTCTAAACAGGTGCTCAGAACGCATGCGGTAAAATATGCGCGCGTGCATGGTGGCATCAAGGACCAAAAGATTATAGACGATGAGCCTGATCGCCATCGTTGGTCTAAACAGGTGCTCAGAACGCAGTAAAAATGCCGCGCGCATGCGCCAAAAGATTATAGACGAAATCGCCATATGCGCGCGTGCATGGTGGCATCAAGGACCAAAAGATTATAGACGATGAGCCTGATCGCCATCGTTGGTCTAAACAGGTGCTCAGAACGCATGCGGTAAAATATGCGCGCGTGCATGGTGGCATCAAGGACCAAAAGATTATAGACGATGAGCCTGATCGCCATCGTTGGTCTAAAAACAGGTGCTCAGAACGCTGATGCGGTAAAATATGCGCGCGTGCATGGTGGCATCAAGGACCAAAAGATTATAGACGATGAGCCTGATCGCCATCGTTGGTCTAAACAGGTGCTCAGAACGCATGCGGTAAAATATGCGCGCGTGCATGGTGGCATCGAGCACCAAAAGATTATAGACGATGAGCCTGATCGCCATCGTTGGTCTAAACAGGTGCTCAGAACGCATGCGGTAAAATATGCGCGCGTGCATGGTGGGCATCAAGGACCAAAAGATTATAGACGATGAGCCTGATCGCCATCGTTGGTCTAAACAGGTGCTCAGAACGCATGCGGTAAAATATGCGCGCGTGCATGGTGGCATCAAGGACCAAAAGATTATAGACGATGAGCCTGATCGCCATCGTTGGTCTAAACAGGTGCTCAGAACGCATGCGGTAAAATATGCGCGCGTGCATGGTGGCATCAAGGACCAAAAGATTATAGACGATGAGCCTGATCGCCATCGTTGGTCTAAACAGGTGCTCAGAACGCATGCGGTAAAATATGCGCGCGTGCATGGTGGCATCAAGGACCAAAAGATTATAGACGATGAGCCTGATCGCCATCGTTGGTCTAAACAGGTGCTCAGAACGCATGCGGTAAAATATGCGCGCGTGCATGGTGGCATCAAGGACCAAAAGATTATAGACGATGAGCCTGATCGCCATCGTTGGTCTAAACAGGTGCTCAGAACGCATGCGGTAAAATATGCGCGCGTGCATGGTGGCATCAAGGACCAAAAGATTATAGACGATGAGCCTGATCGCCATCGTTGGTCTAAACAGGTGCTCAGAACGCATGCGGTAAAATATGCGCGCGTGCATGGTGGCATCAAGGACCAAAAGATTATAGACGATGAGCCTGATCGCCATCGTTGGTCTAAACAGGTGCTCAGAACGCATGCGGTAAAATATGCGCGCGTGCATGGTGGCATCAAGGACCAAAAGATTATAGACGATGAGCCTGATCGCCATCGTTGGTCTAAACAGGTGCTCAGAACGCATGCGGTAAAATATGCGCGCGTGCATGGTGGCATCAAGGACCAAAAGATTATAGACGATGAGCCTGATCGCCATCGTTGGTCTAAACAGGTGCTCAGAACGCATGCGGTAAAATATGCGCGCGTGCATGGTGGCATCAAGGACCAAAAGATTATAGACGATGAGCCTGATCGCCATCGTTGGTCTAAACAGGTGCTCAGAACGCATGCGGTAAAATATGCGCGCGTGCATGGTGGCATCAGGACCAAAAGATTATAGACGATGAGCCTGATCGCCATCGTTGGTCTAAACAGGTGCTCAGAACGCATGCGGTAAAATATGCGCGCGTGCATGGTGGCATCAAGGACCAAAAAGATTATAGACGATGAGCCTGATCGCCATCGTTGGTCTAAACAGGTGCTCAGAACGCATGCGGTAAAATATGCGCGCGTGCATGGTGGCATCAAGGACCAAAAGATTATAGACGATGAGCCTGATCGCCATCGTTGGTCTAAACAGGTGCTCAGAACGCATGCGGTAAAATATGCGCGTGCATGGTGGCATCGACCAAAAGATTATAGACGATGAGCCTGATCGCCATCGTTGGTCTAAACAGGTGCTCAGAACGCATGCGGTAAAATATGTGCGCGTGCATGGTGGCATCAAGGACCAAAAGATTATAGACGATGAGCCTGATCGCCATCGTTGGTCTAAACAGGTGCTCAGAACGCATGCGGTAAAATATGCGCGTGCATGGTGCATCAAGGACCAAAAGATTATAGACGATGAGCCTGATCGCCATCGTTGGTCTAAACAGGTGCTCAGAACGCATGCGGTAAAATATGCGCGCGTGCATGGTGGCATCAAGGACCAAAAGATTATAGACGATGAGCCTGATCGCCATCGTTGGTCTAAACAGGTGCTCAGAACGCATGCGGTAAAATATGCGCGCGTGCATGGTGGCATCAAGGACCAAAAGATTATAGACGATGAGCCTGATCGCCATCGTTGGTCTAAACAGGTGCTCAGAACGCATGCGGTAAAATATGCGCGCGTGCATGGTGGCATCAAGGACCAAAAGATTATAGACGATGAGCCTGATCGCCATCGTTGGTCTAAACAGGTGCTCAGAACGCATGCGGTAAAATATGCGCGCGTGCATGGTGGCATCAAGGACCAAAAGATTATAGACGATGAGCCTGATCGCCATCGTTGGTCTAAACAGGTGCTCAGAACGCATGCGGTAAAATATGCGCGCGTGCATGGTGGCATCAAAGGACCAAAAGATTATAGACGATGAGCCTGATCGCCATCGTTGGTCTAAACAGGTGCTCAGAACGCATGCGGTAAAATATGCGCGCGTGCATGGTGGCATCAAGGACCAAAAGATTATAGACGATGAGCCTGATCGCCATCGTTGGTCTAAACAGGTGCTCAGAACGCATGCGGTAAAATATGCGCGCGTGCATGGTGGCATCAAGGACCAAAAGATTATAGACGATGAGCCTGATCGCCATCGTTGGTCTAAACAGGTGCTCAGAACGCATGCGGTAAAATATGCGCGCGTGCATGGTGGCATCAAGGACCAAAAGATTATAGACGATGAGCCTGATCGCCATCGTTGGTCTAAACAGGTGCTCAGAACGCATGCGGTAAAATATGCGCGCGTGCATGGTGGCATCAAGGACCAAAAGATTATAGACGATGAGCCTGATCGCCATCGTTGGTCTAAACAGGTGCTCAGAACGCATGCGGTAAAATATGCGCGCGTGCATGGTGGCATCAAGGACCAAAAGATTATAGACGATGAGCCTGATCGCCATCGTTGGTCTAAACAGGTGCTCAGAACGCATGCGGTAAAATATGCGCGCGTGCATGGTGGCATCAAGGAACCAAAAGATTATAGACGATGAGCCTGATCGCCATCGTTGGTCTAAACAGGTGCTCAGAACGCATGCGGTAAAAATATGCGCGCGTGCATGGTGGCATCAAGGACCAAAAGATTATAGACGATGAGCCTGATCGCCATCGTTGGTCTAAACAGGTGCTCAGAACGCATGCGGTAAAATATGCGCGCGTGCATGGTGGCATCAAGGACCAAAAGATTATAGACGATGAGCCTGATCGCCATCGTTGGTCTAAACAGGTGCTCAGAACGCATGCGGTAAAATATGCGCGCGTGCATGGTGGCATCAAGGACCAAAAGATTATAGACGATGAGCCTGATCGCCATCGTTGGTCTAAACAGGTGCTCAGAACGCATGCGGTAAAATATGCGCGCGTGCATGGTGGCATCAAGGACCAAAAGATTATAGACGATGAGCCTGATCGCCATCGTTGGTCTAAACAGGTGCTCAGAACGCATGCGGTAAAATATGCGCGCGTGCATGGTGGCATCAAGGACCAAAAGATTATAGACGATGAGCCTGATCGCCATCGTTGGTCTAAACAGGTGCTCAGAACGCATGCGGTAAAAATATGCGCGCGTGCATCGTTGTCTAAAAGGGGTGGCATCAAGGACCAAAAGATTATAGACGATGAGCCTGATCGCCATCGTTGGTCTAAACAGGTGCTCAGAACGCATGCGGTAAAATATGCGCGCGTGCATGGTGGCATCAAGGACCAAAAGATTATAGACGATGAGCCTGATCGCCATCGTTGGTCTAAACAGGTGCTCAGAACGCATGCGGTAAAATATGCGCGCGTGCATGGTGGCATCAAGGACCAAAAGATTATAGACGATGAGCCTGATCGCCATCGTTGGTCTAAACAGGTGCTCAGAACGCATGCGGTAAAATATGCGCGCGTGCATGGTGGCATCAAGGACCAAAAGATTATAGACGATGAGCCTGATCGCCATCGTTGGTCTAAACAGGTGCTCAGAACGCATGCGGTAAAAATATGCGCGCGTGCATGGTGGCATCAAGGACCAAAAGATTATAGACGATGAGCCTGATCGCCATCGTTGGTCTAAACAGGTGCTCAGAACGCATGCGGTAAAATATGCGCGCGTGCATGGTGGCATCAAGGACCAAAAGATTATAGACGATGAGCCTGATCGCCATCGTTGGTCTAAACAGGTGCTCAGAACGCATGCGGTAAAATATGCGCGCGTGCATGGTGGCATCAAGGACCAAAAGATTATAGACGATGAGCCTGATCGCCATCGTTGGTCTAAACAGGTGCTCAGAAGCATGCGGTAAAATATGCGCGCGTGCATGGTGGCATCAAGGACCAAAAGATTATAGACGATGAGCCTGATCGCCATCGTTGGTCTAAACAGGTGCTCAGAACGCATGCGGTAAAATATGCGCGCGTGCATGGTGGCATCAAGGACCAAAAGATTATAGACGATGAGCCTGATCGCCATCGTTGGTCTAAACAGGTGCTCAGAACGCATGCGGTAAAATATGCGCGCGTGCATGGTGGCATCAAGGACCAAAAGATTATAGACGATGAGCCTGATCGCCATCGTTGGTCTAAACAGGTGCTCAGAACGCATGCGGTAAAATATGCGCGCGTGCATGGTGGCATCAAGGACCAAAAGATTATAGACGATGAGCCTGATCGCCATCGTTGGTCTAAACAGGTGCTCAGAACGCATGCGGTAAAATATGCGCGCGTGCATGGTGGCATCAAGGACCAAAAGATTATAGACGATGAGCCTGATCGCCATCGTTGGTCTAAACAGGTGCTCAGAACGCATGCGGTAAAATATGCGCGCGTGCATGGTGGCATCAAGGACCAAAAGATTATAGACGATGAGCCTGATCGCCATCGTTGGTCTAAACAGGTGCTCAGAACGCATGCGGTAAAATATGCGCGCGTGCATGGTGGCATCAAGGACCAAAGATTATAGACGATGAGCCTGATCGCCATCGTTGGTCTAACAGGTGCTCAGAACGCATGCGGTAAAATATGCGCGCGTGCATGGTGGCATCAAGGACCAAAAGATTATAGACGATGAGCCTGATCGCCATCGTTGGTCTAAACAGGTGCTCAGAACGCATGCGGTAAAATATGCGCGCGTGCATGGTGGCATCAAGGACCAAAAGATTATAGACGATGAGCCTGATCGCCATCGTTGGTCTAAACAGGTGCTCAGAACGCATGCGGTAAAATATGCGCGCGTGCATGGTGGCATCAAGGACCAAAAGATTATAGACGATGAGCCTGATCGCCATCGTTGGTCTAAACAGGTGGCTCAGAACGCATGCGGTAAAATATGCGCGCGTGCATGGTGGCATCAAGGACCAAAAGATTATAGACGATGAGCCTGATCGCCATCGTTGGTCTAAACAGGTGCTCAGAACGCATGCGGTAAAATATGCGCGCGTGCATGGTGGCATCGAGGACCAAAAGATTATAGACGATGAGCCTGATCGCCATCGTTGGTCTAAACAGGTGCTCAGAACGCATGCGGTAAAATATGCGCGCGTGCATGGTGGCATCAAGGACCAAAAGATTATAGACGATGAGCCTGATCGCCATCGTTGGTCTAAACAGGTGCTCAGAACGCATGCGGTAAAATATGCGCGCGTGCATGGTGGCATCAAGGACCAAAAGATTATAGACGATGAGCCTGATCGCCATCGTTGGTCTAAACAGGTGCTCAGAACGCATGCGGTAAAATATGCGCGCGTGCATGGTGGCATCAAGGACCAAAAGATTATAGACGATGAGCCTGATCGCCATCGTTGGTCTAAACAGGTGCTCAGAACGCATGCGGTAAAATATGCGCGCGTGCATGGTGGCATCAAGGACCAAAAGATTATAGACGATGAGCCTGATCGCCATCGTTGGTCTAAACAGGTGCTCAGAACGCATGCGGTAAAATATGCGCGCGTGCATGGTGGCATCAAGGACCAAAAGATTATAGACGATGAGCCTGATCGCCATCGTTGGTCTAAACAGGTG
The DNA here is from genome assembly GCA_022414725.1 of Microglena sp. YARC. Taxonomy (NCBI): domain Eukaryota; kingdom Viridiplantae; phylum Chlorophyta; class Chlorophyceae; order Chlamydomonadales; family Chlamydomonadaceae; genus Microglena; species Microglena sp. YARC. The sequence goes on along the minus strand of CM039463.1, from coordinate 4,071,148 downwards.
CTCAGAACGCATGCGGTAAAATATGCGCGCGTGCATGGTGGCATCAAGGACCAAAAGATTATAGACGATGAGCCTGATCGCCATCGTTGGTCTAAACAGGTGCTCAGAACGCATGCGGTAAAATATGCGCGCGTGCATGGTGGCATCAAGGACCAAAAGATTATAGACGATGAGCCTGATCGCCATCGTTGGTCTAAACAGGTGCTCAGAACGCATGCGGTAAAATATGCGCGCGTGCATGGTGGCATCAAGGACCAAAAGATTATAGACGATGAGCCTGATCGCCATCGTTGGTCTAAACAGGTGCTCAGAACGCATGCGGTAAAATATGCGCGCATGCATGGTGGCATCAAGGACCAAAAGATTATAGACGATGAGCCTGATCGCCATCGTTGGTCTAAACAGGTGCTCAGAACGCATGCGGTAAAATATGCGCGCGTGCATGGTGGCATCAAGGACCAAAAGATTATAGACGATGAGCCTGATCGCCATCGTTGGTCTAAACAGGTGCTCAGAACGCATGCGGTAAAATATGCGCGCGTGCATGGTGGCATCAAGGACCAAAAGATTATAGACGATGAGCCTGATCGCCATCGTTGGTCTAAACAGGTGCTCAGAACGCATGCGGTAAAATATGCGCGCGTGCATGGTGGCATCAAGGACCAAAAGATTATAGACGATGAGCCTGATCGCCATCGTTGGTCTAAACAGGTGCTCAGAACGCATGCGGTAAAATATGCGCGCGTGCATGGTGGCATCAAGGACCAAAAGATTATAGACGATGAGCCTGATCGCCATCGTTGGTCTAAACAGGTGCTCAGAACGCATGCGGTAAAATATGCGCGCGTGCATGGTGGCATCAAGGACCAAAAGATTATAGACGATGAGCCTGATCGCCATCGTTGGTCTAAACAGGTGCTCAGAACGCATGCGGTAAAATATGCGCGCGTGCATGGTGGCATCAAGGACCAAAAGATTATAGACGATGAGCCTGATCGCCATCGTTGGTCTAAACAGGTGCTCAGAACGCATGCGGTAAAATATGCGCGCGTGCATGGTGGCATCAAGGACCAAAAGATTATAGACGATGAGCCTGATCGCCATCGTTGGTCTAAACAGGTGCTCAGAACGCATGCGGTAAAATATGCGCGCGTGCATGGTGGCATCAAGGACCAAAAGATTATAGACGATGAGCCTGATCGCCATCGTTGGTCTAAACAGGTGCTCAGAACGCATGCGGTAAAATATGCGCGCGTGCATGGTGGCATCAAGGACCAAAAGATTATAGACGATGAGCCTGATCGCCATCGTTGGTCTAAACAGGTGCTCAGAACGCATGCGGTAAAAATATGCGCGCGTGCATGGTGGCATCAAGGACCAAAAGATTATAGACGATGAGCCTGATCGCCATCGTTGGTCTAAACAGGTGCTCAGAACGCATGCGGTAAAATATGCGCGCGTGCATGGTGGCATCAAGGACCAAAAGATTATAGACGATGAGCCTGATCGCCATCGTTGGTCTAAACAGGTGCTCAGAACGCATGCGGTAAAATATGCGCGCGTGCATGGTGGCATCAAGGACCAAAAGATTATAGACGATGAGCCTGATCGCCATCGTTGGTCTAAACAGGTGCTCAGAACGCATGCGGTAAAATATGCGCGCGTGCATGGTGGCATCAAGGACCAAAAGATTATAGACGATGAGCCTGATCGCCATCGTTGGTCTAAACAGGTGCTCAGAACGCATGCGGTAAAATATGCGCGCGTGCATGGTGGCATCAAGGACCAAAAGATTATAGACGATGAGCCTGATCGCCATCGTTGGTCTAAACAGGTGCTCAGAACGCATGCGGTAAAATATGCGCGCGTGCATGGTGGCATCAAGGACCAAAAGATTATAGACGATGAGCCTGATCGCCATCGTTGGTCTAAACAGGTGCTCAGAACGCATGCGGTAAAATATGCGCGCGTGCATGGTGGCATCAAGGACCAAAAGATTATAGACGATGAGCCTGATCGCCATCGTTGGTCTAAACAGGTGCTCAGAACGCATGCGGTAAAATATGCGCGCGTGCATGGTGGCATCAAGGACCAAAAGATTATAGACGATGAGCCTGATCGCCATCGTTGGTCTAAACAGGTGCTCAGAACGCATGCGGTAAAATATGCGCGCGTGCATGGTGGCATCAAGGACCAAAAGATTATAGACGATGAGCCTGATCGCCATCGTTGGTCTAAACAGGTGCTCAGAACGCATGCGGTAAAATATGCGCGCGTGCATGGTGGCATCAAGGACAAAAGATTATAGACGATGAGCCTGATCGCCATCGTTGGTCTAAACAGGTGCTCAGAACGCATGCGGTAAAAATATGCGCGCGTGCATGGTGGCATCAAGGACCAAAAGATTATAGACGATGAGCCTGATCGCCATCGTTGGTCTAAACAGGTGCTCAGAACGCATGCGGTAAAATATGCGCGCGTGCATGGTGGCATCAAGGACCAAAAGATTATAGACGATGAGCCTGATCGCCATCGTTGGTCTAAACAGGTGCTCAGAACGCATGCGGTAAAATATGCGCGCGTGCATGGTGGCATCAAGGACCAAAAGATTATAGACGATGAGCCTGATCGCCATCGTTGGTCTAAACAGGTGCTCAGAACGCATGCGGTAAAATATGCGCGCGTGCATGGTGGCATCAAGGACCAAAAGATTATAGACGATGAGCCTGATCGCCATCGTTGGTCTAAACAGGTGCTCAGAACGCATGCGGTAAAATATGCGCGCGTGCATGGTGGCATCAAGGACCAAAAGATTATAGACGATGAGCCTGATCGCCATCGTTGGTCTAAACAGGTGCTCAGAACGCATGCGGTAAAATATGCGCGCGTGCATGGTGGCATCAAGGACCAAAAGATTATAGACGATGAGCCTGATCGCCATCGTTGGTCTAAACAGGTGCTCAGAACGCATGCGGTAAAATATGCGCGCGTGCATGGTGGCATCAAGGACCAAAAGATTATAGACGATGAGCCTGATCGCCATCGTTGGTCTAAACAGGTGCTCAGAACGCATGCGGTAAAATATGCGCGCGTGCATGGTGGCATCAAGGACCAAAAGATTATAGACGATGAGCCTGATCGCCATCGTTGGTCTAAACAGGTGCTCAGAACGTTGGCATGCGGTAAAATATGCGCGCGTGCATGGTGGCATCAAGGACCAAAAGATTATAGACGATGAGCCTGATCGCCATCGTTGGTCTAAACAGGTGCTCAGAACGCATGCGGTAAAAATATGCGCGCGTGCATGGTGGCATCAAGGACCAAAAGATTATAGACGATGAGCCTGATCGCCATCGTTGGTCTAAACAGGTGCTCAGAACGCATGCGGTAAAATATGCGCGCGTGCATGGTGGCATCAAGGACCAAAAGATTATAGACGATGAGCCTGATCGCCATCGTTGGTCTAAACAGGTGCTCAGAACGCATGCGGTAAAATATGCGCGCGTGCATGGTGGCATCAAGGACCAAAAGATTATAGACGATGAGCCTGATCGCCATCGTTGGTCTAAACAGGTGCTCAGAACGCATGCGGTAAAATATGCGCGCGTGCATGGTGGCATCAAGGACCAAAAGATTATAGACGATGAGCCTGATCGCCATCGTTGGTCTAAACAGGTGCTCAGAACGCATGCGGTAAAATATGCGCGCGTGCATGGTGGCATCAAGGACCAAAAGATTATAGACGATGAGCCTGATCGCCATCGTTGGTCTAAACAGGTGCTCAGAACGCATGCGGTAAAATATGCGCGCGTGCATGGTGGCATCAAGGACCAAAAGATTATAGACGATGAGCCTGATCGCCATCGTTGGTCTAAACAGGTGCTCAGAACGCATGCGGTAAAATATGCGCGCGTGCATGGTGGCATCAAGGACCAAAAGATTATAGACGATGAGCCTGATCGCCATCGTTGGTCTAAACAGGTGCTCAGAACGCATGCGGTAAAATATGCGCGCGTGCATGGTGGCATCAAGGACCAAAAGATTATAGACGATGAGCCTGATCGCCATCGTTGGTCTAAACAGGTGCTCAGAACGCATGCGGTAAAATATGCGCGCGTGCATGGTGGCATCAAGGACCAAAAGATTATAGACGATGAGCCTGATCGCCATCGTTGGTCTAAACAGGTGCTCAGAACGCATGCGGTAAAATATGCGCGCGTGCATGGTGGCATCAAGGACCAAAAGATTATAGACGATGAGCCTGATCGCCATCGTTGGTCTAAACAGGTGCTCAGAACGCATGCGGTAAAATATGCGCGCGTGCATGGTGGCATCAAGGACCAAAAGATTATAGACGATGAGCCTGATCGCCATCGTTGGTCTAAACAGGTGCTCAGAACGCATGCGGTAAAATATGCGCGCGTGCATGGTGGCATCAAGGACCAAAAGATTATAGACGATGAGCCTGATCGCCATCGTTGGTCTAAACAGGTGCTCAGAACGCATGCAAATATTTGCGCGTGCAGGCATCAAGGACCAAAAGATTATAGACGATGAGCCTGATCGCCATCGTTGGTCTAAACAGGTGCTCAGAACGCATGCGGTAAAATATGCGCGCGTGCATGGTGGCATCAAGGACCAAAAGATTATAGACGATGAGCCTGATCGCCATCGTTGGTCTAAACAGGTGCTCAGAACGCATGCGGTAAAATATGCGCGCGTGCATGGTGGCATCAAGGACCAAAAGATTATAGACGATGAGCCTGATCGCCATCGTTGGTCTAAACAGGTGCTCAGAACGCATGCGGTAAAATATGCGCGCGTGCATGGTGGCATCAAGGACCAAAAGATTATAGACGATGAGCCTGATCGCCATCGTTGGTCTAAACAGGTGCTCAGAACGCATGCGGTAAAATATGCGCGCGTGCATGGTGGCATCAAGGACCAAAAGATTATAGACGATGAGCCCTGATCGCCATCGTTGGTCTAAACAGGTGCTCAGAACGCATGCGGTAAAATATGCGCGCGTGCATGGTGGCATCAAGGACCAAAAGATTATAGACGATGAGCCTGATCGCCATCGTTGGTCTAAACAGGTGCTCAGAACGCATGCGGTAAAATATGCGCGCGTGCATGGTGGCATCAAGGACCAAAAGATTATAGACGATGAGCCTGATCGCCATCGTTGGTCTAAACAGGTGCTCAGAACGCATGCGGTAAAATATGCGCGCGTGCATGGTGGCATCAAGGACCAAAAGATTATAGACGATGAGCCTGATCGCCATCGTTGGTCTAAACAGGTGCTCAGAACGCATGCGGTAAAATATGCGCGCGTGCATGGTGGCATCAAGGACCAAAAGATTATAGACGATGAGCCTGATCGCCATCGTTGGTCTAAACAGGTGCTCAGAACGCATGCGGTAAAATATGCGCGCGTGCATGGTGGCATCAAGGACCAAAAGATTATAGACGATGAGCCTGATCGCCATCGTTGGTCTAAACAGGTGCTCAGAACGCATGCGGTAAAATATGCGCGCGTGCATGGTGGCATCAAGGACCAAAAGATTATAGACGATGAGCCTGATCGCCATCGTTGGTCTAAACAGGTGCTCAGAACGCATGCGGTAAAATATGCGCGCGTGCATGGTGGCATCAAGGACCAAAAGATTATAGACGATGAGCCTGATCGCCATCGTTGGTCTAAACAGGTGCTCAGAACGCATGCGGTAAAATATGCGCGCGTGCATGGTGGCATCAAGGACCAAAAGATTATAGACGATGAGCCTGATCGCCATCGTTGGTCTAAACAGGTGCTCAGAACGCATGCGGTAAAATATGCGCGCGTGCATGGTGGCATCAAGGACCAAAAGATTATAGACGATGAGCCTGATCGCCATCGTTGGTCTAAACAGGTGCTCAGAACGCATGCGGTAAAATATGCGCGCGTGCATGGTGGCATCAAGGACCAAAAGATTATAGACGATGAGCCTGATCGCCATCGTTGGTCTAAACAGGTGCTCAGAACGCATGCGGTAAAATATGCGCGCGTGCATGGTGGCATCAAGGACCAAAAGATTATAGACGATGAGCCTGATCGCCATCGTTGGTCTAAACAGGTGCTCAGAACGCATGCGGTAAAAATATGCGCGCGTGCATGGTGGCATCAAGGACCAAAAGATTATAGACGATGAGCCTGATCGCCATCGTTGGTCTAAACAGGTGCTCAGAACGCATGCGGTAAAATATGCGCGCGTGCATGGTGGCATCAAGGACCAAAAGATTATAGACGATGAGCCTGATCGCCATCGTTGGTCTAAACAGGTGCTCAGAACGCATGCGGTAAAATATGCGCGCGTGCATGGTGGCATCAAGGACCAAAAGATTATAGACGATGAGCCTGATCGCCATCGTTGGTCTAAACAGGTGCTCAGAACGCATGCGGTAAAATATGCGCGCGTGCATGGTGGCATCAAGGACCAAAAGATTATAGACGATGAGCCTGATCGCCATCGTTGGTCTAAACAGGTGCTCAGAACGCATGCGGTAAAATATGCGCGCGTGCATGGTGGCATCAAGGACCAAAAGATTATAGACGATGAGCCTGATCGCCATCGTTGGTCTAAACAGGTGCTCAGAACGCATGCGGTAAAATATGCGCGCGTGCATGGTGGCATCAAGGACCAAAAGATTATAGACGATGAGCCTGATCGCCATCGTTGGTCTAAACAGGTGCTCAGAACGCATGCGGTAAAAATATGCGCGCGTGCATGGTGGCATCAAGGACCAAAAGATTATAGACGATGAGCCTGATCGCCATCGTTGGTCTAAACAGGTGCTCAGAACGCATGCGGTAAAATATGCGCGCGTGCATGGTGGCATCAAGGACCAAAAGATTATAGACGATGAGCCTGATCGCCATCGTTGGTCTAAACAGGTGCTCAGAACGCATGCGGTAAAATATGCGCGCGTGCATGGTGGCATCAAGGACCAAAAGATTATAGACGATGAGCCTGATCGCCATCGTTGGTCTAAACAGGTGCTCAGAACGCATGCGGTAAAATATGCGCGCGTGCATGGTGGCATCAAGGACCAAAAGATTATAGACGATGAGCCTGATCGCCATCGTTGGTCTAAACAGGTGCTCAGAACGCATGCGGTAAAATATGCGCGCGTGCATGGTGGCATCAAGGACCAAAAGATTATAGACGATGAGCCTGATCGCCATCGTTGGTCTAAACAGGTGCTCAGAACGCATGCGGTAAAATATGCGCGCGTGCATGGTGGCATCAAGGACCAAAAGATTATAGACGATGAGCCTGATCGCCATCGTTGGTCTAAACAGGTGCTCAGAACGCATGCGGTAAAATATGCGCGCGTGCATGGTGGCATCAAGGACCAAAAGATTATAGACGATGAGCCTGATCGCCATCGTTGGTCTAAACAGGTGCTCAGAACGCATGCGGTAAAATATGCGCGCGTGCATGGTGGCATCAAGGACCAAAAGATTATAGACGATGAGCCTGATCGCCATCGTTGGTCTAAACAGGTGCTCAGAACGCATGCGGTAAAATATGCGCGCGTGCATGGTGGCATCAAGGACCAAAAGATTATAGACGATGAGCCTGATCGCCATCGTTGGTCTAAACAGGTGCTCAGAACGCATGCGGTAAAATATGCGCGCGTGCATGGTGGCATCAAGGACCAAAAGATTATAGACGATGAGCCTGATCGCCATCGTTGGTCTAAACAGGTGCTCAGAACGCATGCGGTAAAATATGCGCGCGTGCATGGTGGCATCAAGGACCAAAAGATTATAGACGATGAGCCTGATCGCCATCGTTGGTCTAAACAGGTGCTCAGAACGCATGCGGTAAAATATGCGCGCGTGCATGGTGGCATCAAGGACCAAAAAGATTATAGACGATGAGCCTGATCGCCATCGTTGGTCTAAACAGGTGCTCAGAACGCATGCGGTAAAATATGTGCGCGTGCATGGTGGCATCAAGGACCAAAAGATTATAGACGATGAGCCTGATCGCCATCGTTGGTCTAAACAGGTGCTCAGAACGCATGCGGTAAAATATGCGCGCGTGCATGGTGGCATCAAGGACCAAAAGATTATAGACGATGAGCCTGATCGCCATCGTTGGTCTAAACAGGTGCTCAGAACGCATGCGGTAAAATATGCGCGCGTGCATGGTGGCATCAAGGACCAAAAGATTATAGACGATGAGCCTGATCGCCATCGTTGGTCTAAACAGGTGCTCAGAACGCATGCGGTAAAATATGCGCGCGTGCATGGTGGCATCAAGGACCAAAAGATTATAGACGATGAGCCTGATCGCCATCGTTGGTCTAAACAGGTGCTCAGAACGCATGCGGTAAAATATGTGCGCGTGCATGGTGGCATCAAGGACCAAAAGATTGTAGACGATGAGCCTGATCGCCATCGTTGGTCTAAACAGGTGCTCTGAACGCATGCGGTAAAATATGCGCGCGTGCATGGTGGCATCAAGGACCAAAAGATTATAGACGATGAGCCTGATCGCCATCGTTGGTCTAAACAGGTGCTCAGAACGCATGCGGTAAAATATGCGCGCGTGCATGGTGGCATCGAGCACCAAAAGATTATAGACGATGAGCCTGATCGCCATCGTTGGTCTAAACAGGTGCTCAGAACGCATGCGGTAAAATATGCGCGCGTGCATGGTGGCATCGAGCACCAAAAGATTATAGACGATGAGCCTGATCGCCATCGTTGGTCTAAACAGGTGCTCAGAACGCATGCGGTAAAATATGTGCGCGTCCATGGTGGCATCAAGGACCAAAAGTTTTTTTTTTTTATTCTTATTCTTATTCTTATTTAGTTTTGGTTACATTATTTCTTTAAATTCGATTCGATAGACGATGAGCCTGATCAGAGTTTTTTTTTACGACGACGCGTCGCCACTCCGTCGCCCCCCCGTCGTCCCTGGGTGATGGAGTGGGTCTGGCTATATGAGCCAGAATGGGCCTTCCGTCGCCCACTGTGCTACGGACCATTGGCCAAATGGCCTTCCCCCGGTCGCCCAATGCTTTCTTTGCCTACTGCTTCCGTCGCCCACTTCTTTAATGGCTGGAGTTAGTCCAGGGATGTGGCAGAGTGGAAGAGTGACACAAATGGAGGGAAAATGGCGGTACTGCTAAAACTCGTAGTGCGAAGACGAAAGTCGAGCCATGTGAAGACGAAAGTCGAGCTTTGTAACCGCTGGCCTGTTCAAAGTCGTCACCTGGACTTGTCGATACCAATGTGCAATAACGAAATGCTTCCGAAATCCCCTATGCAAAAAAACATTCGCAGCTAATTCCGCTTTCCTATAGCCCCTGCACCACCTGTCGAGCCATTGGAGATTTGGAGGCACCCGCGACAACTCCAGCAGATGCAGATCTAGATGCGCCTCATACTGAGGAGGCAGACAATGGACCTGAAGCGCCAACGACCAAAAGAAAGCGACTGTCATTAGTCTTCGAAGTAGACGACCATGTTTCGAGTTGACCGATTACCTGGCGTTGTATCGTCGTATCGAATTCGACAACAGGGCTACTGCAGTGTTGGGGCTACCGATGGACCCCAGCATATTCAAGGTGGTGCTGGGTTCGGATACGATTGAGTGCAAAGAGTGCTCATTTGCTGGTTATCCCTCCAAGTTTAAAGTTGGTTGTTGGTTACTAGGCTACATGATGCTGGGTATATATCCTGATGGCCTACTAGCCTTTAAACGTTCTCCCTCCGAATAGTGGACAAGTCAATGAGTGTAACATATGTCATTCATGTGAAAAATGCATGTTTCCTTAAGGACCCCAAATCTGCCCCCCCAGCCTCCACAAGAGGGGCGGCAATCCACCCCGCACGCTACACAATCTGGTGGGCTACGCAACTTTTCTGAAATCAGGCTTCAGTAGCCCACCCTGCTACTCAAATGTGCCTGGAAAAATCTGAAATAAAAAACACTGAGCCTAATCGCCATCGTTGGTCTAAACAGGCGCTCAGAACGCATGCAGGAAAATATGGATACTCATATCGACACAAAATGAGCACATCATCTCTGTCAAAGTTTTCAGATTTTGATGGGTGGGGAGCTGGGTGGGAAGTCAGCCACAAACAAAAAAAACGAAAGCCAGTCAGCGCCAGCTCGCGTAAATCCCGAAACCAAAAGCCAGCCAGCGCCAGCTCGCGAAATCCCTGTATAAGTACATATAGATATATTATTATTAGTAGTAGTAGTAGTAGTATCATTATCATTATTATTATTATTATTATTATTATTTTTTTTTTTTTTTATTATTATTATTATTATTATTATTATTATTATTATTATTATTATTATTATTATCATCATTATTATTAATATTATTATTATTATTATTATTATTATTGTTATTGTTATTATTATTATTATTATTATTATTATTATTATTATCATTATTATTAATATTATTATTATTATTATTATTATTATTATTATTATTATTATTATTATTATTGTTATTGTTATTATTTTTATTACTAAAATACGAAATACTCATTTGCCTTTCTCCCCACCTGTCAGAAGCGGATTCAACCCTTGGGGAAGATGGCAGAACAAATGAGGGTGCCCTGATGCTGTCTCTAAGAGCTGCCTGGAAGCTGGCAAAAAAAGCCCAAACTGCTTCAGGGAGCTGCCTAGAAGCTGACACGTTGAGCAAAAATACCTCTGGGAGCTGCCTAGAATCTGACATGTCGAGCCACAAGTGCCTCTGGAAGGTGCCTAGAAGCTGACACGTGGAGCCCAAAACTGGCTATGAAAGCTGCCTAGTAGATGATAAGCAAACGGTGGGGTAGCTCAAGAAGCTGCCTATACTCTGACAGGAAGAGTCAGAATTGGAATCAACCCTTGGACAAGAGAGCACATGAGAAATGGGCCCTGCCTAGAAACTGACTCGTTGAGCCAAAAAACACCTATGGGAGGTGCCTAGAAGCTGTCACGTTAAGCCAAAAATGCCTCTGGGAGCTGCTTAGAAGCTGATGAGAAAACCGTTAGGTAGCTCAAGAAGCTGCCTAGAAGCTGACAGGAAGAGTCAGAATTGGAATCAACCCTTGGACAAGAGAGTAAATGAGTGAGCCCTGAAGCTGGCTCCCGGAGCTGCCTAGAAGCTGACGTGTTGAGCCAATAGCTACCTCTGGGACCTGCCTAGAAGCTGGCATGTTGAGCCAACAAGTTATCTGCATCGTCGCCTGCAACGCTAAAAAATGGGGGAGAGTGATCGTGAGGGAGCAACAGGTAGCAACAGAAGCGAGTTAGTTACAAGACCGTTGTCTGGTGTGTCAGGCTTCAGTGCGGTCAGAGGGCTTCTGGTCGGTCGCACGGACAGAAATAAAAATGGGTAAACATGGGGGGTTCCTGCTCCCTTTGAAAGTAAGGGGGCTCTGCCCAAAAAACTACCTCTGGGAGCTGCCTAGCCGCTGACATGTTGACCCCAAAACTGGCTATGACAGCTGCCTAGAAGCTGGTAAGAAAAAACGTGGGGTAGCTCCAGAAGCTGCCTAGAAGCTGACAGAAAGAGTCAGAATTGAAATAAACCCTTGGGCAAGAGAGCAAATGAGAAATGAGTCAGCCCTGCCGCTGGATCTGGGCCCTACCTAGAAGCTGGCCATAAGGGCCAACAACTGTGTATGAGAGTTGCCTAGAAGCTGGCCATTAGAGCCAACGTTTGTGTATGAGAGTTGCCTAGAAGCTGGCCATAAGGGCCTACAACTGGCTATGACAGCTGCCTAGAAGCTGATAAGAAAAAACGATAAGTCCCTCCAGAAGCGGACTAGAAGCTGCCTAGAAGCTGGCAAGAAGAGCCACCAACTGGCTGTGGGAGCTGCGCAGAAGCTTATCAGAAAAAGTGTGGGAAAAGCTCCAGAAGCTGCCCAGAAGCTCACTAGAAGCTGACAAGAAGAGTCAGAAGTAGATTCAACCCTTGGGCAAGAGACCAAATGAGTCAGCCCTGCGTGTGGATCTGGACCCTGCCTAGAAAACGACTTGTTGAGCATAAAAACACCTATGGGAGCTGCCTAGAAGCTGACACGACAAGCAAAAAATGCCTTTGGGAGCTGCTAAATAGCTGACAAGAAGACTAAGAGTGGATTTAACCCTTGGGCAAGAGAGAAAATGAGTCAGCCATGCGAATGGCTCTGGGAGCTGCCTAGAAGCTGACATGACAAGCCAAAAAACGCCTTTAGGAGCTGCCTAGAAGCTGACAAGAAGACTAAGCTTTGGATTTAACCCTTGGGAAAGAGGGCAAATGAGTCAGCCATGCGACTGTCTCTGGGCCCTGCCTAGAAATTGACTCACTGAGCCAAAAACGACCTCTGGGAACTGCCTAGAAGCTGATGAGAAAATCCGTTAGATAGCTCCAGAAGCTGTATCTGGGAGCTGCCTAGAAGGGATCACAACGAGCCAAAAAACGCCTGCCAGAGCTGCCTAGAAGCTGGTGAGAAAACCGATAGATAGCTCCATAAGCTGCCTAGAAGCTGGCCAGAAGAGTCAGATGTGGATTGAACCCTTGGGCAAGAGAGCAAATGAGTCAGCCCTGCATCTGGCTCTGGGAGCCACCTGGAAGCTGATATGACGAGCCAAAAACTGCCTCTAAAAGCCGCCTAGGAGCTGATGAGATAACCGTGGAGTAGCTCCAGAAGCTGCCTAGAAGCTGACAACAAGACTCAGAAGTGAATTCAACCCTTGAGCAAGAGAGCACGAGAGAAATGTGCCAGCCCTGCAGCTGGTTCTGGAAGCTGCATAGAAGCTGACCAAAAGAGCCAATAACTGGGTCTAGGAGCTGCCTAGAAGCTGACACGTCAAGCCAATAAATGCCTATGGGAGCTGCTTAGAAGCTGATAAGAAAAAAACGATAGAGAGCTCCAGAAGCTGCCTAGAAGCAGGCAAGAAGAGTCAGATGTGGATTGAACCCTTGGGCAAGAGAGCAAATGAGAAAGCCCTGCAACTGGTTATGGGAGCTGCCTGGAAGCTGACCATAAGAGCCAATAACTGGGTCAAGAAGCCGCCTAGAAGCTGACAAATCCCTGCAACTGGTTATGGGAGCTGCCTGGAAGCTGATATGACGAGCCAAAAACTGCCTTCAAAAGCCGCCTAGAACGAAGCTGATAAGAAAACACGTGAAGTAGCTCCTAGAAGCTGCCTAGAAGCTGACAAGAAGAGTCGGAAGTGAATTCAACCCTTGAGCAAGAGAGCAAATGAGTCAGCCCTGCGACGGTCTCTGGGAGCTGCCTAGCAGCTGACATGATGAGCCAAAAACCGCCACTGGGAGCAGCCTAGAAGGTGGCAAAAAAGGGCCAAAATCTGGGCCTGGGAGCTGCCTAGAAGCTGACAATATGAGCTCAAAACTATGTCTGGGAGCTGACAAGAAGCTGGCAAATAGAGCCCAAAACAGCTGCCTAGAAGCTGAAAAGAAAAATCGTTGAGTGGCTCCAGAAGCTGCCTAGAAGCTGGCAAGAAGAGCCACCGACTGGATATGACAGGTGCCTAGAAGCTGATAAGGAAAATTATGGGGTAGCTCCAGAAGCTGCTTAGAAGCTGACAAGAAGTGTCAGAAGTGGATTCGAGCCTTGGGCAAGATGGCAGAGCAAATGAGTGAGTCCTGCGGCTGGCTCCATGAGCTGCCTAGAAGCTGACAAGAAGAGTTAGAAGTGGATTTGAGGCTTGGGCAAGATGGCAGAGCAAATGAGTGAGTCCTGCGGCTGGCTCTAGGAGCTGCCTAGAAGCTGATAAGAGAACCGTGGGGTAGCCCAAGAAGTTGGTAAGAAGCTGACAAAAATACTCAGAAGTGGATTCAACCCTTGAGCAAGAGAGAAAATGAATTAGCCCTGCGGCAGGCTCTAAGAGCTGCCTAGAAGCTGACCAAAAAGTCAGCATTGGATTCAAACCTTGGTCTAAGTAATGATAACGCCTGGTGGTGGGGCGTGGTATTAACGAAGCTCTGTCTTACGACAGTAGGCAACGGGCTGCTGCTTTACCTTGACAAAGCTACCATGGTGGTTGACAGCGACCGCGAACACTTAAGCGCACCCGTGGGGATTCGAACCCGGCACCTACATCGTTCTAGGAGCTCTGCCAATCTGCCATTGAGCCATTCGTTGAACCGGGACATAGAACGGACCCTTGGTCAAGATGGCAGAGCAAATGATTGATTTATTTTGTATTCATTTGGTATTCGAATTTGTAATTGTTCAGTATACAGCCAAAATACGCCACTGGGAGCAGCCTAGAAGGTGGCAAAAATGGCCAAAATCTGGACCTGGGAGCTGCCTAGAAGCTGCCTAGAATTTGTAATTGTTCAGTATACCGAGTATATACTAAACGATTATATTTAATTATAAATTGTGATCCATAATGCTTGCTTGCCTGCTTGCATGCTTGCTTGCTGCGATATTGCCTATTTTCTAAGGATTGGTTGGAAGAACCCTCCCGGATGTTGTGGAGCAGGCTTGTTTTGGGCCATGTTGGTGTTGGGTTGTGTTGGTGCTTGCTGGGCCATACAGGCGCTAGCAGGCTTGTCTTGGGCCATGTTGGTGTTGGGTCGTGTTGGTGCTAGCTGAGCCATACAGGCCCTAGCAGGCTTGTCTTGGGCCATGTTGGTTTTGGGTTGTGTTGGTGCTAGCTGGGCCATACAGGCGCTAGCAGGCTTGTCTTGGGCCATGTTGATGTTGGGTCGTGTTGGTGCTAGCTGGGCCATACAGGCGCTAGCAGGCTTGTCTTGGGCCATGTTGGTGTTGGGTCGTGTTGGTGCTAGCTGGGCCATACAGGCGCTAGCAGGCTTGTCTTTGGCAATGTTGGTGATGGGTTGTGTTGGCGCTAGCTGGCCCATGCAGGCCCTAGCAGGCTTGTCTTGGGCCATGCTGGTGTTGGCTTGTGTTGGTGCTAGCTGGGCCATGTTGGTGATGGGTCGTGTTGGTGCTTGCTGGGCCATACAGGCGCTAGCAGGCTTGTCTTGGGCCATGTTGGTGTTGGGTCGTGTTGGTGCTAGCTGGGCCATACAGGCGCTAGCAGGCTTGTCTTGGGCCATGTTGGTGTTGGCTTGTGTTGGTGCTAGCTGGGCCATACAGGCGCTAGCAGGCTTGTCTTGGGCCATGTTGGTGTTGGGTCGTGTTGGTGCTAGCTGGGCCATACAGGCCCTAGCAGGCTTGTCTTGGGCCATGTTGGTGTTGGTTCGTGTTGGTGCTAGCTGGGCCATACAGGCCCAAGCAGGCTTGTCTTGGGCAATGTTGGTGATGGGTCGTGTTGGTGCTAGCTGGGCCATACAAGCGCTAGCAGGCTTGTCTTGGGCCATGTTGGTGTTGGGTCGTGTTGGTGCTAGCTGGGCCATGCAGGCCCAAGCAGGCTTGTCTTAGGCCACGTTGGTGCTAGCTGGGCCATAAAGGCGCTAGCAGGCTTGTCTTGGGCCATGTTGGTGATAGCTGGCCCATTCAGGTGCTAGCTGACCACTGCAGGTGCTAGCTGGGCCATACAGGCGCTAGCAGGCTTGTCTTGGGCCCTGTTGGTGTTGGGTTGTGTTGGTGCTAGCTGGGCCATACAGGCGCTAGCAGGCTTGTCTTGGGCCATGTTGGTGTTGGGTCGTGTTGGTGCTAGCTGGGCCATACAGGCGCTAGCAGGCTTGTCTTGGGCCCTGTTGGTGTTGGGTTGTGTTGGTGCTAGCTGGGCCATACAGGCGCTAGCAGGCTTGTATTGGCCCATGTTGGTGCTAGCTGGACCATGTTGGTGCTAGTTGGACCATGCAGGTGCTAGCAGGCTTGTCTTGGGCCAACAATGGCTTGTCGCTGACAATGTCACGTAATGCAATGTTTGCCTTTATTTCCACATGTCCACCAGGGTTCTACATTTTGTCATTTGGGGTTGCACTTTTGATTCAAGTGAGAAGTGAACCTTTACACCTCACCTCCCCCCCACCCCCTGACCCCCTCCCCCCCCACCAACCAACCTCCCCAACACACCCCACACCCACCTACCCCTGCCAGGCCACTGCCGCCCTCGTTGCCCTACTCAACATGATTGCATCCGATGGTGGCCAGATCAATCAGAAGTGGACCCTGACCCCTGCATCCTATGATTACCCGTTGCGCTTTTTATTCAATTGAGAACGGAAATCTGCGCACTGCGCCCAGAGGGGGTCTAAACATGTTATGTAATGCAATATTTGCCTTTCCACATGTCTACCAGGGTTCTACATTTTGTCAATGGGGTTGCGCTTTTTATTCAATTGAGAACGGAAATCTGCGCACTGTGTAGCGGTACATAACCCTTCACGGGTACTCTGGCCGTCTAAACCTTAGCCTAGGTAACCCATCAACCTGTTCTGCTAGCTTACCCATATCGACATACACGTAAACACACATCACGTAGCCTGTTCACCTAGACTAACCCCTCAAGCTGCTGTATGCATCGTGAGCTGTTACACACTGCGCCCAGAGGGGGTCTAAAAATGCTATGTAATGCAAGGTTTGCCTTTCCACATGTCCACCAGGGTACTACAAAGTGTGCGTGGCATCCCGATTTTTCACACGCTTTTGACCCCCTGTGTGCTTTCCGCGAGTTTTGGGCACAACCCCCCTTTGGGCACTACAAAGCGCAGACCAATTTGACGTTTGTGCGCTTTAAGCGCTGAACAATTTGACAAAATGTGGTACCCTGATGCCCACCTGTCAGAAGTGGATTCATGTCCACCTGTCAGAAGTGGACTCATGTCCACCTGTCAGAAGTGGATTCATGTCCACCTGTCAGAAGTGGATTCATGTCCACCTGTCAGAAGTGGATTCATGTCCACCTGTCAGAAGTGGATTCATGTCCACCTGTCAGAGGTGGATTCATGTCCACCAGTCAGAAGTGGATTCATGTCCACCTGTCAGAAGTGGACTCATGTCCACCCGTCAGAAGTGGATTCATGTCCACCTGTCAGAGGTGAATTCATGTCCACCAGTCATAAGTGGATTCATGTCCACCTGTCAGAAGTGGATTCCATATCCACCTGTCAGAAGTGGATTCATGTCCACCTTTCAGAAGTGGATTCATGTCCACCTCTCAGAAGTGGATTCATGTCCACCTGTCAGAAGTGGATTCATGTCCACCTGTCAGAAGTGGATTCATGTCCACCTATCAGAAGTGGATTCATGTCCACCTACATGTCAGAGGTGGATTCATGTCCACCTGTCAGAAGTGGATTCATGTCCACCTGTCAGAAGTGGATTCATGTCCACCTGTCAGAAGTGGATTCATATCCACCTGTCAGAGGTGGATTCATGTCCACCTGTCAGAAGTGGATTCATGTCCACCTGTCAGAAGTGGATTCTTGTCCACCTGTCAGAAGTGGATTCATGTCCACCTTTCAGAAGTGGATTCATGTCCACCTGTCAGAAGTAGATTCATGTCCAGCTGTCAGGAGTGGATTCATGTCCACCTGTCAGAAGTGGATTCATGTCCACCTGTCATAAGTGGATTCATGTCCACCTGTCAGAAGTGGATTCATGTCCACCTGTCAGAAGTGGATTCATGTCCACCTGTCAGAGGTGGATTCATGTCCACCTGTCAGAAGTGGATTCATGTCCACCTGTCAGAAGTGGATTCATGTCCACCTGTCAGAAGTGGATTCATGTCCACCTGTCAGAAGAGGATTCATGTCCACCTGTCAGAAGTGGATTCATGTCCACCTGTCAGAAGTGGACTCATGTCCACCCGTCAGAAGTGGATTCATGTCCACCTGTCAGAGGTGGATTCATGTCCACCTGTCATAAGTGGATTCATGTCCACCTGTCAGAAGTGGATTCATGTCCACCTGTCAGAGGTGGATTCTTGTCCACCTGTCAGAAGTGGATTCATGTCCACCTGTCAGAAGTGGATTCCATATCCACCTGTCAGAAGTGGATTCATGTCCACCTGTCAGAAGTGGATTCATGTCCACCTGTCAGAAGTGGATTCATGTCCACCTGTCAGAAGTGGATTCTTGTCCACCTGCCAGAAGTGGATTCATATCCACCTGTCAGAAGTGGATTCAAGCCTTGGGCAAGATGACAGACAGATGATCAAGACAAGACAAAAAAAGGCCAAGCCCGATGCGTGAGTTTTTAGTTTTGTTTGTGCGTTGGCTTTTGGGTGTGGGTGGATGGGTGGGTGGGAAATGTAGTACCCAGATGTCCACCTGTCAGAAGTGGATTCAAGCCTTGGGCAAGATGACAGGCATACATTGACAAGCTGGATGGAAGAGCCACCGACTGGCTATGACAGCTGCCTAGACGTTGATAAGAAAAAACGTGGGGTAGCTCCATATCAGCTTGAAATCACTCCGGTAGAGTGGACAGTAGATTAAAGCAGCGGAACAGACGCACCAATCTATACACGGAGACAAGGATAACGTTACAGACACAGGAGACCCATAAAGGGGCACCTGTGGTGAAAGGAGGAGGTAGACAGGAACCTAACAGGGTACAGATCAGACCGGAGACGTAGGTGACAGGAAGCTGCCACTGAGTCATCTCAAGATGACTCAGTCCCACGGGAAGCTGGCTCAGGAGAGCCGATAGTTCTAAGGGAGTACATAAGTAGTCACCAAGTCATAAAACGCGTGAGAGCACCGCTATACATGCTGATACTCCACCTATGACACAGGTGACATACAATAGTACTACTCCACCTATGGCACTGGTGACATAGAACTATATGTAACAAATTAAAAAAAAAAAAAAAAAAATCAAAGAACTCCGAAAAATAAAAATCGAGAGAAACTTCAAATGAAACCCGAAGGGTGTAAGGGAAGGTATGAAGCAAGGCAAAGAACTAAAATTTGCCAAGTGGATATAAGAGGACAACTAAATATCAAAGTCGGGTAACAACGGTATAGAAAACCCGATCCGGGAATAGGAACCTAATGCCAATCAATGATAACTTAAAGAAACTCTAAATGTAACCAAAAATTCCAGAATACATGTAACCAAAATTCTAGAATACATGTAACCAAAAAATTGGTTTAAGGAGAAGCAGTCATTCCAAACATGCGAATGAAACGCCAGAACACCATAGGATCAAGGGGCTTGGTGAAGGGGTCAGCACAGTTGTCCTTAGTGTTAACATAGGCAACATCCACCTAGCCATCCTCCACCAGCTCCTGGATATAGTGATGGATGACATCAATGTGCTTGTTGCGAGGGAGCAGCTGACAGTCATTGGCCCAGCTCAAGGACCCCAAGTTGTCACCCTGAATGGTGACCAGGTCACAAGGCAGCCCTAGATCAATTCTCAACTTTTTCAACCATTGCACCTCCCTGGCAGTCTGAGACAGGGCCTGATACTCAGCCTCACTGGAGCTAACAGCAACAGTGGGTTGCCTTTTGCTCATCCAGTTCACAAGGCAGCCTCCAGCGAGCACAGCATAGCCAGTCTGAGATCTCCTGTCAGACCCATCATCAGCAAAGGATGAGTCACTAAAGACAGTAAAAGAGAAACCAGGGCTGTGAGTGTAAGTGAGGCCCAGATGGGAATGTTCTCTCAAATACAAAAGCAAGCGCTTGGCTGCAGCCCACAGGGGGGCAGTGGGTTGAGCAGAAAACCTGGACAGGTAGCTAACAGCAAAAGAAATATCAGGCCTTGTGCAGGTAGCCAGGTACAGCAGAGCCCCCACAAGAGAGAGGTACTGGCTATTAGAGGCCAGAGGTTCTCCAGGAGGATCAGTGACAGTGCACTTGGACATGGGAACTGAAAACTTGGGCTTGGTAGCAGCAGTGAGACCAAACTGCTCCACCAGCTCAACAATGTAGGAGTGCTGGGAGAGGTCGATCTTAACACACCTGCCGTCAGAATCAAGTGTACAAGTCATGTCCAATGAAAGGAACTGGACAGGTACACCCATTTCCTTGACTTCCCACCCAGCTGCTTCCATAGCCTTGATCAGCAAGGCATACCTATGCAGCTCACTAAAAGCACAGATAAAGTCATCCACATAGGTCAGGACATAGCTCCACCCACCAGTAGAATCCCTCCTGAAATACAGAGCAGGTTCAGCTGTGCACATGGTAAAACC
This sequence comes from Microglena sp. YARC, assembly GCA_022414725.1. Classification (NCBI taxonomy): domain Eukaryota; kingdom Viridiplantae; phylum Chlorophyta; class Chlorophyceae; order Chlamydomonadales; family Chlamydomonadaceae; genus Microglena; species Microglena sp. YARC. The sequence continues at coordinate 4,051,063 of CM039463.1, read as the reverse complement.
GTGGGCAACCAAAACCTGCTTTACATCTTTGCTCCAAGCCCTGGGTGCCTGCTTCAAACCATAAAGAGATTTAATCAGCTTACACACAAGGGGAACATTGTCAGGACCAAGTTCATGAAAGCCCTCAGGCTGGTAACAGAACAGGTCTAGACCAGGTTCCAGCTTGGCATTCAAGAATGCAGTCTTGATGTCTAGCTGCCTCACAAACATCTTCCTATGAGTGATGGCAGCAAGGAGCACACGAAGACCTGCTTTAGAGGAGACGGGGGCATATACATCATGGTAGTCCAGGACGTTGCAGAAAACCACGAACTACAAAACGAGCTTTAAAACGCAAAGAACCATCAGCCCCATGTTTCTTGACAAATAACCATCTGCCAGATAGAATCCTCTGCCTAGGAGGCTGTGGAGTTAGGACCCAAGTGCCATGAGCATGGAGGGAGGCCATCTCATCCTTCATAGCCTGCAGCCAGAGATCTCTGTCAGGGTTGGTAGGTAACATTGCAGCTTTATAAGAGAGTTCAGTAGAGGTAGAAATAAAAGCCCCCACGTACAAGCAGTGTACTTGTACATGGGCAGCGGGGATATCAGCAGTATCAGCAGTAACCGGTAATAAAGCCCCCAGCGCAGCACTCATGCGTGGTTGAACAAGGCCGGCCTCCTTTGCCTCTAAATCGTCGAAGCCTGGGTACACTGGAACACCCCAGCCATACGCAGTATCTGACCCGGACCAGTGTTCGAGGTCATCACTCACATCATCTGTGACGGCCACATCGTCGCAATGCCTGGCCCGGTATAAACCACCAGGTATACCAGGGGGTGAAGTGATCAACAACTCCCGCGAGCTATCCGAATAGGTGGACGGGGGGTGGCGACTAGTGGGCAGTGGACCTGTACTAGGTTCCACTATGACCCGAGGCTGTCCTAATCCTACGACTTCACCGACGAAACGTGGCGCAGAGGAAGGCCCGGCGACCCCCTGAGATTCGAATAAATTAGAGCTTGAAGGAACATCAGACTCCCCCTGGCCCAATGCCGCCGCACGCGATACAGCACCATCATTACCTGGCCTGGGACGCATCGTCATCCCATGACCAGTAAAGCGGTCAACAATCGGGGTTGGTAAAGGGCCCAGGACATTGTCAGTAGTATCAAGCCCTTTACCGATGATAGCGGCAGGGGTGCGAGAAAAATACTGAGATCCATCATAGGGAAAGAGCCCAGGGATACAGTTATAGCTAAACTGTTCATAGAAGAGCACATCACGACTCTCTACCACCTGGCGCAACTTCGGAACCCAAACAAAATAACTCTTACTCACCAGAGAATACCCAACCAGTCTACCAGATAACGCCCTTTCGTCAAGCTAATTGCGCTTCTTCCCATTCACTAAGGTAACATAGCATGGGCACCCGAACACGCGCAATAACGATACATCAGGTAGAACCCCAAAGAACAACTCATAAGGAGTCTTGTCACCCTGATTAGGCAGCCGGTTGCGTAGGTAACACGCGGCGAGGAAGGCATAGGGCCAGAAGGACTTAGTGAGCTTAGACTCCAAGTGAATGCTCCTAGCTACGTTCTGAAGGACCCCATTGTACCGTTCCACAGTCGCATTCTGCTGAGCAGTGTAAGCCATGGACAATTCATGCACAGCACCAACCGATTCTAACCAATCCTCGAACCACTTCACTATAAATTCCTTAGCCCTGTCAGACCTAAGACACTTGAAAACAAATCCATGCAGCTGAGTCATCCATCTGAGGATGGTAGTTTGAACTGCTAAGGGAGCTTCATCCCTGGTTCTCAAGCACAAGACCTCAGCATAGCCAGAGTATTGGTCAGTGAGACACAGAACATAAAACTCCCCACGCAAGCCCCTAATATTAAATGGCCCCATGATGTCCAAGTGAAGGCGTTGTAATGGGGCACGGATCCTAGTTTTGCTTTCTTTAGGAAAAGGGATACGTTTTCCCTTTGCCTTCTGACAAGCATCACATGGGATCTTAGACAGTCTTTGCACCTGTTGGAGAGTGAGGGGTAAGTTTTGAACCAAACCCTTCCTTACAAGGTTGTGCATGGCATCATAGCCAGGGTGACCCAGCCGCCTATGCCACAACCATTCAGGAGTGGTAGGGATCACAACTCCACCATCCTCATCAACATCAAGAGCAAAAGCTGGATAATCTTCAGCACCATACAAACGGCCACGAGGGGTGTGACAAGGCCTACATGCAAACTTGTACACACCATCACTGGAGGCAGGGAAAGACCACAGAACAGAAGAGCCCTGTGTGGCAGTACAACTAAGACTATGAAAAGAAATCTTGCAGTTGTGAGCATGGGCAACAGCATTTACTGACATGAGGTTCACCGGACAGTGTGGGATGTAGAGAACATTGGTTAAAGTGATTGGTGTTGGTAACCAATCACTACATAACACAATAGAACCCTGACCCACAGACCGTTGAACCACACCATCACCAAATTTAACTGCTGGCCCAGTCTCAGAAGCATGAAACACAGTGAACAAAGACATATCACCTGTGATTGACATCCCAGCTCCAGAATCAACATGCCAGACACCCTCAGACAGGCTCGGGCTGCAGACATTTGAAAATTTCGCAGTGCAAGAGAAAAGGACAGAGCGTACCTCCTATTTCTTGTCCAAAGCATACCCATCAATCTGAGCCTGCAAGGAGGCCAGCTGCCGCGGAGTAAGCACACCTGGAAGGGCCAAGGCCATGGGCACCGGATTGGTAACCGGTGCACCAGGCTTGGTCTTACGCAGGTGCGGATGCTTCGTGAAACAGCGATTCTCCGAGTGGGTCGTCTTGCTGAGGCATGGGCCCCAAGTGCAATCCAGACGTCGCTTGTTGGAACCAGAACCCTGAGAACCAGATCCCTGCCCACGCTGAAACGCAGCATTGGCAGGAACCTGGGGAGCGTCCCGGGACCAACCAGGATGCCTGGAGTCGGACCTGGGGAGAGCAATGTTCAAAATGTCGAGAGACCGATATGCCTCCAGACAAGACCAGTAATCTACAGTCTGTCTGTTAGCCAACATCATACCGTACTGGATCCGCAGCGATTCAAATCGGATCAAACGGATCCCATTCACAATGGTTTCCATGGCGTGGCGCTGAGTGACAGGATGTCCAGCACTGCGGAGGTCAGTGCACAGACTGCGAACCATGCGAAAGAAATCATCGACACGGTCAGAAGGGCCCATGTGCGCATTATGAAGTTCGATACGCATGAGAGGGACTCTAGAGGCAAGGGCATCAGACTGCGTCTTCCGGATATCCAAAAGGATATCCCGAGGGGTGGCAAAGTCCTGGTATACCTTGACCATATCGTCCTCCATGTTCGCGAGCATCATAGTTAAACACATGAACTCCTGACGTTCGAGAGGCAGTGCACTGAAACCCAACAGTGCAGGATCAAACCGAGACTCACCATGAATGAGGGTATTAGACCCAGCTCCAATCGCAGAAGGGACAGGAGCCAAGGACCTACGAATGTCCATGAAATACTCCGCAGCAAGACCAGCGTCAAGAGCGCGCTGGTCGTCTATGTTCCTAATCACAGGAATGGACCTCGCAACACTCATAAGCAGCTCGAAATCTGGGCTAACAGGACACCGAGGGACAGGCACTCGCACAAACTGATAACCAAGCTTCTCGTGATCACTACGCCTCGTACCACCAAAGGAAACACCATGATCTGGGGGATACAGAATCCCAGAAGTGACTGGACCAAGAAAAGAACGACACCTGGTACCAAGCTCAGAGAAAGCCATCACTCGGCGATGCCTCAGCTTCACACTAACATTTGCCATTGTAGCCTGCATATCCATCCGACCGTACAAAGAGCGGTTCAAGGACTCACCATCCCGTCGATCCTGGTTGATCAGGCGGTAGTCCCGCAAGTTCAAAGTCGGAGGAGATCCACCAGTGAGCAGATGCTCCCAAGATTCGCATGACCGCGTATATAGCATAGGAGGAGGGCCAGGGGCAGGAGGCAGCTCCACCGGCGGAGGCGGAGGGGGTTCCAGGGAGGCACCAGCAGCAGAGGTGCGTGCAGAGGAAACAGCAGCCTCGCGAGAGCGAGTGTGGTAGCCAGGGAGGCCACGCTCCATGGGGGCAGATGCAGAGGAAAAAGAAGCAAAGCCCTTCAAGAAAGTGGGCTTTGCCACCTCCGGGTAAGCCGGGGGAACAGGCTCAAAGGGAGGCGCCGACGAAGGCTGAGGCTGATACACAGGCGAAAGCTCTCGATTAGGCATCTGCTGATCAGGAGGCTCATACACCGGCGAAACAGCGGAAGTCTCAAAGACACGAGTGGCAGCAGCAGATGGGGTCACGCCACCGAAGTCAGCACTCGTAGCACTCTTCAAGTCCTTCTCATCATCAGTAGTAGTAGAGTAGTCTTCATCATAATTGAAGGGGACGCAATGAGGCTGCGGGTCTGATGCACAACGGATGATCTGTGTCTGTACACAACACAGCTTCATCAGGACATCCTCAACATCAGAGGACAGGCGTCGAACATTGAGAGAAGGAACCGTAAAGTTGGAGGATTGATCGGGGGGGTTACTTCCTTGATGGCGGAAGGACCCTCCTCTCCGGCAGCAGAGGCCGCTGGCGCGCAGTCGTCTAGCCAATCTAGAGGAACCTTCACCCCCGTTGGGAGGATTCGGTCGCATCCATTGCTCACAATGACACTGCGGATCCCACGAGCCCATGAAACACCATTAAGTTTGGTAAGTTTCACAAAGCCGGCAGGAGGCCCTCGCGGAAGTTGCATTATCAAAGCAGTGGTAGTGATGAGGAGCCCAGTAACCTATCAGCTTGAAATCACTCCGGTAGAGTGGACAGTAGATTAAAGCAGCGGAACAGACGCACCAATCTATACACGGAGACAAGGATAACGTTACAGACACAGGAGACCCATAAAGGGGCACCTGTGGTGAAAGGAGGAGGTAGACAGGAACCTAACAGGGTACAGATCAGACCGGAGACGTAGGTGACAGGAAGCTGCCACTGAGTCATCTCAAGATGACTCAGTCCCACGGGAAGCTGGCTCAGGAGAGCCGATAGTTCTAAGGGAGTACATAAGTAGTCACCAAGTCATAAAACGCGTGAGAGCACCGCTATACATGCTGATACTCCAGAAGCTGGCTAGGAACTGATAAAAACGTGGAGTAGCTGCAGAAGCTGCATAGAAGCTGACAAGATGAGTCAGAAGTGGATTCAACCCTAGGCCAAGATGGCAGAGCAAATGAATGATTTATTTTGTATTATATTTTGCGGATATTTTTTATTATAATTTTTTATTGTTTAGTATTCTGATCATATACGATACTAAACAATTACGGTATACATTATTATAAAGTGTGATCCAGAATGGTTGCTTGCTTGCTTACTGCAATATTGCCTTTCTCTTCTGAGGATTGGATAGAAGACTAGTATCCGACCGTTTTCCCAACTGCGTGTGTACTTTTGCAACTTCCTTGCATGAGCGAATTTTCGAGCGCTGAGTTCACCACTGAGAAAGCTCGACGAGAGAAGTACGATTATGCAGTTGGTTACACCCAGGGTGTAATTGGTGGGTATCTTGGAAGGTACATCCGGGCTGGACGCCATCCAGACCTTCGCACCCAGCTTCCCATAAAGGTCTATTACTAATGGTAAGCAAACTAATGACTAATCTGAGATTAGGTGAACCTGGCCAGGGCTCGAACCTCAACCCCGTGCGATCGTTGTCTGGGTAAGCACTATATTTTTGCCTGATGCATGTATTCTGTGTTTTGTTACGAACCGCATCACAGGTTTCCGTTTCAGCTTCGAGCATCAGCTTCTACACGGCTCCTCAATTGGGGCAATTTCAATTGGAGCTTGCAAGCTCCCTATGCATCCAAGCCTTAAGCAACCTTTTGTATCGTCAGCTTCCTAGTAAGTGCTCCTCGATAGAACTTGAACTTGGTTACAAAGCTCCGCTTAGTATTCCCCCCCACCCCCCAGTCCCCCAACCCCGCCCCCCAACCCCCCTTCTAATAATACTTTCTAAGAGTCGTCTAAGCACATGATTTGCAACGTTACAAAGTCTCAACTCTCTCATTATTTCCTTGCGATAATATTTGGTGCAATCCTTACCCTCCTATCAACTTTAGCTTTCCGGAGTAATATGTCTTGAGCACTCTCACAGGGAAGGGACTAGAGCGTGGGCTTAACAATCGTGATGGCATGTCAGGCGACATGGCAGGTATAAGAAGGGAAAGACGACAGTACCTCAGGGTACTGCCGCCGGTAGGTGCCGGCCCTAACGGGCAGAGGCACTACTATGGAAGCTTCCAGGCAGAAGGCCTGGCGCCCCAAGACATTCTAGCTGGACCGGGAGAACCGGTCTATAACATCAACATTACTAAGAGGGTTTCAAAGTTTCTTCGGCAAAAGGGGCCTAGCCTAGTAGGAACGAAATCCACCATAATCAGCTTCCCTGGGCTCCTCGAACTTGAACTTGGTTACATAGCTTAAGCCACCAATTTTGCTGCTTACCGTCTTTGGCAGTAAAATAGAAAAGAGGAAAACTTCGCTAGTAAGTTAGTTAGATGCTTGGAAGTATTTTTTATGACAGAGAACCCGAGGCATGCATGGTGATATGCAGCAGGATACATCCACAATAATACAACTCTTAGTGCATGCAAAAAGCATGCTATTTGACCTTCGTTACGCAGCTAATCAGCTTCAGTCAGCAATTTGGCTGCTAGCCGACTTTGGCGGTAAAAACATAACCATGAAGTTGGGAAAATTAGAAAGGCAGCTCGACTAGTTGACTCAGATTTCTCGAGCAACTTCGACACGAGTCAGAAGTTGCTTGTCGCAAGTTGGGAGAGTCAGAAATGCATAGGCAGTCAGGTTGTTTTAGTTACAGAAATTCACGGCCCAGCCTGCGAGGCAAGAACGCGTGTAATGTAGAACCCTAATAGGAGCTTTGGCCTTGCCACTGCATAGCTAACGCCAACATGTAGCTTAAGGCACACCTATCTTCAACATAGCAGTTAGTTTTTCAGTCTTTCTTCCATATCCAGACATTTGAGTACTATAGCCAAGTTATAGCTAGCTTTTATTTGTTAAATTCAATACATTTAAATATTTATATATAATTTTAGTCCTGTTTCAGCCTCTACAGCACCAGGGTACTACTAAGCGCGCGCGGCAGCACGATTTTGCGCACGCTTTTTGAGCCCCACTGCGCTGTTTTTTCACCCCCCTTATTGGTGCAGCGCACTGTTTTTGCGCTTTTTGCACTACAAAGCGCTGACCAATTTGACAAAATGTAGTACCCTGTACAGCACCAGGAACAAACCGATCGGTTTTCCGGTATTGGATATTTGATGGTCGGTATGCCGGAGCCCAAAATTCCCAATGTCGGTTTGCCCAGAACTTTCTTGGGAGTCCGTTCCGGTTTTGAAAAACCCATTTGACAAAATGTAGTACCCTGTACAGCACCAGCCACTTCGTTTTTTTGTAAAAATGCCCCCAAACTGTGACCTGAAAGTGGAAAAAAAACCGGTGGGTAAAAAACCAAAGTGCTGTCAAAACCGGAGGTTTTTTTAAAAAGAAAAAAAGTGCAGTATTAAAAATTGGCCTAAAATGTGGGCCGGAAGGGTAAAAACAGAGTTCTGGTTTGGCCAGCCAATCTCAGGAAGGCCATTGTCCTACCCTGTACAGCACCAGCCAGAGTTGGATTGTCTAGCAAGACTACCAAATCTGCCTTTGGAAACGCAGCCTAAAGCTGCTTCTCGTAATTAACTAGGGCCCAAAACGCCCTGAAATTGCACCACCACTGAATAGGCAGTCAGGGAAGCTGTTGCACGTAATGAACTGGCAAAAAACGACCTCACATCGCAGCACGACTGAATATACATTCATTGCAGCTGCCTAAAAGCTCGTGCTCGTAATTAATTAGAAATCCGTAGGGCCCAAAAACGACCTTCAATCGCACCACGGCTAGCATGGGAGCTCCCTAGAATCTGCCAGGGTAATTCGCGCGCTTTTGAGCTTTTGAGCGCTGACTTTTTGACCCCCTCTGCGCTTTAAGCGCAGTTTTTTGCAACCCCTTGTGGGCGCTGCAAGCAATTTTTGCGCTTTTTGCACTACAAAGCGCAGTTTTTCTGTTTTCAAGTGCGCTAAAGCGCTGGCCAATTTGCCAATTTGAAGTACCCTGGAATCTGCTGCCTGTAATTAACTACCGCAGGAAACCACATGAAATCGCACAGCAACTAAATTGGTAGTCATGGGAGCAGCCTAGAAGTTGCTGCTCGTAATTAACAAGGGCAGAAAACAACCTGAAATCGCACCACAACTGGATTGATAGTCATGCATGGGAGCTGCCTAGAAGCTGACGTCTTGAGCCCAACACTGGGTATGGACGCTGCATAGAAGCTGAAACCTTGAGTCCAACCCTGGGTATGGGCACTGCTTAGAAGCTGACTCCTTGAGCCCAACACTGGGTATGGGCGCTGCCTAGAAGCTGACGCCTTGAGCCCAAAACTGGGACACTGGGTATGGGCGCTGCCTAGAAGCTGACACCTAGAGCCCAACACTGGGTAACATGGGCGTTGCCTAGAAGCTGACACCTTGAGCCCAACACTGGGTAACATGGGCGTTGCCTAGAAGCTGACACCTAGAGCCCAACACTGGGTAACATGGGCGTTGCCTAGAAGCTGACACCTTGAGCCCAACACTGGGTATATATGGGCGCTGCCTAGAAGCTGACGTCTTGAGCCCAACACTGGGTATGGGCGCTGCCTAGAAGCTGATGCCTTGAGCCCAACCCTGGGTATGGGCACTGCTTAGAAGCTGACTCCTTGAGCCAAACACTGGGTATGGGCGCTGCCTAGAAGCTGACGCCTTGAGCCCAACCCAGGGTATGGGCGCTGCTTAGAAGCTTACTCCTTGAGCCCAACACTGGGTATGGGCGCTGCCTAGAAGCTGACACCTAGAGCCCAACACTGGGTAACATGGGCGCTGCCTAGAAGCTGAAACCTTGAGCCCAACACTGGGTATGGGCGCTGCCTAGAAGCTGACGCCTTGAGCCCAACACTGGGCATTGGCGCTGCCTAGAAGCTGACTATTTGAGCCTATGACTGGGTATGGGCGCTGCCTTGAAGCTGACACCTTGAGACCAACACTGGGTATGGGCGCTGCCTAGAAGCTGAATCCTTGAGCCCAACACTGGGTATGGGCGCTGCCTAGAAGCTGACACCTTGAGCCCAACCCTGGGTATGGGCGCTGCCTAGAAGCTGACTCCTTGAGCCCAACACTGGGTATGGGGGCTGCTTAGAAGCTGACTCCTTGAGCCCAACACTGGGTATGGGCGCTGCCTAGAAGCTGACGCCTTGAGCCCAACCCTGGGTATGGGCGCTGCCTAGAAGCTGACTCCTTGAGCCCAACACTGGGTATGGGCGCTGCCTAGAAGCTGACACCTTGAGCCCAACACTGGGTATGGGCGCTGCCTAGAAGCTGACTCCTTGAGCCCAACACTGGGTATGGGCGCTGCGTAAAAGCTGACACCTAGAGCCCAACACTAGGTAACATGGTCGCTGCCTAGAAGCTGACTCCTTGAGCCTAAGACTGGGTATGGGCGCTGCCTAGAAGCTGAAACCTTGAGCCCAACACTGGGTATGGGCGCTGCCTAGAAGCTGACGTCTTGAGCCCAACACTGGGTATGGGCGCTGCTTAGAAGCTGACTCCTTGAGCCCAACACTGGGTATGGGCGCTGCCTAGAAGCTGACGCCTTGAGCCCAACCCTCGGTATGGGCGCTGCTTAGAAGCTGACTCCTTGAGCCCAACCCTGGGTATGGGCGCTGCCTAGAAGCTGACACCTAGAGCCCAACACTGGGTAACATGGGCGCTGCCTAGAAGCTAACACCTTGAGCCAAACTTTGGGTATATATGGGCGCTGCCCGGAAGCTGAAACCTTAAGCCCAACACTGGGTATCGGCGCTGCCTAGAAGCTGACGCCTTGAACCCAACACTGGGTATGGGCGCTGCCTAGAAGCTGACTCCTTGAGCCTAAGACTGGGTATGGGCGCTGCCTAGAAGCTGACGCCTTGAGACAAACACTGTGTACATGGGCACTGCTTAGAAGCTGACGCCTTGTGCCCAACCCTGGGTATGGGCGCTGCCTAGAAGCTGACTCCTTGAGCCCAAAACTGGGACAATGGGTATGGACGCTGCCTAGAAGCTGACACCTAGAGCCCAACACTGGGTAACATGGGCGTTGCCTAGAAGCTGACACCTTGAGCCCAACACTGGGTATGTATGGGCGCTGCCTAGAAGCTGAAACCTTGAGCCCAACACTGGGTATGGGCGCTGCCTAGAAGCTGACGCCTTGAGCTCAACACTGGGTATGGGCACTGCTTAGAAGCTGACTCCTTGAGCCCAACACTGGGTATGGGCGCTGCCTAGAAGCTGATGCCTTGAGCCCAACACTGGGTATGGGGGCTGCTTAGAAGCTGACTCCTTGAGCCCAACACTGGGTATGGGCGCTGCCTAGAAGCTGACACCTTGAGCCCAACACTGGGTAACATGGGCGCTGCCTAGAAGCTGACACCTTGAGCCCAACACTGGGTATATATGGGCGCTGCCTAGAAGCTGACACCTTGAGCCCAACACTGGGTATGGGCGCTGCCTTGAAGCTGACGCCTTGAGACCAACACTAGGCATGGGCACTGCCTAGAAGCTGACTCCTTGAGCCTAAGACTGGGTATGGGCGCTGCCTAGAAGCTGACTCCTTGAGCCCAACACTGGGTATGGGCGCTGCCTAGAAGCTGACACCTGGAGCCCAACACTGGGTATGGGCGCTGCCTAGAAGCTGACGCCTTGAGCCCAACCCTGGGTATGGGCACTGCTTAGAAGCTGACTCCTTGAGCCCAACACTGGGTATGGGCGCTGCCTAGAAGCTGACGTCTTGAGCCCAACACTGGGGATGGGCACTGCTTAGAAGCTGACTCCTTGAGCCCAACACTGGGTATGGGCGCTGCCTAGAAGCTGACGCCTTGAGCCCAACCCTGGGTATGGGCGCTGCCTAGAAGCTGACTCCTTGAGCCCAAAACTGGGACACTGGGTATGGGCGCTGCCTAGAAGCTGACACCTAGAGCCCAACACTGAGTAACATGGGCGTTGCCTAGAAGCTGACACCTTGAGCCCAACACTGGGTATATATGGGCGCTGCCTAGAAGCTGAAACCTTGAGCCCAACACTGGGTATGGGCGCTGCTTAGAAGCTGACTCCTTGAGCCCAACACTGGGTATGGGCGCTGCCTAGAAGCTGACGCCTTGAGCCCAACCCTGGGTATGGCGTTGCTTAGAAGCTGACTCCTTGAGCCCAACACTGGGTATGGGCGCTGCCTAGAAGCTGACACCTAGAGCCCAACACTGGGTAACATGGTCGCTGCCTAGAAGCTGAAACCTTGAGCCAAACACTGGGTATGGGAGTTGCCTAGAAGCTGACGCCATGAGCCCAACACTGGGCATTGGCGCTGCCTAGAAGCTGACTATTTGAGCCTAAGACTGGGTATGGGCGCTGCCTAGAAGCTGACACCTTGAGCCCAACACTGGGTATGGGCGCTGCCTAGAAGCTGACTCCTTGAGCCCAACACTGGGTATGGGCGCTGCCTAGAAGCTGACACCTGGAGCCCAACCCTGTGCATAAGCGCTGCCTAGAAGCTGACTCCTTGAGCCCAACACTGGGTACGGGGGCTGCTTAGAAGCTGACTCCTTGAGCCCAACACTGGGTATGGGCGCTGCCTAGAAGCTGACGCCTTGAGCCTAACCCTGGGTATGGGCACTACTTAGAAGCTGACTCCTTGAGCCCAACACTGGGTATGGGCGCTGCCTAGATGCTGACACCTTGAGCCCAACACTGGGTATGGGCGCTGCCTAGAAGCTGACTCCTTGAGCCCAAAACTGGGTATGGGCGCTGCCTAAAAGCTGACACCTAGAGCCCAACACTGGGTAACATGGGCGTTGCCTAGAAGCTGACTCCTTGAGCCTTAGACTGGGTATAGGCGCTACATAGAAGCTGAAACCTTGAACCCAACACTGGGTATGGGCGCTGCCTAGAAGCTGACGTCTTGAGCCCAACACTGGGTATGGGCGCTGCTTAGAAGCTGACTCCTTGAGCCCAACACTGGGTATGGGCGCTGCCTAGAAGCTGACGCCTTGAGCCCAACACTGGGTATGGGCGCTGCTTAGAAGCTGACTCCTTGAGCCCAACACTGGGTATGGGCGCTGCCTAGAATCTGACACCTAGAGCCCAACACTGGGTAACATGGGCGCTGTCTAGAAGCTGAAACCTTGAGCCAAACTTTGGGTATATATGGGCGCTGCCCAGAAGCTGAAACTTTGAGCCCAACACTGGGTAACATGGGCGCTGCCTAGAAGCTGACGCCTTGAGCTTAACACTGGGTATGGGCGCTGCCTAGAAGCTGACTACTTGAGCCTAAGACTGGGTATGGGCGCTGCCTAGAAGCTGACTCCTTGAGCCTAACACTGGGTATGGGCGCTGCCTAGAAGCTGACGCCTTGAGCCAAACACTGTATATATGGGCACTGCTTAGAAGCTGTCTCCTTGAGCCAAACACTGGGTATGGGCGCTGCCTAGAAGCTGACGCCTTGAGCCCAACACTGGGTATGGGCGCTGCCTAGAAGCTGACTCATTGAGCCCAAAACTGGGACACGGGGTACGGGCGCTGCCTAGAAGCTGACACCTTGAGCCCAACACTGGGTAACATGGGCGTTGCCTAGAAGCTGACACCTAGAGCCCAACACTGGGTAACATGGGCGTTGCCTAGAAACTGACACCTTGAGCCCAACACTGGGTATATATGGGCGCTGCCTAGAAGCTGACACCTTGAGCCCAACACTGGGTATATATGGGCGCTGCCTAGAAGCTAAAACCTTGAGCCCAACACTGGGTATGGGCGCTGCCTAGAAGCTGACACCTTGAGCCCAACACTGGGTAACATGGTCGCTGCCTAGAAGCTGAAACCTTGAGCCAAACACTGGGTATGGGAGTTGCCTAGAAGCTGACGCCATGAGCCCAACACTGGGCATTGGCGCTGCCTAGAAGCTGACTATTTGAGCCTAAGACTGGGTATGGGCGCTGCCTAGAAGCTGACACCTTGAGACCAACACTGGGTAACATGGGCGTTGCCTAGAAACTGACACCTTGAGCCCAACACTGGGTATATATGGGCGCTGCCTAGAAGCTGACACCTTGAGCCCAACACTGGGGATATATGGGCGCTGCCTAGAAGCTGAAACCTTGAGCCCAACACTGGGTATGGGCGCTGCCTAGAAGCTGACACCTTGAGCCCAACACTGGGTATGGGCGCTGCCTAGAAGCTGACTCCTAGAGCCCAACACTGGGTATGGGCGCTGCCTAGAAGCTGACTCCTTGAGCCCAACACTGGGTATGGGCGCTGCCTAGAAGCTGACGCCTTGAGCCCAACCCTGGGTATGGGCACTGCTTAGAAGCTGACTCCTAGAGCCCAACCCTGGGTATGGGCGCTGCCTAGAAGCTGACACCTTGAGCCCAACACTGGGTATGGGCGCTGCCTAGAAGCTGATGTCTTGAGCCCAACACTGGGTATGGGGGCTGCTTAAAAGCTGACTCCTTGAGCCCAACACTGGGTATGGGCGCTGCCTAGAAGCTTACGCCTTGAGCCCAACCCTGGGTATGAGTACTGCTTAGAAGCTGACTCCTTGAGCCCAACACTGGGTAGGGGCGCCGCCTAGCTAGAAGCTGACTTCTTGAGCCCAACACTGGGTATGGGCGCTGCCTAGAAACTGACGCCTTGAGCCAAACCTGGGTATGGGCGCTGCCTAAAATCTGACACCTAGAGCCCAACACTGAGTAACATGGGCGCTGCCTAGAACTGACACCTTGAGCCCAACTTTGGGTATATATGGGCGCTGCCCAGAAGCTGAAACCTTGAGCCCAACTTTGGGTATCGGCGCTGCCTAGAAGCTGACGTATTGAGCCCAACACTGGGTATAGGCGCTGCCTAGAAGCTGACTCCTTGAGCCTAAGACTGGGTATGGCGCTGCTAGAAGCTGACTCCTTTGAGCCCAACACTGGGTATGGGCGCTGCCTAGAAGCTGAACTCCTTGAGCCAACACTGTTATATGGGCGCTGCCTAGAAGCTGACTCCTTGAGCCCAACACTGGGTATGGGCGCTGCCTAGAAGCTGACTCCTTGAGCCCAACACTGGTATGGCGCTGCCTAGAGCTGAACTGACCTTGAGCCTAACATTGCTTATAGAAGCTGACTCCTTGAGCCCAACACTGGGTATGGGCGCTGCCTAGAAGCTGACTCCTTGAGCCCAACCTGGGTATGGGCGCTGCGAGCTGACTCCTTGAGCCCAACCACTGGGTATGGGCGCTGCCTAGAAGCTGACACCTTGAGCCCAACACTGATGGGCGCTGCCTAGAAAGCTGACTCCTTGAGCCCAACACTGGGTATGGGGCGCTGCCTAGAAGCTGACACCTTGAGCCCAACACTGGGTATGGGCGCTGCCTAGAAGCTGACTCCTTGAGCCCAACACTGGGTATGGCGCTGCTTAGAAGCTGACACCTTGACCAACACTGGGTATGGGCGCTGCCTAGAAGCTGACACCTTGAGCCCAACACTGGGTATGGGCGCTGCTAGAAGCTGACTCCTTGAGCCCAACACTGGGTATGGGCGCTGCCTAGAAGCTGACTCCTTGAGCCCAACTGGGTATGGGCGCTGCTAGAAGCTGACTCCTTGAAAACACTGGGTATGGCGCTGCTAGAAGCTGAACACCTTGAGCCCAACACTGGGTATGGCGCTGCCTAGAAGCTGACCTTGAGCCCAACTGGGTATGGGCACTGCTAGAAGCTGACCTTGAGCCCAACACTGGTATGGGCGCTGCCTAGAAGCTGACTCCTTGAGCCCAACACTGGGTATGGGCGCTGCCTAGAAGCTGACTCCTTGAAGCCCAACACTGGGTATGGGCGCTGCCTAGAAGCTGACTCCTTGAGCCAACACTGGGTATGGGCGCTGCCTAGAAGCTGACGACCTTGAGCCCAACACTGGGTATGGGCGCTGCCTAGAAGCTGACTCCTTGAGCCCAACACTGGGTATGGGCGCTGCCTAGAAGCTGACTCCTTGAGCCCAACACTGGGTATGGGCGCTGCCTAGAAGCTGACACCTTGAGCCCAACACTGGTATGGGCGCTGCCTAGAAGCTGACACCTTGAGCCCAACACTGGGTAAATGGCGCTGCCTAGAAGCTGACACCTTGAGCCCAACACTGGGTATGGGCGCTGCCTAGAAGCTGACTCCTTGAGCCCAACACTGGGTATGGGCGCTGCCTAGAAGCTGACACCTTGAGCCCAACACTGGTATGGGCGCTGCCTAGAAGCTGACACCTTGAGCCCAACACTGGGTATGGGCGCTGCCTTAGAAGCTGAGTCCTTGAGCCCAACACTGTATGGGCGCTGCTAGAAGCTGACTCCTTGAGCCCAACACTGGGTATGGGCGCTGCCTAGAAGCTGACTCCTTAGAGCCAACACTGGTATGGGCGCTGCCTAGAAGCTGACACCTTGAGCCCAACACTGGTATGGGCGCTGCCTAGAAGCTGACGCCTTGAGCCCAACACTGGGTATGGGCGCTGCCTAGAAGCTGACTCCTTGAGCCCAACACTGGGTATGGGCGCTGCCTAGAAGCTGACTCCTTGAGCCCAACACTGGGTATGGGCGCTGCCTAGAAGCTGACTCCTTGAGCCAAACTGGGTATGGGCGCTGCCTAGAAGCTGACTGACCTTGAGCCCAACACTGGGTATGGGCGCTGCCTAGAAGCCTCCTTGAGCCCAACACTGGGTATGGGCGCTGCCTAGAATCTGCTGACCTTGAGCCCAACACTGGGTATGGGGCGCTGCCTAGAAGCTGACACCTTGAGCCCAACACTGGGTATGGGCGCTGCCTAGAAGCTGACACTTGAGCCCAACACTGGGTATGGGCGCTGCCTAGAAGCTGACACCTTGAGCCCAACACTGGGTATGGGCGCTGCCTAGAAGCTGACACCTTGAGCCCAACACTGGTATGGCGCTGCCTAGAAGCTGACTCCTTGAGCCCAACACTGGGTATGGGCGCTGCCTAGAAGCTGACACCTTGAGCCCAACACTGGGTATGGGCGCTGCCTAGAAGCTGACACCTTGAGCCCAACACTGGTATGCTGCCTAGAAGCTGACACCTTGAGCCCAACACTGGGTATGGCGCTGCCTAGAAGCTGACTCCTTGAGCCCAACACTGGGTATGGGCGCTGCCTAGAAGCTGACTCCTTGAGCCCAACACTGGGTATGGGCGCTGCCTAGAAGCTGACTCCTTGAGCCCAAACTGGGTATGGGCGCTGCCTAGAAGCTGACTCCTTGAGCCCAACACTGGGTATGGGCGCTGCCTAGAAGCTGACTCCTTGAGCCCAACACTGGGTATGGGCGCTGCCTAGAAGCTGACGCCTTGAGCCCAACCACTGGGTATGGGCGCTGCCTAGAAGCTGACTCCTTGAGCCCAACACTGGGTATGGGCGCTGCCTAGAAGCTGACACCTTGAGCCCAACCACTGGGTATGGGCGCTGCCTAGAAGCTGACTCCTTGAGCCCAACACTGGGTATGGGCGCTGCCTAGAAGCTGACTCCTTGAGCCCAACACTGGGTATGGGCGCTGCTAGAAGCTGACAACCTTGAGCCCAAAAGCCCAACACTGGTATGGGCGCTGCCTAGAAGCTGACACCCTTGAGCAAACACTGGGTATGGGCGCTGCCTAGAAGCTGACACCTTGAGCCTAACACTGGGTATGGGCGCTGCTAGAAGCTGACTCCTTGAGCCTAACACTGGGTATGGGCGCTGCCTAGAAGCTGACGCCTGACACAACACTGGGTAGCGCTGCCTAGAAGTGACTCCTTTGAGCCCTGAACAACTGGGTTATGGGCGCTGCCTAGAAAGACCTATGACATACCTGGAGCTGTGAGGTATATTGAAGCTGCCTGTCTAAGCTTGAAGACTGGGCAGCTTGCAGAAAAGCTGTAGAAGTTGACTGCCTGACTACATCTTAAACAACACTATGGGCTCCTAAAGAAAAAAGATGAACAGAACGGGTATCTGCCTAGAAAGCTGACACCTTGATTGGTACAGCACCTGATTTGTGATGGTCTTGGGATCCCTCAGAAGCTACTTTGAGCCCCATGGACCACATGTAGAAGATGCCATACTATGGAATATGCTCACTGATGTCAACCGATTGGGTGCTTGTGAGATTATAACTAAACAAAAACATCTAACAAAAGCTGGGTAGAACCCCGTTGTTTTTGCTTGCTTAAACAAGCTTTGCGCTTCTGGAACAAGACCATTCATAAAGAACCTTAGGATCTCATTAGAATGCTTCTTGAGGAATCTTTTTGACTCCAACACTGGCTTCATGAGTCTCCATTTTGAATGTCAGTACCCAAGTGACACCAATGCAGTTAGAGACATCCCAGGTTTTACATCCGAGCTTGAAATCAGATTCGTTTCCATAGCACAGTTTAGAATGGGTTCCCATTGGCTGAACACAGCACACATCCCTCGCTCAATGAGACACTGTCAAATGTGTGGGTTCCAAAAACCTGAGGATGAAATGCATATATTTGAGTGCCCTTTTTATAATGATATTCGCCTCCGCTACCAGAAGCTGTTTACAGATATTTATAGGCATGTCCAGGAGGATACCGACTTAACCGTATATGGAATGTGGAATTCTGCGATTCCACATTCAGAACCTTTATGAATGGAAATGGCACTAAGTCTTTTTCGAGCAACCTAGCCGACTATCTTTCTACTTGTAGAAGAGCAAGACAGGAAGCCCTGGACTGCTTAGTGGCACCGTTAATTTATCATCCCTTTTTCTTCTTGTGACTTCTCAGTTGTTAGCTTCTTACCTCCGCACTGTAGTGGTTGAGATCTGTTGGTCCGGCTCTAAGGGGCCACAAAACGGTGGTTTGGGACTGTCCTCGACACACCCCTGATGTAATGGGGTTTTTTGCTTTGTGGGTGCTTTTTCTTTTTGTTTAAAGCACAGAGTCTCATACACCCTCGCGGTGTCAAGTAGACTTTAACATGTAATTTAATGTAATGTAATGTAACACTGGGTATGGGTGCTGCCTAGAAGCTGACACCTTGAGCCCAACACTAGGTATGGGCGCTGCCTAGAAGCTGACGCCTTGAGCCCAACACTGGGTATGGGCACTGCTTAGAAGCTGACTCCTTGAGCCCAACACTGGGTATGGGCGCTGCCTAGAAGCTGACGCCTTGACCCCAACACTGGGTATGGGCGCTGCTTAGAAGCTGACTCCTTGAGCCCAACACTGGGTATGGGCGCTGCCTAGAAGCTGACACCTAGAGCCCAACACTGGGCCATGGGCGCTGCCTAGAAGCTGACGCCTTGAGCCCAAGACTGGGTATGGGCGCTGCCTAGAAGCTGACACCTTGAGACCAACACTGGGTATGGGCGCTGCCTAGAAGCTGACACCTTGAGCCCAACACTGGGTATGGGCGCTGCCTAGAAGCTGACACCTTGAGCCCAACACTGGGTATGGGCGCTGCTTAGAAGCTGACTCCTTGAGCCCAACAATGGGTATAGGCGCTGCCTAGAAGCTGAAACCTTGAGCCCAACACTGGGTATGGGCACTGCTTAGAAGCTGACTCCTTGAGCCCAACACTAGGTATGGGCGCTGCCTAGAAGCTGACACCTTGAGCCCAACACTGGGTATGGGCGCTGCCTAGAAGCTGACTCCTTGAGCCCAACACTGGGTATGGGCGCTGCCTAAAAGCTGACACCTAGAGCCCAACACTGGGTAACATGGGCGCTGCCTAGATGCTGACTCCTTGAGCCCAACACTGGGTATGGGCGCTGCCTAGAAGCTGACGCCTTGAGCCCAACCCTGGGTATGGGGGCTGCTTAGAAGCTGACTCCTTGAGCCCAACACTGGGTATGGGCGCTGCCTAGAAGCTGACACCTTGAGCCCAACCCTTGGTACGGGCGCTGCCTAGAAGCTGACTCCTTGAGCCCAACACTGGGTATGGGCGCTGCCTAGAAGCTGACACCTAGAGCCCAACACTGGGTAACATGGGCGCTGTCTAGAAGCTGACTCCTTGAGCCCAACTTTGGGTATATATGGGCGCTGCCCAGAAGCTGACACCTTGAGCCCAACACTGGGTATGGGCGCTGCCTAGAAGCTGACGCCTTGAGCAAAACACTGGGTATGGGCGCTGCCTAGAAGCTGACTCCTTGAGCCTAAGACTGGGTATGGGCGCTGCCTAGAAGCTGACTCCTTGAGCCTAACACTGGGTATGGGCGCTGCCTAGAAGCTGACACCTTGAGCCAAACACTGTGTATATGGGCGCTGCCTAGAAGTTGACACCTTGAGCCCAACACTGGGTATGGGCGCTGCCTAGAAGCTGACACCTTGAGTCCAACACTGGGTATGGGTGCTGCCTAGAAGCTGACACCTTGAGCCCAACACTGGGTATGGGCGCTGCCTAGAAGCTGAAACCTTGAGTCAAACACTGGGTATGGGCGCTGCATAGAATCTGAGACCTTGAGTCAGACATTGGGTAGGGGGGCTGCCTAGAAGCTGACGCCTTGAGCCCAACACTGGGTATGGGCGCTGCCTAGAAGCTGACACCTTGAGCCCAACACTGGGTATGGGCGCTGCCTAGAAGCTGACTCCTTGAGCCCAACACTGCTGGATATAATATGGGCGCTGCCTAGCTAGAAGCTGACACCATGAGCCCGCGGGTATGAGCGCTATTGCTAACATATCTTGGAAAATGTAAACGCGAACAAATATTCAGCCGACAATCTGGCTGCTCGCCATCTTCTAGTTCTGACATTACAAGCTGATTAGCAGCTCTACACAAGTTGGGATAATCAGGAAGTCAGAAGCAGTTGGGAAAATGAGAAAGGCAGCTCAACTTATCGACTCAGAACTAAAAAACATTTTTGACGCTTGTCGCAAGTTTGGAGAGCCTGAATTCATTGCTGGGTTATTATGGAATTAGTTGTTTCAGTTAAATTAATTCACGGCCCAGTCTGTGTGGCTTGTTGCAATTCGAATATCTCTCTCGATCTCACCCTTCCAATCACTCAGTGACTTACTAAGTCTCACTCTATCGGATATGTGGCGAGCGGCTGTCAAGAATACCCAGCTTGCAGGAAGCGCAAGAGTAATCAAGCCCTTCTGGGGGGAGGGAGCCCCCAATGTTACCCATTTGTCCGTCCGACCATCCATCCATCCATCTAACCGCGATTAAGCCCGACACGACAGCCATCGGCCTCGTAACTAACTCGCTTCCGTTGCCACCCGTCGCTCCCTCGCGATCACTATCCGCCATTTTTATTTTAGCGTCGCAGGCGGCACTGCATGAAACTAGTCGTGTTTTCCATATCCATATATGTGAGTGTTATAGCTGGCTTCATTCAGTTACAAAATTCTGTTACAAAATCATAAATGTGGTACACTACTAGTATTGGTTTTGTTTCAGCCTCTGCAGCACCAGCCGTGGTTGTTTAAGAAGACTCCCAAGTATGCTTTTGGAAAAGCAACATGTTGGCTTAGATGCTAGCACAACAAGACAAACATGGCACCAGCCTTATAATTGCAATACATTAATAAATAATACGCCTTGTTACAAGGTGTGAGGTTGACCGGGCCAGCCCGTCTGCTTGCACTGGGACCTACCACCAACTAGTGACTTTGTAGGGCCAAAAACGATATGAAATTGGGAGCTACTTAGAAGCTGCTGCTCTAAATTACCTGTGGCCGAAATCGACCTAGCATCGCACCACACCTGAATAGGCAATTATGGAAGCTGCCTATTAGATGCTGCACATTATTAACTATCGCAAAAACGGCGTGGAATTGTTCTGAAACTGAATTGGCAGTCATGGGAGCTGCCTAGAAGCTGCTGCTCATAATGAAATAGGGCCCAAAACGAAATGGAATCGCACCACAACTAAGTTGGCAGTCTTGGGATGGGAGCTGCCTAGAAGTTGCTGCTCGGAATTAACTAGGGCAAAAAACGACCTGTCATCGCGCCACAACAGAATAGGCAGTCATGGAAGCTACGTAGAAGATGCCCCACGTACTTAACTATGGCAAAAAACGACCTCAAATTATTCCAAAATTGAATAAGCAGTCATGGGAGCTGCCTAGAAGCTGCTGCTCGTGATAAACTAGGGCAAAAACGACCTCAAATCGCACCACGACTTAATAGGAATCCAGGGAGCTGCTTAGAAGATGACACTAGTAATTGAGTACGCAAAACACGAGCAGACATCGCACAACTACCTATAAGCTGCTGCTTGAAATTATCTAGCGACTTGTAGGGTCAGAAACGACATGATATTGCACCACGACTGAGTAGGCAATCAGAAGAGCTGCCTAGAAGCTGCCGCTTGTAATTAACTAGGGCCAAAAAGACCAGAACTTGAACCACCACTGAAAATGCAGTCATGGGAGCTGCCTAGAAGCTGCTGCTCATAATTAACTAGGGGCAAAAACGACCTGAAATTGCGCCCCTACTGGAAAGACAGTCATGTTGCTGCCTAGAAGCTGCTACTCGTAATTATCTGGGATCTCCAAAAACTATTGAATACGTATCCTCATCCTTTTTCTCTCCTTCCCTCCTCATTCACATCTACATCCCCATATTCTCTTCATCCACATCTGAACCCTCATCACTATATACATAATCATCATACGCATCTCCATCTTCATCCTATACAATCAGATTCATCTCCATCTCCATCTTCATCCTATACAATCAGATTCATCTCCATCTTCAATCCTATACAATCAGATTCATCTCCATCTCCATCTTCATCCTATACAATCATCTCCATCTCCATCTTCATCCTATACAATCAGTTTGCAGGATGCGCCAAATTCTGGCAACACCAAAAGCGAGGTGCATTTAGAGAGGTTGACAGTACGCAGACTGGAGCACGCCTTCAGAGCTGACACATCCACCACTGAGCTGCACCTAGAGACGTTGATAGTATGCAGCTTGGAGCATGAGCCCAGAGCTGACACATCCACCACTCTTCTGCACCGAGACAGGTTGATGGTATGCAGATTAGAGCAAGAACCCAAGGCTGACACAATCACCATCTTTTTGCACTTGGATAAGTCGATGGTATGCAGATTAAGGTAAGAACCCAAACCTGAAACATCCACCAGTTCGTTGCAGCTAAATAGGTTGATGGTACGCAGATTAGGGCTAGAACCCAAACCTGACACATCCACCAGTTTGTTGCACCTAAGGTCGATGTAATGCAGATTAGGGCAAGAACCCAAACCTGACACATTGGCCAGTTTATCGCACCAAGACAAGTTGATGGAATGCAAAGTGTGGCAAGAACCCAAAGCCGACACATCCATTAGTTGGCTGCAACCAGACAGGTTGATGGTATGCAGATTAGGGCACGAACCCAAAGCCGAAACATCCACTAGTTGGCTGCACCTAGACATGTCGATGGTATGCAGAATAAGGCACGGACCCAAAGCTGACACATCCACCAGTTCGCAGCAGTCATACAATTCGATGGTATGTAGATTAGGGCAAGGACCCAAACCTGACAAATCCACTAGTCTTTCGCATCTATACATGCTGATGGTATGCAAAGTAGGGCAAGCACCCAAAGCTGACACATCCACCAGTTGGTGGCACTTAGACAGGTGGATGGTATGCAGACTAGGGCAACAACCCAAAGCTGAAACCTGTACAAGGTTCTGGCACTCAGACAGGTTGATGGTATGCAGACTAGGGCAAGAACCCAAACCTGACACTTCCACGAGTTTGGTGCACCAAGACAAGTCGATGGTATGAAGATTAGGGCAAGCACCCAAAGCTGACACATCCACAAGGTTGACGCACGAAGAGAGGTCAATGGAATGTATATTAGGGCAAGAACCCAAACCTGACACATCCTCCAGTCTGCGGCACCCATACAAGGCCAAGGTATGAAGATGAGGGCAAGAACCCAAAGCTGACACATCCTCCAGTATTTCGCACCGAGACAATTTGATGGTACGCAGATTAGGGAAGGAACCCAAAGCTGACACATCCTCCAGTCTGCGGCACCCAGACAAGTCCAAGGTATGAAGATTAGGGCAGGAACCCAAAGCTCGCACATCCTCCAGTATGTCGCACCCAGACAGGTTGATGGTATGCAGGTTAGGGCAGGAACCCAAAGCTGACTTATCCACCAGTTGGTGGTACCCGGACAGGTCGATGGTATGCAGATTAGGGCAAGAACCCAAAGCTGACACATCCACCAAGTTGTCGCAATTTGACAGGTCGATGGTGTGCAGATTAGGGCAAGAACCCAAAGCTGACACATCCATCAGTTTATGGCACCTAGACAGGTTGATGGTATGCAGATGAGAGCAAGAACCCAAACCCGACACATCCATCAGTTTACAGCACCTAGACAGGTTGATGGTATGCAGATGAGAGCAAGAACCCAAACCCGACACATCCACCAAGTTGCCGCACTCTGACAGGTCGATGGTGTGCAGATTAGGGAAAGAACCCAAACCCGACACATCCACTAGTTTGTGGTACTTGGGCATGTTGATGGTGTGCAGAGTAGGGCAGGGTTGAAGGCATTTCAAATCCTTAAGATAGCCTCCTCGTAATTCTAGAGTCTCTACTGAGGTTGGCAATCCATCAAGCTGCCAATAAAGCATGATGCGCACTGGCGCATCACAAACGACGACACACTTAAGTCGAGGACACCGCACAAACGGCTTGGATAGGTTGGTGCCAGCCTGTGGTGTAGGAGGGGAGCATTGTTGTTTTTGTTGTTACATGGGGCAACTAGGAAAAGGCACATTTGGTTAAACCTAGCCCTATGGGAATGAGGACAAAGGAACACAAATAACAAAAAGCCCTTACAAGTTCAAAAAGACAGCAGCCATAAGCAGGGTTGTGCCCTTCTAGTTTGCATACGGTCTTTGATTTGGTTCCTCAATCGTTAGTATTTTCAAATGCCATTCGGTTGCATTCGGTAGTGTTGTTACTTAGCCCCTTTCAGTGATATACAATGGTTTAGTGGTAGACCAGATTGCTTGAGGATGAAGAGTCGGGGGGTTATCTCCCCCTTCGGTCGCTCTTGGCGTTGCAGGTCGTTGCCAACCGCGATGGTAGATTGTCCAGTTGAGGTAGGAGACCGCTCCCCACCCGCGTACAACAGGCTTTCTTAACACCACGCCCCACCAGGTGTTAGCATTCCCTTTTTTTTTAGTGTTGTAACTTCAAAACCATTACTTGTCAATATATATGACAAAGTTGTTCCCCACTGTCAAGTGATACCAAATATGTATAAATCGTTATTCACTCATATATGGAGTAGATGTCCCAAGTGCGGGGTAGGTTGGTATGGTGAGATGGCCATGATGCGAGGGTTACTTCCCCCTATGTCAGTGGGGGGAACTGAACTCCCGACCTCCATGCGCCGTAATGAACCACTAAGAAGACGCTTTGATGATGCTACTTAACACACATGGGAAACCTCCATACATGTACTAGCTGGAAATAGTTCAGGCTATGGATGCCAGAATGCACCAAACACAAACGCCATTTTCACCCAATGCAAAGGCGTTCGGTATTATTGTGCATTTGGAACAAATATAACAACCCTAGACAAAAGCAATATTGATGATGGTGCATGCTGTGGTGGTGTGTGCGCGTATGCATGGGTACAGCTGATATGAGAGGAATGCAAACCGAACGACATGAGGAAGCAGAGAATCTAGAGATACAGGTGCAAAGCAGATAAGCAGCTACGGTGCTTCGATCATATCACAAGCATACATGCCAAAATGGTAAATATACATATATAGTGGCAGTGAGATCATCATTCTATCTTAGATGTAAAGCATGAAAACGTCTTAACTGTAGTATAGAGAGCAACGGGATGGCAAGGGAATGATCCTTAATGTTGTCTGCCCCGAGCCTTTAGCCTTCTATATCATATTGTGATCTTCCCCGAATCGTCGACTCCGTTTAAGGAATGTTATCTGTCATACCTCCATACATGTACAAGCTGGAAAATGGGTCAGGAACCAAATTCCCGAATGCACCAAACACAAACGACATTTTCACACTTTTCAGATTTTCAGACCGGAATGTCACAACTCTAGACAGAAGCAATGTTGATGATGGTGCTGGGGTGGTGTGTGCGCTTGTGCATGTGTACAACTGGTATGAAAGGAATACAAACTGAAAGACATGAGGAAGAAGAGAATCTATAGAAAATAGTTCGAAGTAGATAAGCTGCTGCAGTGCCTCGTTCAGATCACAAGCACATATGCCCAAACGTTAAATATGCAGGGTAAGTGGCAGTGAGATCATCAATCTATCCTAGGAGAAGCTGTGGCTCACTGAGCTAACAGGCCCAGAGGCCCTCCTAAAAGGTCCATGTGAGCACAAACAGCAGTAATGCAAGATACATGTTGCTTTCATCCAAGATAATAGCTTTGAGCACTAGACCCATGGAATGAGGCAGTCACATGATGCTAGGATTTGGGCCTTATAATCATGTATAGTATCAGCATGCCCAATGCTCAGGAGTAACACCTAAGCAGCCCCAGCCCCCAGTCGCTAACCTTGAATTGTAACGTCAGGCGTTGAGTGTAGGCATCAACGTCATTGCGCAAACTCGAGCAGACAAGCCTGCACATATGTCGAGTCTTGGATCACAGGAGATGGGCGTATGGTGTAAGATTAGCGTCCCTCTCAAGAACCACCCTAAGAGCATCGCTGAGGGTGGCTTCCTCCTCGCCCTTGAACATTGTAGGCCTACGGATTAAACGCACTGTGGAGTCCCTATGTTAGCGGTGAGGCTGAACTCGGCTAGAGCAAGGTCGAAGAAATGCTTTGGTATCCAAGGTAATTAGATAGAAAGGCGTCGCCTCCTGTAGTAGGCAAGAAAAGAAAAGAAAAGAAAAGCAGTTAAAGCAGCGGCAACTAGTTACGCCGATAAGCAAGCGCGAGGAGTCGGTACTGCAGCCACCTCCTTCGTCTGCGTCCGGTACAAGTGGTCGTGCGTTCGCGGGGCTGTGGTGGGTTTCCACCGAGGGTGTATGGGGTAAAACTATGAGTTGGCCTTCCTGCGGTCTCGTGCGTTTGGGAAATGAGAAACTTCTTTGAGCTCGAAGCAACTTCTCGACTTGCTACTGCTCTTGAGTGCACGACTTTATCTACCTCGGTTGGTTGAAGCAACCCCAACTGCTGAACTGCCCCTTGGCTTCTAATTCGATGTTAAACCTACTTCGACTTCGATGCCAGACCTACCTTGTCCAATGCCAGACCTAGCTGCTTCGATTCCATAACTGCTTCGATGCGATACAAATTCGAAGTAGGCAGGGTGTCCAACTTCGTTACTATGCCGTGGTCCTTCATCCCGAGGCTTCTTTCGTTTCCTGAGCTAGTGAGCTTATTCCGTCCGAAGTTGGAACTTCGATGGGAGCACTGAACTTCTAAAGGTGCTGAGCTTCATAATGAGCTCCAAGCATGATGAGGTTGCATGATGATGAGGACATGGGGTTGCATGCATGGTGAGGTAGGCCATTGAGGTTGCATGATGTTGAGGTAGTCCCTATAGGTTGCACGACGTTGAGGTACCCCCTACAATTTGCACGATGTTGAGGTAGCCCCTATAGGTGGCACCATGGTATGTTTTGTTGCTAGGGCCCCCATCCTCATTAGTGAGAGCTAAGTCCTCTTTGGTCATGTTAGTGTTTGTGTTTGTGTTTATTTACTTAGGACGGTCGGTGCTACAAGCCTGAGTTGTGATGTTCGTATGCTTAGGATTGACCTGAGGAGGTACTAATCCAGGCACGGGGCAGGTCCGAGCAACTGAGCGATGGTGGGCAAATCACAAAGACCAAATGGTTGATGGACCAGAGGGCCTTCGGGCCTGGGACATTAACATGTGGCATCTACCGTTCGAACCGCTGCCGTTCAAATCGCTGGCGTTCAAACCAGTCAGTGTGATAGGCGCGACCAGCTTAGATAGGCTCAGTGTATCTTGAAATCGTCCCGTCCATGATTGTTCCGTCGTTTGTGCTGGTGTGACTGCTCCGGGTGTGGAATAAATACGGAGGCTCGCCCATTGGCCATTCTTAGAAGTGTGTTATGTGTAACTGCTCCGGGTGTGGATTAAATACGGAGGCTCGCCCATAGGCCATTCTTAGAAGTGTGATATGTGCGACTGCTCCGGTTCTGGAATTAAGGGCGCCTGGAGGCGCATCCCGAATGAAATTATTCGAATCCTTAATTCAATGTATTATATTAATTAAATTGAATTGTATTTAATGTTGTGTTATTTTAATTCGATTTATTCCTTTCCATTTAATTTAATTTACGTGGTTTGAATGCATGTTATTGCTTTAAATTGTATCAATTCGAATAGGATGAAATTTGAAGGGCTCCTGGAGGCTTTAAATTGATTGAATTCCAACGAATGGATTGATGATTTAGCATTGTTAACTATAAAGTGACGAAAAAGATAGTTTTTGAAGGGTTGTTGATTTTTAAGCAGTATTGAACGTTTCTGTAATGTAATGAAATGCATGTATGTAGAGTGACTTTTTTCAGAATTTGATGCAAGAAAAATGAGGCCAATCAGGTGTATGGTTGATTTTACGGGATTTGCACAAGATATTGCATGTTTCGGCCCAGCCCAGACGTGAACGGTATGTCCCGTCCTCCTGAACGGGTTTTTGGCCCCCGCCCCTGCCCCCGCCCCTGCCCGGTGGCCCCCGCCCCTGCCCCACGCACGGCCCTGAGGTGGGGTCCGTGGGCTAATTATAGCACAAGTGCCCTAGGGAAGTAGGGGAATGTTTCGTCCATTGTGATGCTTACATGTTTCGCCTCGAATTTTTGACGACAATTCTGCTCCCAAACCTATGTATACGCACATGTTTAAGTGCTTCAAATTTGAAATGTTAGCTCATAACACCCTGAAATCAAATTGTTCTCTCTTAAAAAACTTGAACTCAATAACATCGATTATGTAAACTTGAACTCAATTACAGCGATCGCATCGCATACCCAAACTCGCAACTTTCAAATTGCACCTGTCACCCGGCACCCAATAACTCGCTGCTCTCCCAACTAAACCTGTGCGAATAGCTATGACAATAACTAGAAGTCAGACGCAAGACATGAGCATTGACCCTGGATCACCCGGGGATAATGCACCCCCCCCGTGGTTTGCAATGTGGTACGCTACAACGCTTAAACCCACACTGGACAAATCGTTCGACTCGATTAAAAAAGAGTCGCATCAAACATTGAAGTCGGTGGAAGGACTTTTGAGTGAGATGCGGGAAACCGTTCAGAAACAGACCAATAAGATCGCAAACATAGAGGCCACTCTGAACGCCCAGAGGGATACGATAGTATCCCAGGAGAAGCGCATTTCCGCCCTGGAAGCTGCTATCAAGGATCGGCCGGTGGTGCCCCCAGCAGGGGGAAAAGAATCTGCATGGAGTCGGCCACTCATACAGCGACCGGGCTCAGCCCCCCCAGACCAAGCAGGTTACGACATGCAATTCAGGATCTCAGGCATCCCTGAAGATCCCAACGAGAACGACAGGCAGCTAGCGGTGGCTGTAAAGTCTAAGCTCACCCAGGCTTTAGAAGCCAACAACACCTACGCCCAGAAGGAGCAAGACAAGGCAGAGTTTACTATTGTGTCCGCTCGACGCATGGGAGGCAAGGTGGATCCCTCACGACCCCGCCTTGCCCTAATCACAGTATCCTCCAGCTTCGATGCTTCCTCCATTGTGAGGAACCGAAGGTTCCTCAAGGATAGCGGAATAGCAGCTCTGGATTTCTTGTCTCCTGAGGAGCTGAAGCTGCACAAGGAACACCTTCCAGCGTTTCTGGAAGCTAAGAGGGACCCCTCAAAGTGGGTTTCGTTCAATAGAGGACTCCTGAAGGTGCGGGACAAGGCTCCCCCTTCAGGTGTCTCATCGACTGATGCATGAAGTGGACTAAGGTGCCTTGCATGGAACATCAGAGGACAACTCAGTGTTCTGAGCAGCTGCGGTGCAGCAATGAAAGTGGTGAGAAAACACGACATTTTATTGTTTTCACACACTGGGGTGCGTGGCCAGCTAGACACCCCCACATTCCAGGTTTCAAATGCCTTTCTTGTGCCCCTCGCCCCAAGTTGAGCAAGGATGGGGGGGTCGCTATCTATGTCCGCACTTGCCTAAATGCTACTTTAGTCCATGAGGCACCTGAATTAGGCATGGCATGGATTCGCATACATGGAACACACATTGGTGTGTGCTATATCCCACATGCTAACAGCTCATACTACAAATATGGTGACGACTGCATTAGTATAGAGGACCACTTCCTCACTCTAGGTAAAATCATTGGGAACTTCCAGGAAAAAGGCAACGTTGTGGTGATGGGTGACTTCAACGCTCGGGTTGGTCTTGGTGTGGACAATGATGATACCGAGTTAGGAGATGAACCAGTATCCCAAACCAGTAGTACAGCCCCCAACCAAACCATTCAACCGAGGTGTAGCATGGACACAGCTCCCCCCAATCGATTGGGGGGGCCCTACTCCAGCTATGTGTAGTAACTGGTCTTATCATCCTTAACGGTAGAACAGAAGGTGATATGCAAGGTGCACATACCTTCTTTGCAGATGGCATGGACAAGAAATCTGTCATTGATTATGCGCTAGCCGCCCCTAGTCTTCTCAACACCCCAGGAGTCAAGTTTAGTGTGGCTCCCAAGCATGACTGCCCTCTCAGGCCCGGGGGTGGAAAGTTTGACCACATGCCTATCACACTCCACATACCAGATGCTGCCCTTAGGCCTTCTCAAGGTACTATTAGTACACCTGCTGGTGGTAAACCTTCGCCCAAACTGAAATGGAAAGACAACTATGTCCAGATGTATGCACACACAATTAAGCGTGATCCAGACGTTAACCGATTACTTGACAATGCACTCCATAGCTCATCTATGGAAGATTCAGAGAAGGGGATTGCTAGTGCTATTGAACTAGCCATAAGCAAATGCACACCATGTCACAAACCTGTAGCTAAGCGTAAGCACGGGCCCGTGAACGCATGGTATGATGATGAATGCAATCGTGCTAGACAGGCAGCAAGCCAAGCAGAACATCAACATGGCTCTAGCTCTGACTTGGCTGGTTCTATGCACAAGGAGTACAAGAGGATTCTCAGAAGAAAGAAGAGGAAGTGGCTAGAAACACGCATGGAGAACCTTCATACGAATCTTCGGCATAATCCGAAAAGTTTTTGGAAAGACGTGCGTGAGCCTAACAAGTCCACTACGGCAGATATCACAATTCATGATTGGACTGATTATTTTGCAGACCTCTTTGATGTGCAAGTAGGTATTGATCCAAGTCTGGATGCTAGGGACTTTGTCCCTCAAGCTGATGGACCTCAGATAGAGGCCGCACCAACATGGTTATGTCAAGACTTTACCACCCAGGAGGTGTTTTCTGTTCTCCAATCCCTACGGAAAAACTCCTCCCCCGGGGTAGATGGTATCCCTGCAGAATGGTACAGATTTGCTTCCCATGAGGCCAACTCCCGATTTGTACAAGCTATGACTAACCTGTTTAATCTCATCTGGAAGACTTCTTACCCTAGCCAATGGGCTGCAGCTGCCTTGGTACCCGTACCCAAATCCAAAGGCAGTGTGTATGACAAGGACAACTATCGAGGTCTTGCGGTGAGCAACTCCATAGGAAAGATCTTCTCCCTTTGCATGCTACGTAGACTAGATGATTGGTCAGAAGAATTCAACCTCAGAGCCGCTGGCCAATATGGATTTAGAAGTGGTAGGGGTACTGCAGATGCATCATTCATTCTTAACCATATTGTAGATAAATATAGAGAAAAGAAAAAACCACTCTTTGTGGCTTTTGTTGATTTCAAGAAGGCTTATGATTGGGTCAACAGAGACTTGCTATGGGATTGCTTAGCAAGGCTAGGAGTCAAGGACCCCTATCTCAGTATTCTGAAGTCCATGTATAATCATGTTGTTTTCCAAGTTCGCCTACATGGGGACATTGGATCCTCCTTTCCATCCCTTGTAGGAGTTAAACAAGGAGACCCCCTATCCCCACTCCTATTCGGTCTGTTCATTGATAGAATTGAATCGTTCCTCCAATCCAAGCTCCCAAATGTAGGGGCTGAGCTTAGGGGAAAGATTCTGCAACTGTTACTTTATGCTGATGACCTAGCTATAATGGCAGAATCCCCGGCAGATATGCAAGCGATGCTTGACTGCCTGAGAGATTTCTGCGAGGCTACTAAGATGGCTGTGAATATAAAGAAAACTGAGATTGTCGTTTTCAACAAACAATTCTGTGATGAGGCCCGCATGGATCCTGATTACAAATTTGTCTATGATGGAGCACAACTTTCTACAAAGTTATCTTTTATCTACTTGGGATCCCTCTTTGTGGATGGTGACTCAAGCAATCGTGGAAAAGCTGCTTTTTCTAGGATGCTCACTAAGGCCCAAAAGGCACACCACATGCTTCGTAGGCGATGCCATACTATGGAGATATACAATATTGATATTCTCACCCACCTGTTTGATTCTCTTGTACAACCTATCCTGAATTTTGGCTGTGAGGTGTGGGCTCCTTCTATTCTGAACAACACACTTATCTCAAATGACCATGCTTGTGAGAAATGGCATAGAGGTATACTTAAACAAATGTTGGGTGTTTGCCAATCTACTACATCTAATATTATCATGGAAGAGCTGGGTAGAACCCCGTTGTTTTTTGCTTGGCTTAAACAAGCTTTGCGCTTCTGGAACAAGACCATACATAAAGAACCTGAGGATCTCATTAGAATGGCTCTTGAGGAATCTTTTGACTCCAACACTGGCTGGGTTCATGACTTGCGTTGTGCTCTCCACAAGCTAGGATCCAGTAAAAACATCAACATTTTGGAGGCTGTCGATGTCGAAGGTATTATGTCTGAAGTTTTTGAGTCATGGAGGTTTAAGTACCCAAGTGACACCAATGCAGTTAGAGACATCCCTGATGAGAGAAGGGTTGGCTTTAAACGCCTCCGATACCAAAAATGGTTCGCAGCCAACAGCAATGATGAGAATGGCTTGATTCCCTTTACATCCGCCTGACATAAGCAGGATCAGATTCGTTCTATAGCACAGTTTAGAATGGGTTCCCATTGGCTGAACACAGAAAGAATGAGGGTGGTGGATAGAGCACACATCCCTCGCTCAATGAGACACTGTCAAATGTGTGGGTTCCAAAAAACTGAGGATGAAATGCATATGTTTGAGTGCCCTTTTTATAATGATATTCGCCTCCGCTACCAGAATCTGTTTACAGATATTTATAGGCATGTCCATGAGGATACCGACTTAACCGTATGGAATGTGGAATTCTGCGATTCCACATTCAGAACCTTTATGAATGGAAATGGCACTAAGTCTTTTTGGAGCAACCTAGCCGACTATCTTTCTACTTGTAGAAGAGCAAGACAGGAAGCCCTGGACTGCTTAGTGGCACCGTAATTTATTATCCCTTTTTTTTCTTCTTGAGACTTCTCATTTGTTAGCTTCTTACCTCCGCCACTGTAAGTGGTTGAGATCTGGGTCCTGCTCTAAGGGGTTTAATACCTACGCCACCAAAACGGTGGTTGGGAGTTTGGTTTGTTTGTCCTCGACACACCCCTGATGTAATGGGGTTTTTTGCTTTGTGGGTGCTTTTTCTTTTTGTTTAAAGCACAGAGTCTCATACACCCTCGCGGTGTCAAGTAGACTTTAACATGTAATGTAATGTAATGTAATGTAATGTTAACCGATATTTGTAGCTTTTGGGCCCAACCTGAGCTCCTTTTCGTGAATTGCGATGCTCATGTGTGCTCTGGTGAGAATTTGTCCGGTATAAATAAGTCTTATAATTCATCAAAAATATAGAATGTTCAATTTTTTGATGTTTTTCATAGAACCTGAAAATGTGGTTGGTGACACACGGACGGACGAACGGACGAACTAACGGACATTTTAATGGGGCTAATCCCTCTTCAAAAAATCTGGAGATTTTTTTCATTCGGGTATAAATACGGAGGCTCGCCCATAAGCCATTCTTAGAAGTGTGATATGTGTAACTGCTCCGGGTGTGGAATAAATACGGAGGCTCGCCCATAGGCCATTCTTAGGATGTGTGATATGTGTGATGATTGCCCTCGGCCTCGCTGTCGTCTTCGTGTCGCTGGCTGTGTCTGTCATATCCCGCCCGCGCGGTATGTTGTTATTCTTCACGCGCTGTTCTCCTTTTTATTATTCTTGAGTAATTCGGGTCCGAATAAACAACGTGGTACATTATATAAGATGGGGGGCAATGATGTTGACGTGGCCCCTTTGATGTTGCATAATGTTGAGGTAGCCCCATTGAGGTTGCATGATGTTGAGGTAGCCTTGTTGAGGTTTCATGATGTTGAGGTAGCCCCTTCAGGTTGCTGTTTGGGGAGCAGATAGCTTCCACGCAATTACATAACACCCACCTGCATGGACACCAATCTATATGCATTTGTGTTTGTGGGTGGCTGGTTGGTGTGTATGTGTGGGGAGGTAATGGTGTCAATGTGTCATACATAGGGTTGGGCCGACATATGAATGTATGATCATACATTCATATAATCATATGTATATTCATATATTTATATGAACGTATGATCATACATCTACATTTGATCATATTCATACATTTATATGTATATTCATACATTTGATTTTGTATCAAAACATAGATTCATACGTATGTACAAATGCATAAGTACTTGAATAGTTTTCTTCGAAAAGTACAGCACGCTTCCCAGCATTTAACGTTCTCGTTTTTTTCCATTCAGTATTTGATTTAGATAGCTCATTGGAAAGCTACTGACCTCCTCTATCACAATGCACAATACAAATTACCTTTCAGATTCCGGGCACAGATACAACAGTGTCACCTAGCACTACAACAGTGTCACCAGGAAGATAACAACAGTGTCACCTAGCACTACAACAGTGTCACCAGGCACAGATACAACAATGTCACCTAGCACTACAACAGTGTCACCAGGCACAGATACAACAGTGTCACCTAGCACTACAACAGTGTCACCAGGCACAGATACAACAGTGTCACCTAGCACTACAACAGTGTCACCAGGCACAGATACAACAGTGTCACCTAGCACTACAACAGTGTCACCAGGCACAAATACAACAGTGTCACCTAGCACTACAACAGTGTCACCAGGCACAGATACAACAATGTCACCTAGCACTACAACAGTGTCACCAGGCACAGATACAACAGTGTTACCAGGCACAGATACAACAGTGTCACCTAGCACTACAACAGTGTCACCAGGCACAGATACAACAGTGTCACCTAGTTCGCACTAAAACAGGTGTCATGACCACGCACAAGAGTTTGATACAACAGTGTGCCCATCAACAATCTATAACTTAGTGCAACAGTGTCACCAGCCACCAGATAACAGAGCGTGTGTCACCTAGACTAGCAACATGAAGGTCACCAGGTACAACAAGCGAGTACAAGCAGTGTCAACCAGCCAAACATTTGGCCCAAACTGATATATATAGCTGCTCAACGCCTGACCTTGCTGAGCATAGAGCTACGATGGTGAGAAGATGGTGCGTTGGATGCCAAGAGGGGCCTGTGTGAGAGGACTGAAACAGTAGCTTCCTTGGGGGGCAGCAGGTGGTGGATGATGAACGTGGGTGCGTTAGAGTGTGGTGGAGGGCAGTGGGTGGGGGGGTGATGGATATCTTGTGAGCGGGCCGCTGTGGTGGTTGATAAGTGCGGTGTGTAGAGTAGGTGGTCAGGATTGAGGTAGGTGGGTGCGGGAAGGGAGTGGGGTTAACGGTGGTGGTGGTGCGTGGTGAGGCAGTGAAGGTGGTGGATGCCGTGTGTTGGGTGGGTGTAGACGTGGGCGGACGAGGCAGTGGGGTGGTGATGATGATGGTGTTGGGTGGTGCGGTGGAGGGGAGGGCAGTGCGTGGGTATGGTGTGTCGATGGTGTTGGGGAGGTATGTGGGTGGGCGGGCGGTTCATCTACAGGAGTTAGGGGTTTAGGTTTTGGTGGGTGCCGTGGAGGATGAACAGCCCAGTGGACGAGAAGGTGAATTGTCTTTTTTTTAGCTTGTGTGCGTGAGGAGGGGGAGATGAGGTGGTGGAGAGGGTGGGTGTGTGGTGGGAGCGCGAGGGGATGCTCCTTAGCGATGGAGTTTGCTGACGCAATGGCAACGTTTTTGCTCATCTGGATTGGCGGGTTGGGTTCAGAGTGGGGGTGGGGGTGTGGTGGTAGTGGGGGGTGGGGGGCGGTGGGTCGCATCTTGGTCATTGACCGGTGGTTTGGGGTGGGGATGGGGTCGGGAGGTGTAGGGGGCGGTGGTGGGTGGTGCAAGTGTGTTGTGTGTGTGGGGGGGGGGGGGGGGGGGTCCCTGTGGAGCAGACAGGGGCCCAGAGGGGAGAAAAATACAAGCTTTGTTTTTTTTTTGTTTTTTAGATTGTGTGGTGAAGGAGGGGAGGGCGTGTGTGGGTGTGATGGTGAGGAAGACAGGCCCAGGGAGGGAGAAAGGTGAAGGGTATGGGGGGGGGTGTATGGGGGGGTGGGAGGTGTAGGGTGTGGTGGTGGGTGGGTGCGAAGGTTGGGAGGAGGAGGGCGGGGGGGGGGGGGGGGGAGACAGGACCCAGAAGGGGGAGAGAGATGAGAGGGTGTGGTGTGGGGTGTGATGTGGTGGTGGTGGTGGGGCGGTGGAGGGGGGGGGGGGGGGGGGGAGGACAGGTCCAGGGGGGAGAGAAGGTGAAGGGTGTGGGTCGGGTGGTAATTGGGGTGTGTGTGTGTGTGTGTGTGTGTGTGTGGGGGGGGGGGGGGGGGAGGACATGCCCAGTAGGTGAGAGAGGTGAGAAGGTGTTGGTCGGTGGTGATTGGGGTGTGAGTGGTGTGGGGGGGGGAAGGACAGGCCCAGTGGGTGAGAAGGTGAGAGGGTGTTGGTCAGGTGGTGAATGGGGTGAAGTGTGTGTGTGTTGGGGGGGGGGGGGGGGGGAGGACAGGCCCAGTGGGGTGTAGAAGGTGAGAGGGTGTGGTCGGGTGGATTTTGGGGTTGTGTGTGTGGGGGGGGGTGGGGGGGGGGGGGGGGGGGGACAGGCCCGTTGGGGTGAGAAGGTGAGGGGTGTGGTTGGGTGGTGATTGGGGTGTGTGTGTGTGTGGGGGGGGGGGGGGGGGGGACAGGCCGCAGTGGGGTGAGAAGGTGTATGATGTGTAGTGGTGTGGTAAGGGGCGTGGTGTGGTGTGGTGGTGTGTGGGTGGGAGAGCACATGCCGAGTGGGGAAGAGAAGTCGGTCGGTTTGGTGTGTGGGTGGTCGTTTGGGAATTAAGGTGGGAATGGTCCAATTGGTGGGTGGGTGGCTGTCAGGTGGGTGGGTGGTCCGTAGGTGGGGTGGTGGGTGGTCGGATTTGGGGTGCGCGTGGGTGGGTCTGGTGGGGTGGGTCAGGTGGAGTGGGTGTTGGGTGGGTGGGTTCGTTTGTGTGTTGGTGGGTGGTCCGGTCGCCCGGCGGATTGGTGGGTGTGGCTTATTCAGTTGGGTGTGTGGTGGTTGGTCGTGTCGCCAATGGGTTGGGTGGAGTTGTCCTGTCGGGTATGGGTGGGTGGGTGGCTTGTCGTCTTAGTTGTTGGGTGGGTGGAGTTAGGTTGATTCGGTCTGTCCTGGTGAGTTGGGTCCAGGTACCATTTCATTTACATCAGTTTGAGCAATCAATGGCGAGTATGAGTCTATTAGCAAGGCGTTTAGCAAGATTAAACTTTTAGAGCTCAACCTTCAACAAGTTTAAGCTACTTGGTTTAGCTATACGACTGTTATTACGCACTATAAATATCGAGCTATTCTTCCCTTTAGAACGACTAGAAAAGATTAGTTAACTACGTTTAACACTCGTTTACTAGTTCGCTTAAAGTTAATACCAACTCGTTTTAAACTGTACTTAATTGGGTAGGGGGTGGGTGGGTGGGGTTTGGGTGGGTCGGTGTGGTGTCTATATATGGTCGTTGGGTGGTCAACTGGGTGTGGCCTGGATTTG
>CM039463.1:3946854-4012789 GCA_022414725.1 Microglena sp. YARC | reverse complement strand
CCGCTTCCCCCCCCACATCCATCCCCTACACCCCCCCCCCCCCCTACCACACACAACACCCACCTTCGGAATGGCTTTTTCAATGCGATGCGATGCCCAAATTCGGAACACCCCCCACACCACATACCCCACCACTGTCACGCCAACCCCAATCTCCCCCCCCCACACACAACACCACCACGTCACGCCAACCCCAATCTCCCCCCACACACACACACACCACCACTGTCACGCCAACCGCAATCTCCCCCCCCCACACACACACCACCACTGTCACGCCAACCCAATTCTCCCCCCCCCCCACACACACACCACCACTGTCACACCAAACCCAATCTCCCCCCCCACACACACACACCACTGTTCACGCCAACCCCAATCCCCCCACACACACCACCACCACTGTCACGCCAAACCCCCAATCTCCCCCCCCCCCCCACACACACCACCACTGTCACGCCAACCCAATCTCCCCCCCCCACAACACACACACCACCATGTCACGCAACCCAATCTCCCCCCCCCCCACACAACACCACCACTGTCACGCCAACCCCAATCTCCCCCCCCACACACACACCACACTGTCACGCCAACCCCCAATCTCCCCCCCCCCACACACACACCACCACTGTCACGCCAACCCAATCTCCCCCCCCCCCACAACACCACCACTGTCACACCACACCCCAATCTCCCCACACACACACCACCACTGTCACGCGCAACCCCAATCTCCCCCCCCCACACACACACCACCACTGCTCACGCCAACCCAATCCCCCCCCACACACGCACACACACCACGTCACGCCAAACCCAATTCTCCCCCCACACACACACACCACCACCCACTACCACCCCACAAACTCCAAACGCACCTTTCGGATGGTATTCTATGAAGCGTGCGTCAGCGTTGGGTTTGAAGCACATTAGAGAGTAGAGCGGTGCACAGCTTACACCCAGCCAGGCGCCTGCTTAGCAAACCCCCGGGACCCAGCTAGGCACTTGCGCTGTTACCAGGAATCCCAGATCCATCCCGCAGCGCTGCACACTCCACACCTGAGACGGGGTCTTGTTCAACGACTGAGCGGCTGAAGTCTAGAGGAGACATGCGCTCAGCGAGGCCACTGGAGCGCTGGCTGCCATCCTGCATTGAAGAAGCAGGCAGACTGGTATTCTGTTTTACAGGAAAAGGAAGCATTGTCTGCGTGTGGCACCCTATCTAGCACCCTTGGCCCTGGGGTGGCTATTCAATTGCTTGGCTGGAGCGATGCACTCGGCCATGGCTGGGCTTTGCCATCCTTGAGCATAGCTGCGAGCGAGACAGGGTTTCTGTGTGTCTCACGAAAGGATAGAGCAGTGTCTGCGTGGTCGCACCCTGGCGCACCTAGCACCCTACACAACTGAAGGCTGGCTTGCCATTTTGCATCATATAAAAATTAGAGCAAGATTTGTTTTTGAAGGAAAGGCGCACTGGAAGGCTGGGCTGGCCATCCTGCATCATATAAAATTAGAGGCAAAATATTGTTTTTGAAGGAAAGGCGCACTGAGCTGGCTGCCATTCCTGCATTCATACAAAATTAGAGCAAAGATTTGTTGAAGGAAAGGCGCACTGGAAGCGCTGGCTGTTAATCCTGCATCATACAAAACCAAGAGCAAGATTTGTTTCGAAGAAAGGCGCACTGGGAGACTGGCTGCCATCCTGCATTTGCAGATGCCAGAGCAGATTTTGTCTGTTAACATTAAAAAAGGACCCGTGTAGTGTTTAGCGCTCCTTGGCGATTCTTTAGTACCCCTGTGGTGCTATTAGCAGCTTTGCTGAAGTGTGGTATTTTATGTAGACGTTGCTGTCACTGTGTAATGCAATGTAATGTATATAAATGCAATGCAATATAAAGTAAATAAATGTCATACAATGTACTGTACTGCCAATATACTGCAAATGTCAATTTCCCACCAATTCATTGGTGAAAAACACCAGCAGGTGTTGATATGTGTTGCTGTCAGCAATAATTGTAATTCAATAGTACTGTACTGATTTCCCACCTCATTAATTTCGGTGAGAAAAACATCCAGCAGGTGCTGGTAGTGTTGCTGTTACAATGTAATGACTGCAATGTTACTGTTAGTATTATTGCCCAACCTGATTATTGGTTTAGGAACACCAGCAGGTGCTGATATGTGTTGTCGTCACAATGTAATGTAATGTACTGCAATGTACTGTAATGTATTGCCCACCTGATCATTGGTGGAACACCCAGCAGTGCTGATATGTTTGTTGGTCGTCACAATGCCACTGTAACTGTACTGCCAATGTACCTCACATGCCAATTGTACTGCCCACCTGATCATTGGTGAGAACACCAGCAGGTGCTAGATATGTTGTTGCCGTCACAATGTTACTGCAATGTACTGTAATGTATTGCCCACCTGATCATTGGTTGAGAACACCAGGCAGGTGCTAATATGTTGCCGTCACAATGTACTGTTTAATGTACTTGCAATGTACTGCAATGTACTGCCCACCCTGATCATTGGTTGAGAACACCAGCAGGTGCTGATATGTTGAATATGTATTCGTCACAATTGTACTTGTAGTGTACGCAATGTACTGCAATGTACAGCCACCTGATCATTGGTTGAGAACACCAGCAGGCTGCTGATATGTGTTGCCGTCACAATTGTACTGCAATGTACTGTAGTGTATTGCTATATCCACCTGATCATTGGTGAGAACACCAGGCAGGTGCGTGATATGTGTTGCCGTCACAATGTACTGCCCTAATGTACTGTAGTGTATTGCCCCACCTGATCATTGGTTAAGAAACCACCTGATATGTGTGCCGTCACAATGTACTGCAATGCTACTGCGAATGTAACTGCCCACCTGATCATTGTTGAGAACACCAGCAGGTGCTGATATGCTGTTGCCGTCACAATGTACTGCAAAAGTATGTAATGTAATTGTGTCATGGTTGAGACACCAGCAGCCGTGCTGATATGTGTGCCGGATCACAATGTACTGGACAATGTACCCCACACTGATCATTTGCAGAACACACTATTGCAGCATTCGTGGTTGCTGATATGTGTTGCCGGTCACTGCAAATGTTACTGTATTGCCCACCTGATTCATGCGTGAAACACCAGCAGGTGTATATGTGTTGCTCACAATACTGTAGCAATTTTACTGTAATTATTGCCACCACCTATCATTGGTTGAGAACCACCAGCTAGGTGAATGTGTATTGCCCGTCACAATGTACTGCATATGCAATGCTACTGTCCACCTGCATGGTGAGAACCACCAAGCAGGGCTGATATGTTGTTGCCGTCACAATGTACTGCCAATGTACTGTAGTGTATTTGCCCACCTGAATCATGGTTGAGAACACCAGCAGGTGCTGATATGTGTTTGCCGTCACAATGTACTGGCAATGTTACTGCTAGTGTATGCCCACCTGATCATTGGTTGAGAACACCAGCAGGTGCTGATATGTTGTTGCCGTCACAATGTACTGCAAATGTACTGTAATGTATTGCCCAACCTGATCATTGGTTGAGAACACCAGCAGGTGCTGATATGTGTGTTGCCGTCACAATGTTACTGCAATGTACTTTGCAAGTACTGTAGTTGTATTGCCCACCTGATCATTGGTTGAGAACACCAGCAGGTGGTGCTGCATATGTGTTAGCCGTCACAATGTACTGCAATGTACTGCATGTATTGCCCACCTGATCATTGGTTGAGAACAACCGCAGGTGCTGATATTGTGTGCGTTCACAATGTCTGCAAGTACTGTACTTGTATGTATTGCCTTCACTGATCATTGGTTGAAGGAACACACAGCAGGCTGCTGATATGTGTTGCCGTCACAATGTCACTGCAATGTACTGTAGTGTATTGCCCACCTGGATCATTGGTTGAGAACACCAGCAGGTGCCGTTGATTTGTGTTGCCGTCACATGCTACTGCAATGTACTTGTAGTATTGCCCCCACCTTGATCATTGTGTTGAGAACACCAGCAGGCTGATATGTTTTGCCCGTCACATTGCAATTACTGCAAGTACTCAATGTACTGTAGTGTATGCCCCACCTGTTCATTGTGAGGACACCAGCAAGTGCTTGATATGTGTTTGCCTCCACCAGTGACAATGTAACTTGCCCAAATCGTACTGTTTAATAGTGCTATTGCCCACCTGATCATTGGTGAGAACACCAGCAGGTGCTGATATGTGTGTTGCCGTCACAATGTACTGCAATTGTACTGTAGTTGTATTGCCACCTGATCATGTGGTTCGTTAAGCAACACCAGCAGTGCTGATTGTTGTTTGCCGTCAACACCTGCACATGACTGCCCAATGTACTCACCTGATCAATGGGTTGCAACACCAGCAGGTGCTGATATGTTTGTATTGCCGTCAAATGTACTGCAATGTACATGTACTCAATGTACTGCCTTCCTGATCATGCCAGCAGGCTGATATGTTTGCAATGGTTTGCCCCACCTGCCAATCATTGGGAGAACAACCGCAGTGAATATGAACACCCCACCTGATCATTTGGTTGAGAACCACCAGCAGGTGCTGAATGTGTTGCCGTCACAAGGTCCTTACTGCAAGTGTACTGTAGTGTATTGCGTAGTTGTATTGCTCCACGGCTGATCATTGGTTGAGTAACACCAGCAGGTGCTGATATGTGTTGCCGTCACAATTGTACTGCAGATACTGTGTGCCCACCTGATCATTGTGTCATTTGTTGAGAAACACCAGCAGGTGCTGATATGTGTTGCCGTCACAATGTACTTGCAATGTTACTGCTAGTGTATTGCCCACCTGATCATTGGTTGAGAACACCAGCAGGTGCTGATATGTGTTGCCGTCACAATGTACTGCAATGTACTGTAGTGTATTGCCCACCTGATCATTGGTTGAGAACACCAGCAGGTGCTGATATGTGTTGCCGTCACAATGTACTGCAATGTACTGTAGTGTATTGCCCACCTGATCATTGGTTGAGAACACCAGCAGGTGCTGATATGTGTTGCCGTCACAATGTACTGCAAATGTTACTGTAGTGTATTGCCCACCTGATCATTGGTTGAGAACACCAGCAGGTGCTGATATGTGTTGCCGTCACAATGTACTGCAATGTACTTGCAATAGTGTATTTGCCCACCTGATCATTGGCTGATATGCGTAGAAACACCAGCAGGTGCTGATATGTGTTGCCGTCACAATGTACTGCAATGTACTGTAGTGTATTGCCCACCTGATCATTGGTTGAGAACACCAGCAGGTGCTGATATGTGTTGCCGTCACAATGTACTGCAATGTACTGCAATGTACTGCCCACCTGATCATTGGTTGAGAACACCAGCAGGTGCTGATATGTGTTGCCGTCACAATGTACTGCAATGTACTGTAACTGCAATGTACTGCCCACCTGATCATTGGTTGAGAACACCAGCAGGTGCTGATATGTGTTGCCGTCACAATGTACTGCAATGTACTGTAATGTATTGCCCACCTGATCATTGGTTGAGAACACCAGCAGGTGCTGATATGTGTTGCCGTCACAAAATGTACTGCAATGTACTGTAGTGTATTGCCCACCTGATCATTGGTTGAGAACACCAGCAGGTGCTGATATGTGTTGCCGTCACAATGTACTGCAATGTACTGTAGTGTATTGCCCACCTGATCATTGGTTGAGAAACACCAGCA
Source organism: Microglena sp. YARC (assembly GCA_022414725.1). Classification (NCBI taxonomy): domain Eukaryota; kingdom Viridiplantae; phylum Chlorophyta; class Chlorophyceae; order Chlamydomonadales; family Chlamydomonadaceae; genus Microglena; species Microglena sp. YARC. Next base: position 4,007,058 of record CM039463.1, on the reverse strand, counting down.
GGTGCTGATATGTGTTGCCGTCACAATGTACTGCAATGTACTGTAGTGTATTGCCCACCTGATTCATTGGTTGAGAACACCAGCAGGTGCTGATATGTGTTGCCGTCACAATGTACTGCAATGTACTGTAGTGTATTGCCCACCTGATCATTGTTGAGAACACCAGCAGGTGCTGATTGTGTTGCCGTCACAATGTACTGCAATGTACTGTAGTGTATTGCCCACCTGATCATTGGTGAGAACACCAGCAGGTGCTGATATGTGTTGCCGTCACAATGTACTGCAATGTACTGTAGTGTATTGCCCACCTGATCATTGGTTGAAGAACACCAGCAGGTGCTGATATGTGTTGCCGTCACAATGTACTGCAATGTACTGTAGTGTATTGATGCCCACCTTCACAATGATCATTGGTTGAGAACACCAGCAGGTGCTGATATGTGTTGCCGTCACAATGTACTGCAATGTACTGTTGTGTATTGCCCACCTGATCATTGGTTGAGAACACCAGCAGGTGCTGATATGTGTTGCCGTCACAATGTTACTGCAATGTACTGTAGTGTATTGCCCACCTGATCATTGAAATTGAGAAACACCCCAGCAGGTGCTGATATGTGTTGCCGTCACAATGCCTTACTGCAATGTACTGTAATGGTATTGCCCACCTGATCATTGGTGAGAACACCAGCAGGTGCTGATATGTGTTGCCGTCACAATGTACTGCAATGTACTGTAGTGTATTGCCCACCTGATCATTGGTTGAGAACACCAGCAGGTGCTGATATTGTGTTGCCGTCACAATGTACTGCTGCAATGTACTGTAGTGTATTGCCCACCTGATCATTGGTTGAGAACACCAGCAGGTGCTGATATGTGTTGCCGTCACAATGTACTGCAATGTACTGTAGTGTATTGCCCACCTGATCATTGGTTGAGAACACCAGCAGGTGCTGATATGTGTTGCCGTCACAATGTACTGCAATGTACTGTAGTGTATTGCCCACCTGATCATTGGTTGAGAACACCAGCAGGTGCTGATATGTGTTGCCGTCACAATGTACTGCAATGTACTGTAGTGTATTGCCCACCTGATCATTGGTTTGAGAACACCAGCAGGTGCTGATATGTGTTGCCGTCACAATGTACTGCAATGTACTGTAGTGTATTGCCCACCTGATCATTGGTTGAGAAACACCAGCAGGTGCTGATATTGTGTTGCCGTCACAATGTACTGCCAATGTACTGTAGTGTATTGCCCACCTGATCATTGGTTGAGAACACCAGCAGGTGCTGATATGTGTTGCCGTCACAATGTACTGCAATGTACTGTAGTGTATTGCCCACCTGATCATTGGTTGAGAACACACAGCAGGTGCTGATATGTGTGCCGTCACAATGTACTGCAATGTACTGTAGTGTATTGCCCACCTGATCATTGGTTGAGAACACCAGCAGGTGCTGATGTACTGTGTTGCCCGTCACAATGTACTGCAATGTACTGTAGTGTAATTGCCCACCTGATCATTGGTTGAGAACACCAGCAGGTGCTGATATGTGTTGCCGTCACAATGTTAACTGCAATGTACTGTAGTGTATTGCCCACCTGATCATTGGTTTGAGAACACCAGCAGGTGCTGATATGTGTTGCCGTCACAATGTACTGCAATGTACTGTAGTGTATTGCCCACCTGATCATTGGTTGAGAACACCAGCAGGTGCTGATATGTGTTGCCGTCACAATGTACTGCAATGTACTGTAGTGTATTGCCCACCTGATCATTGGTTGAGAACACCAGCAGGTGCTGATATGTGTTGCCACGTCACAATGTACTGCAATGTACTGTAGTGTATTGCCCACCTGATCATTGGTGAGAAACACCAGCAGGTGCTGATATGTGTTGCCGTCAACAATGTACTGCAATGTACTGTAGTGTATTGCCCACCTGATCATTGGTTGAGAACACCAGCAGGTGCTGATATGTGTTTGCCGTCACAATGTACTGCAATGTACTGTAGTGTATTGCCCACCTGATCATTGGTTGAGAACACCAGCAGGTGCTGATATGTGTTGCCGTCACAATGTACTGCAATGTACTGTAGTGTAATTGCCCACCTGATCATTGGTTGAGAACACCAGCAGGTGCTGATATGTGTTGCCGTCACAATGTACTGCAATGTACTGTAGTGTTATTGCCCACCTGATCATTGGTTGAGAACACCAGCAGGTGCTGATATGTGTTGCCGTCACAATGTACTGCAATGTACTGTCCCACCTGTCATTGGTGAGAACACCAGCAGGTGCTGATATGTGTTTGCCGTCACAATGTACTGCAATGTACTGTAGTGTAATTGCACCTGATCATTGGTTGAGAACACCAGCAAAAGGTGCTGATATGTGTTGCCCACAATGTACTGTCATTGTACTGTTGTTGGGTACAATGTAGTACTGCGTCACCCCTCTATGTACTGTGCCACCTGATCATTGGTTGAGAAACACCAGCAGGTGCTGATATGTGTTGCCGTCACAATGTACTGCAATGTACTGTAGTGTATTGCCCACCTGATCATTGGTTGAGAACACCAGCAGGTGCTGATATGTGTTGCCTGTCACAATGTACTGCAATGTACTGTAGTGTATTGCCCACCTGATCATTGCAATGTTGTGTATTGAAACCAGCAGGTGCTGATATGTGCTTTTGCCGATCATGTACTGCTGAATGTACTGTAGTGTATTGCCCACCTGATCATAAGGTTGAGAACACCAGCAGGTGCTGATATGTGTTGCCGTCACAATGTACAATGTAGTGTAAACACCAGCAGGTTTGTGTACTGCAGTAGTATTGCCCACCTGCCCACCCATGATCATTGGTTGGAAACTTGCCATGTACTGTAGTGTATTGCCGTCACAGAACACAGAGGTGCTACTGCAATGTACTTGCATTATTAGTGTGTATTGCCCACCTGATCACACTGTATTGCCCACCTGCATTGGTTGAGAACCACCTGATATTGTGTTGAGCCGTCAATGTACAATGTACTGTAGTGTATTGCCACCTGATGGTTGAGAACACCAGCAGGTGCTGATATGTGTTGCCGTCACAATGTACTGCATGTACTGTAGTGTATTGCCCACCTGATCATTGGTTGAGAACACCAGCAGGTGCTGATATTGTGTGCTTGCCCGTCACAATTTGTACTGCAATGTACTGTTGTACTTGTGTATTGCCCACCTGATCATTGGTTGAGAACACCAGCAGGTGCTGATTTTGTACTATGTTGCCGTCACAATGTACTGCAATGTACTGTAGTGTATTGCCCACCTGATCATTGGTTGAGAACACCAGCAGGTGCTGATATGTGTTTGCCGTCCACAATGTACTGCAATGTACTGTTAGTGTATTGCCCCACCTGATCATTTGGTTGAGAACACCAGCAGGTGCTGATATGTTGTTGCCGTCACAATGTACTGCAATGTACTGTAGTGTATTGCCCACCTGATCATTGGTTGAGAACACCAGCAGGTGCTGATATGTGTTGCCGTCACAATGTACTGCAATGTACTGGTAGTGTATTGCCCACCTGATCATTGGTTGAGAACACCAGCAGGTGCTGATATGTGTTGCCGTCACAATGTACTGCAATGTACTGTAGTGTATTGCCCACCTGATCATTGGTTGAGAACACCAGCAGGTGCTGATATGTGTTGCGCGTGATCATGGTTGAGAACAGCAGTCCAGGTGTGACAATCACAATGGGTACAATGTACTGTACGTGTATTGCCCACCTGATCATTGGTTGAGAACACCAGCAGGTGCTGATATGTGTTTGCCGTCACCAATGTACTGCAATGTACTGTAGTGTATTGCCCACCTGGATCATTGGTTGGAACCACGCAGCAGGTGCTGATTTTGTTTGCCCGTCAACCAATGACTTACATGTACTGTAGTGTATTGCCCACCCTGATCACACCAGCAGGTGCTGATATGTGTATGGCCGTCACAATGTATAATGTGTTGCTGCAATGTACTGTAGTGTATTGCCCACCTGATTCATTGGTTGAGAACACCAGCAGGTGCTTGATATTGTGTTGCCGTCACAATGTACTGCAATGTACTGTAGTGTATTGCCCACCTGAATCATTGGTTTGAGAACACCAGCAGGTGCTGATATGTGTTGCCGTCACAATGTACTGCAATGTACTGTAGTGTATTGCCCACCTGATCATTGGTTGAGAACACCAGCAGGTGCTGATATGTGTTGCCGTCACAATGTATCTGCAATGTACTGTAGCAATGTATTGCCCACCTGATCATTGGTTGAGAACACCAGCAGGTGCTGATATGTGTTGCCGTCACAATGTACTGCAATGTACTGTAGTGTATTGCCCACCTGATCATTGGTTGAGAACACCAGCAGGTGCTGATATGTGTTGCCGTCACAATGTACTGCAATGTACTGTAGTGTATTGCCCACCTGATCATTGGTTGAGAAACACCAGCAGGTGCTGATATGTGTTGCCGTCACAATGTACTGCAATGTACTGTAGTGTATTGCCCCCTGATCATTGGTGAAGAACTGATCATTGGTTGTAGAACACCAGCAGGTGCTGATATGTGTTGCCGTCACAATGTACTGCAATGTACTGTAGTGTATTGCCCACCTGATCATTGGTTGAGAACACCAGCAGGTGCTGATATGTGTTGCCGTCACAATGTACTGCAATGTACTGTAGTGTATTGCCCACCTGATCATTGGTTGAGAACACCAGCAGGTGCTGATATGTGTTGCCGTCACAATGTACTGCAATGTACTGTAGTGTATTGCCCACCTGATCATTTGGTTTGAGAACACCAGCAGGTGCTGATATGTGTTGCCGTCACAATGTACTGCAATGTACTGTAGTGTATTGCCCACCTGATCATTGGTTGAGAACACCAGCAGGTGCTGATATGTGTTGCCGTCACAATGTACTGCAATGTACTGTAGTTGTATTGCCCCACCTGATCATTGGTTGAGAACACCAGCAGGTGCTGATATGTGTTGCCGTCACAATGTACTGCAATGTACTGTAGTGTATTGCCCACCTGATCATTGGTTGAGAACACCAGCAGGTGCTGATATGTGTTGCCGTCACAATGTACTGCAATGTACTGTAGTGTATTGCCCACCTGATCATTGGTTGAGAACACCAGCAGGTGCTGATATGTGTTGCCGTCACAATGTACTGCAATGTACTGTAGTGTATTGCCCACCTGATCATTGGTTGAGAACACCAGCAGGTGCTGATATGTGTTGCCGTCACAATGTACTGCAATGTACTGTAGTGTATTGCCCACCTGATCATTGGTTGAGAACACCAGCAGGTGCTGATATGTGTTGCACGTGCTGATATGCCGTCACAATGTACTGCAATGTACTGTGTATTGCCCACCTGATCATTGGTTGAGAACACCAGCAGGTGCTGATATGTGTTGCCGTCACAATGTACTGCAATGTACTGTAGTGTATTGCCCACCTGATCATTGGTTGAGAACACCAGCAGGTGCTGATATGTGTTGCCGTCACAATGTACTGCAATGTACTGCTGCAATGTACTGTAGTGTATTGCCCACCTGATCATTGGTTGAGAACACCAGCAGGTGCTGATATGTGTTGCCGTCACAATGTACTGCAATGTACTGTAGTGTATTGCCCACCTGATCATTGGTTGAGAACACCAGCAGGTGCTGATATGTGTTGCCGTCACAATGTACTGCAATGTACTGTAGTGTATTGCCCACCTGATCATTGGTTGAGAACACCAGCAGGTGCTGATATGTGTTGCCGTCACAATGTACTGCAATGTACTGTAGTGTATTGCCACACACCTGATCATTGGTTGAGAACACCAGCAGGTGCTGATATGTGTTGCCGTCACAATGTACTGCAATGTACTGTAGTGTATTGCCCACCTGATCATTGGTTGAGAACACCAGCAGGTGCTGATATGTGTTGCCGTCACAATGTACTGCAATGTACTGTAGTGTATTGCCCACCTGATCATTGGTTGAGAAACACCAGCAGGTGCTGATATGTGTTGCCGTCACAATGTACTGCAATGGTACTGTAGTGTATTGCCCACCTGATCATTGGTTGAGAACACCAGCAGGTGCTGATATGTGTTGCCGTCACAATGTACTGCAATGTACTGTAGTGTATTGCCCACCTGATCATTGGTTGAGAACACCAGCAGGTGCTGATATGTGTTGCCGTCACAATGTACTGCAATGTACTGTAGTGTATTGCCCACCTGATATGTTGTGCATTGGTTGAGAACACCAGCAGGTGCTGATATGTGTTGCCGTCACAATGTTACTGCAATGTACTGTAGTGTATTGCCCACCTGATCATTGGTTGAGAACACCAGCAGGTGCTGATATTGTGTTGCCGTCACAATGTACTGCAATGTACTGTATATGTGTATTGCCCACCTGATCATTGGTTGAGAACACCAGCAGGTGCTGATATGTGTTGCCGTCACAATGTAGCTGCAATGTACTGTAGTGTATTGCCCACCTGATCATTGGTTGAGAACACAGCAGGTGCTGATATGTGTTGCCGTCACAATGTACTGCAATGTACTGTAGTGTATTGCCCACCTGATCATTGGTTGAGAACACCAGCAGGTGCTGATATGTGTTGCCGTCACAATGTACTGCAATGTACTGTAGTGTATTGCCCACCTGATCATTGGTTGAGAACACCAGCAGGTGCTGATATTGTGTTGCCGTCACAATGTACTGCAATGTACTGTAGTGTATTGCCCACCTGATCATTGGTTGAGAACACCAGCAGGTGCTGATATGTGTTGCCGTCACAATGTACTGCAATGTACTGTAGTGTATTGCCCACCTGATCATTGGTTGAGAACACCAGCAGGTGCTGATATGTGTGTTGCCGTCACAATGTACTGCAATGTACTGTAGTGTATTGCCCACCTGATCATTGGTTGAGAACACCAGCAGGTGCTGATATGTGTTGCCGTCACAATGTACTGCAATGTACTGTAGTGTATTGCCCACCTGATCATTGGTTGAGAACACCAGCAGGTGCTGATATTGTGTTGCCGTCACAATGTACTGCAATGTACTCACAGTATGTGTATTGCCCACACTGATCATTGGTTGAGAACACCAGCAGGTGCTGATATGTGTTGCCGTCACAATGTACTGGCAATGTACTGTAGTGTATTGCCCACAAGAGGTTGAGAATGCTGATATGTGTTGCCGTCACAATGTATGCAATGTACTGTAGTGTATTGCCCACTGATCATTGGTTGAGAACACCAGCAGGTGCTGATATGTGTTGCCGTCACAATGTACTGCACTGTTGTATTGCTGATGTGTACTGTACTTGCAATGTGTAGTGTATTGCCCACACCAGCAGGTGCTGATATGTGTTGCATGGTTGAGAACATCATTGGTTGAGAACACCAGCAAGGTGCTGATATGTGTTGCCGTCACAATGTACTGCAATGTACTGCAATGTATTGCCACCTGATCATTGGTTGAGAACACAGCAGGTGCTGATATTGTGTTGCCGTCACAATGTACTGCAATGTACTGTAGTTGTATTGCCCACCTGATCATTGGTTGAGAACTGCTGACAGCAGCCTCTTGATTGTGTTGCCGTCACAATGTACTGCAATGTACTGTATCCGCACCTGATCATTGGTTGAGAAACACCAGCAGGTGCTGATATGTGTTGCCGTCACAATGTACTGCAATGTACTGTAGTGTATTGCCCACCTGATCATTGGTTGAGAACACCAGCAGGTGCTGATATGTGTTGCCGTCACAATGTACTGCAATGTACTGTAGTGTATTGCCCACCTGATCATTGGTTGAGAACACAGCAGGTGCTGACTATCAGTCCCAAGCGAATTGAGTGCCTCTTGTCCTTCGGATGACTTCAGCAGCTCTATCAGCGTATCTTGAGCTGCCATTATGGTGCTGGGATCTGCATCCATCATGTACCCGGCTAGCAGTACCAGTACCTGTGATCAAAGGGGAAAATGTGGTGACAGCCCGCGCTCGAATCATAGCTTTTATTTTTATTTTACAGTACCACTACACGCACACACCCGACCACTACACGCACACCATACACGCACACACCACCACTACACGCACACACCACCACTACACGCACACACCACCACTACACGCACACACCACCACTACACGCACACACCACCAACTACACGCACACACCACCACTACACGACGCACACACCACCACTACACGCACACACCACCACTACACGCACACACCACCACTACACGCACACACCACCACTTACACGCACACACCACCACTACACGCACACACCACCACTACGTCGCACTACACGCACACACCACCACTACACGCACACACCACCACTACACGCACACCACCACCACTACACGCACACACCACCACTACACGCACACACCACCACTACACGCACACACCACACTACACGCACACACCACCACTACACGCACACACCACCACTACACGCACACACCACTGGACATCTACACGCACACACCACCACTACACGCACACACACCACTACACGCACACACACCACTACGCACGCAATACACCACACACCAACACACACCACCCGGCTAGCAGTACCAGTACCTGTGACCCATGGGGGAAATTCGTTGTCAGCCCGTGATTGAATCACAGCTTTATTTTCACACACACATCACCACCACCACTACACACATACTAACCGGCGAGTAACACCAGTCAGGGTACTACAAAATGGCCAGCGCTTAGAGCGCACAAACGTCAAATTGCTCAGCGCTTTATAGGGCAAAAAGCGCAAAAAATGCGCGCTGCGCCCACAGTGGGTTGAAAAACTGCGCGAAACGTGCAGTGGGGCTCAAATAGCGTGCGCGAAATCGCGCTGTCGCGCGCGCTTTGTAGTGCCCTGACACCAGTGCCTGTGACCAATGGGGAAAACGTGGTGTCAGCCCGTGCTTAAATGCTTCGCCTCATGAACTATACCTTGAACTTGGTTACATAGCTACAGCCAGCAAATTGCCTTTTCGCCATCTTAGGCAGAAATTACCGTTTATTAAGAAAGATCACCGAATTACGAAAGATTACAGGTGCAGATTACCAATTACGAAAAAAGTGAATGCTAACGATTGTTTTTCGTTTCCCTTTTTCTGAGGCAGCAGATGCCGAAGCCTTTTCCCGCTGCTTTGCTGCACATGTCTTGATTTTAACAAACGTTAAACAATACAGGCAATATTCTGATACTCATTATTTATAAGGATTTACGATACTAATATCGTGAAAACGTTAATGTGTCATTTCAAAAACAAATGGAATTTGTGCTGATAATAATTATCAATAGCAAGCATTATTATCAGCACGCATTCCATTTGTTTTTGAAATGATACAGTAAATTTTTAATAGAAAGTACCAAGGATCAATTCACCCTTCGTTCAAGAGACCAACGCCCACTTTACAGTCCGGTCTGACTAGCCAACTTTTCGAAATGTTACATTACCTTTTTCAGAGAAAGAACCAATGCTACAGAGCTAGATGATCCAGCCTTTTTTGGTGCTGCTTTGCTGCACCTTTTTTGCTTTGCTGCACCTTTTTCCGTGGCTTTGCTGCACCAGTCTTGATTTCAACAAATCAAAAAAACAGTATTATCGGCACTAATTCCATTTGTTTTGAAATGTTACAGTAAATTTTCAATAGAAAGTACCAAGGTTCACTTCACCCCTCTTTCAAGAGAACGACGCCCACTTTACAGTCCGGTCTGGCCAGCCAAATTTTCGAATTGTTACACTACCTTTTTTAGAGAAAGAACCAATGCTACAGAGCTAGCTGATGCAGAAGCCTTTTTTGGCGCTGCTCTGCTGCACATTATTTGCTTTGCTGCAACTTTTTTCCATTGCATTTCTGCACCTTTTTTCCATTGCTTTGCTGCACCTTTTTTCCATTGCATTTCTGCACCTTTTTTCCATTGCTTTGCTGCACCTTTTTCCATTGCTTTGCTGCACCGGTCTTGATTTCAACAAATCCTAAAAAGCATTATTATCAGCACCAATCCCTTTTGTTTCGAAACGTTACAGTACCTTTTTCAGAGAAAGAACCAATGCTCCAGACCCAGCTGAGGAAGCAGATGCAGAAGCCTTTTTTCCGCTACTTGGCTGCACCGGTCTTGATTTGGGGCCTGCCACATAATAGCACTGAGTTAGTCATTAGGGTGCAGTCTGCTACATTTTATTATTTATATTTATATTATCACATTATTACATATTAGTATATGCATTAATACATATTATTATCATATTATTAATAATAAATATGATAATAATTATATAATGATAGTAATAGTAATAGTAATTATATAATGATAGTAATTCTTTTGCCCTTTTCCCGCTGCTTTTGCTGCACGGGTCTTGATTTGGGGCACATGATTGCATCAAGGTAGTCATTAGGTAGCAGCCATCTACAAGATTATATTTTATTATTTAATATTTACATTATAACATTATAATTTGTATTTAGATCATTGCATCATTACATTTAATTATCCGTACATTATTATTCGTTACATTATTATTCGTACATTATTATTCGTACATTATTATTCGTACATTATTATTCGTTACATTATTATTCGTACATTATTATTCGTACATTAGTATTCGTACATTATTATTTGTAAATTATTATTTGTACATTATTATTCGTTACATTATTATTCGTACATTATTATTCGTACATTATTATCTGTTATCTCATACCTTTTTACATTATTACATTTTGTTATTTGTATTTACATTATTACAGTGTTACACGCTTGCATCATTTCCGCTGCTTCGCTGTACCGGTTTTTATTTGGGGCCTGCCAAATGATTGCATCGATTTAATCATTAGGTCCGGAACATTATTACAATTATATTATTTGTACTTACTTTATTACAGTTTTGCATAGCTTGATACAGTGGGTAGTGACTCGCTGCTCACATACACTGCCAGACCCACAGCCACAGCCACACTCACACCCACACCCAACCACTCCCAGATACACACTCACATTCACACCCACAACCACTGTTACCCTCTAATCCCTCCGATTCCTAATATCTGGTCCCATCACCGTCAGAATTTTTGAGCTCACTTGAGAGCGCTGTCAGTTCCCACCGCCCCACACTGCCCCCTACACTCACACACACACACACTTCCAGACCCACACACATTGGGGGGAGGGGGGGGGAGCTCAGTTGAGAGCGTTGCCTGTTGCCCCCACCCATTCTCTCACTCTCTCTCTCTCTCTCTCTCTCACACACACACCACTCACACACTCCCAGACCCACACACGTAGGGGGATTGTTGAGCTCACTTGTGAGCGCTGCAAGTTGCCCCCCCCCCCCCCCCGCCCCCCCCCCACCACACCACACACACACACACACATACACACACACACTCTCTCACACACTCTCACACACACTCTGTCACTCACGCACTACCCCCAGCCCCAGCCCACACCCACATGTACCACTAGCAGCAGCAGCCCACAAGACTTTACTTCGGGCCACGCCCACAGGCCCTGCAGCCGATAGAATCTGAGCCGCAAGGAGTGCGACGTCATAATTGTTGAGCTCACTCCTGAGGGCTGCCAGTCCCCCCCCCCCCCCCCCCCCCCACACACACACACAACCCTTTCACACACACACACACACACACGCATGCACGCACGCACAATCACAGTCTCTCTCACACACACACGCCCACCCAACCCCTACCCCCCAAGCCCCCAGACCACATACACCCCCACACGTACCATTAGCAGCAGCACAAGACTTTACTTTGGGCCACATCCACAGGCCCGGCGGCCGATAGAATCTTAGTCGCAAGGAGAGCGACGTCAGGATTGTTGAGCTCACTCGCAAGCGCTGCCAGTTGCCCCCCACCCCACCCGCCCACTACCCCCCAGCTCCAGACCACATACACCCACGCATACCCCACCCCCTCTCTCTCTCTCTCTCTCTCTCTCTCTCTCTCTCTCACACACACACACAAACACACACGCATGCACACGCACGCACGCACACACACACACACATACGCACTCTCTCTCTCTCTCTCTCTCTCTCTCTCACACACACCACACTACCCCCCCAGCTCTAGACCACATACACCCACACGTACCATTAGCAGCAGCAGTCCACAAGACTTTTACTTTGGGCGACATCCACAGGCCCGGCAGCCGATAGAATCTGAGCCGCAAGAAGTGCGCTGCAAGTCCCCCCCCCCCCCCCCCCCCCCCCCACCCCCCATTCACACACACACACACACACACACACACTCTCTCACACACACACACACACTCGCACGCACGCACTCTCTCTCGCACACACACAAACACACACTACCTCCAAGCCCCCAGACCACACACACACATTACATTACATTACATTACATTACATTACATTACATTACATTACATTACATTACATTACATGTTTAAGTCTACTTGACACCGCGAGGGTGTATGAGACTCTGTGCTTTAAACAAAAAGAAAAAGCACCCACAAAGCAAAAAACCCCATTACATCAGGGGTGTGTCGAGGACAAACAAACCAAGCTCCCAACCACCGTTTTGGTGGCGTAGGTATTAAACCCCCTAGAGCCGGACCCAGATCTCAACCACTTACAGTGGCGGAGGTAAGAAGCTAACAAATGAGAAGTAACAAGAAGAAAAGAAAAAAAGGGATAATAAATTACGGTGCCACTAAGCAGTCCGGGGCTTCCTGTCTTGCTCTTCTACAAGTAGAAAGATAGTCGGCTAGGTTGCTCCAGAAAGTCTTAGTGCCATTTCCATTCATAAAGGTTCTGAATGTGGAATCGCAGAATTCCACATTCCATACGGTTAAGTCGGTATCCTCATGGACATGCCTATAAATATCTGTAAACGGCTTCTGGTAGCGGAGGCGAATATCATTATAAAAAGGGCACTCAAACATATGCATTTCATCCTCAGAATTTTGGAACCCACACATTTGACAGTGTCTCATTGAACGAGGGATGTGTGCTCTATCCACCACCCTCATTCTTTCTGTGTTCAGCCAATGGGAACCCATTCTAAACTGTGCTATAGAACGAATCTGATCCTGCTTATGTAAGGCAGATGTAAAGGGAATCAAGCCATTCTCATCATTGCTGTTGGCTGCGAACCATTTCTGGTATCGGAGGCGTACGCGACACATACCATTAGCAGCAGCAGCCCACAAGACTTTGCTTTGGGCCACATCCACAGGCCCCGAAGCCGATAGAATCTAAGCCGCAAGAAGTGCAACTCCAGGATTGTTGAGAGCACTCGCAAGGGCTGCCAGTTGCCCCCACCCACCCGCCCACTACCCCCCAGCTCTAGACCACATACACCCACACGTACCATTAGCAGCAGCAGCCCACAAGACTTTACTTTGGGCCACATCCACAGGCCCAGCGGCCGATAGAATCAGAGCCGCAAGAAGTGCAACTTCAGGATTGTTGAGCGCACTCGCAAGCGCTGCCAGTTGCCCCCCACCCAGCCGCCCACTACCCCCAGCTCTAGACCACATACACCCACACATACCCCACCCACTCTCTCCCTCTCACACACACACATATGCACGCACACACGCATGCACACGCACGCACAAACGCACACACACACACACGCACATACGCACAGTCTCTCTCTCTCTCTCTCTCTCTCTATCTCTCTCTCTCTCTCTCTCTCTCTCTCTCTCTCTCTCTCTCTTCTCTCTCTCTCACACACACACACACACACTACCCCCCAGCTCCAGACCACATACACCCACACGTACCATTAGCAGCAGCAGCCCACAAGACTTTACTTTGTGCCACATCCACAGGCCCGGCGGCCGATAGAATCTGAGCCGCAAGAAGTGCAACTTCAGGATTGTTGAGCGCACTCGCAAGCGCTGCCAGTTCCCCCCACCCACCCGCCCACTACCCCCCAGCTCCAGACTACATACACCCACGCATACCCCACCCACTCTCTCTCTCTCTCACACACACACATACGCACGCACGCACGCACGCATGCACACGCACGCACAAACGCACACACACACACACACACACACACACACACACACACACACACACACTACCCCCCAGCTCTAGACCACATAAACCCACACATACCATTAGCAGCAGCAGCCCACAAGACTTTACTTTGGGCCACATCCACAGGCCCCGAAGCCGATAGAATCTGAGCCGCAAGAAGTGCTACTTCAGGATTGTTGAGCTCACTCGCAAGGGTAGCCAGTTGCCACCCACAGCTGGCCACCTCAGTCTGAACCTCGGACTTGCTTGCATCATACAACTCAGCCCATCTTTGCCGGATCATGTGCACGATGCCGGTGAGAGCTCTAGCGCGGCTTGAGCCAGACATTCCCCTGGCATTCACGCAGAAGGTCCTTAGCTCAGTTGGGAGCAGAACTCCCTGCTTCAGCCTCTGAAGGTCAGGATTCAGTGGGTGCAGGTGTCGGTGCCGGTGAGTGTGTGTGTGTGTGGGGGGGGGGGGGGGGGGGTAGGCGAATTATAGTTTAGCTCACTTGGGAGCAGCACTCCTTGCTTCAGACTGAGAAGGTAAGGATTCAGTGGGTGGGTGTGTCGGTGCCAGTGAGTGTGTGGGGGTGAGTGTGTGTGGGGGGGGGGTTGGGGGTTGGAAGGTGGGGTAGGGGGTGGGGAGGTGAATTGTAGTCTAGCTCACTTGGGAGCAGCACTCTCTGCTTCAGACTCTGAAGGCATGGATTCAAAGATGTGGATTAGCACAAGAAGTTTGCCCCTATTCAGTCAACCCCCACGCCCATACCCCCCACCTGACCCCCCACCTACACACACACATGCACCCCAGCCACCCCCCAACCCCCCACACACACAAGCAACTACACACACCCACACCACTACCACCACTGCATGGGAGCAGCACTCCCTGCTTCAGCCTGTGGAGGTATGGATTCAGTGGGGTTCTGCGTGGGTGGGGGTGGGGGAGTAGGTGAGTTATAGTTTAGCTCACATGGGACCCCCCCCCCCCCCCCCCCCCCCCCCCCCCCCCCCCCGCTACACACCCCACCATCACCACCACCACCACCACACACCACCCACCCACCCACAAAGAAGTGTATCGTACCTGTTGCAGCTTGAATGCCTCCTCCAACTTAGGCAAGTCTGGCAGAATCTCAGCCTCTGTTATCCGAATCTGCAGCACACGCGATAACCCAAATGCCCCCCCCCCCCCACCACCCACCACCACCACCACACCACCACCACCACACCCACCCACCCACCCACACACACAAGAAGTGTATCGTACCTGTTGCAGCTTGAATGCTTCCTCCAACTCAGGCAAGTCTGGCAGTATCTCAGCCTCCGTTAATCGACTCTGCAGCTCACCCGATAACCCAACTGTCCCCCCCCACCCCACCCCACCCCACCCCCACACACCCCAACCCACACACCCACACCCACACCACACACACACTCACTCACTCACCCCCCACCGACCAACACACCCACACCCACAGCCACACACACACACACAAGAAGTGTATCGTACCTGTTGCAGCTTGAATGCTTCCTCCAACTCAGGCAAGTCTGGCAGTATCTCCACCTCCGTCAACCGACTCTGCAGCTCATCCGGTAGCCCAACTGTCAACCGATTTATGAGGCGGACAATGGGCTCATTAAGGGCAGGGGTGCAGGAAGCGACCCCTCCACGCTTGTTCAGCTCCAGACTCTCCGAAAGGGCATTGATCATCGGTTTCAACAGGTCGCCTAGGGTGCTCAGCCCAGTGAATGCCTTCAGAGCATAGGGGTGGGTGGGTGGGTGGAGCATATAGGGTGGGTGGCTGGAGGGGGTAGGGTTGTAAACTTCACACTCAATTTGTTTGTCATAAATGTGAAGATAGCATTGATAGTTGGTTTCAACAAGTCCCCTAGGGTGCTCAGCCCAGTGAATGTCTACAGAGCACAGGGGTGGGTGGGTGTGTGGGCGGGTGGGTGGGTAGAGTATATAGGGTGGGTGAGTGGAGGGGGTAGGGTTGTAAAATTTACACTCTATTTATTTCTTCATAAACGTGGAAATAGCATTGATAGTTGGTTTCAACAGGTCGCGGAGGGTTGTAACATCTACAACGGGTTGTTAAACACAAATTTCATAAGTTCAATTCCAGACCCTCAGAGAGAGCGTTGGTCATTGGCTTCAATAGGTCCACTAGGGTGCTCAGCCCATTGGATGCCTTCAGTGTGCAGGGTTGCATAGGGTATTGAAATCTTCAAGGGTTTGTGATATGCGCAAAGGGTTGTGAAATTCACATTTCATTAGTTCAGCTCCAGTCCCTCAGAGAGAGCATTGATCATTTGTTTCAATAGGTCCCCTAGGGCGCTTAGCCCAGTGAATGCCTTCAGATCATAGGGGTGAGTGGTTGGGTTGGTGGATGGGTGGTGCGTAGGGGGTTGGTGGCTAGGTGGCTGTGTGGCTGTGTGGGTGGAGCATTGATCATTGGTTTCAACAGGTCCCCTAGGGTGCTCAGCCCAGTGAATGCCTTCAGAGCATAGGGGTGGGTGGTGCGTAGGGGGTTGGTGGCTGTGTGGCTGTGTGGCTGTGTGGGTGGAGCATTGATCATTGGTTTCGACAGGTCCCCTAGGGTGCTCAGCCCAGTGAATGCCTATAGAGCATGGGGGCGGGTGGGGCATAGGAGGTGGGTGAGTGGGTGGGTGGTTGCAGAATACGGGGGGGTGGCTGGGTGGGTTTATTGGACAGTACAGTACAGTACAGTACAGGACAGTTACAGTACAGTTGCAGTGCAGTATACATATACATACATACCATACTCCTCTCTGATTCCTGTTTGCAGTGCAGTACAGTACAGTTCAGTACAGTACAGTACAGTACAGTACAGTACAGTACAGTACAGTACAGTACAGTGCAGTGCAGTACAGTACAGTACAGTACAGTACAGTGCACTACAGTGCAGTACAGTTTACATATACATACATACCATACTCCTCTTAGATTCATGTTTGCATTACAGCACAGTACAGTTGCAGTACAGTACACATATACATACATACCATGCTCCTCATGGATTCCTGTTTGCAGTACAGTACAGTACAGTAACATTACAGTACAGTGCAGTACAGTTTACATAAACATACATAACATACTACTCTTAGATTCCTGTTTGCAGTACAGTACAGTACAATACATTACAGTACAGTATACAAATACATACACACCATACTCCTCTTAGATTCCTGCTAGCAGTACAGTACAGTAGAGTTGCAGTACATAATACATATACACACATACCATACTCCTCTTGGATTCCTGCTTGCAGTACAGTACAGTACAGTGCAGTATAGTACAGTACAGTACAGTGCAGTACAGTATAGTACTGTACAGTACAGTATATATAAACACACATACATATTCATCTTTGAATCCTGTTTTCATTACAGTGCAGTACAGTACAGTGCAGTGCAGTGCAATTGCAGAAAAGTATACATGTGCATACATACCATACTTTTCTTAGATTACTGTTTGTAGTACAGTACAGTACAGTACAGTATACATACATACATACCATACTCCTCTTATCTTCCTATTTGTAGTACAATACAGTACAGTTTCAGTATAGTATACATCCACACCATACTCCTCCTATATTCCTGTTTGAAGTACAATATATTACAGTACAGTACAGTACAGTACAATACAGTACAGTGCAGTACATTTTACGTATACATACCATGCTCCTCTTAGATTCCTGTTTTCCACCTCTGGGTCCCACCAAGCCATCTAGCACTAGTCCAAAGAGGGCACACACACGAGGTTGCAGCTCTACACAGTGCAGCTGTTGCAGCAGGATGTGCACCATGTACCTAAACAGGTGAAGAAAGGGGGAAAAGGCATTCAG
Organism: Microglena sp. YARC; assembly: GCA_022414725.1. Taxonomy (NCBI): domain Eukaryota; kingdom Viridiplantae; phylum Chlorophyta; class Chlorophyceae; order Chlamydomonadales; family Chlamydomonadaceae; genus Microglena; species Microglena sp. YARC. The sequence continues at coordinate 3,989,060 of CM039463.1, read as the reverse complement.
AGGTAAAAACAATATGTAATTTATTGAAACAATTCAATTTAAATTGAATCCATAAGTTAAAAAAATACATGAGTTTGGAAAACAAGCCCTACACAGCGCAGTTGTTGCAGCAGGATGTGCACCATGCACCTTAACAGGAGAGGAAGGGGAAAACAAGGCATTCAGCTGCATTCAGAGGTTAAAAAAAACGATTCAATATAGTTAATTAAAAAAATTCAATTTAAATTTAATTCAGAGGTTAAAATAAAAAACAAGGCATTCAGAGGTTAACAGTGGAAGATGGTGCTATCCCTTAAAGACACTTTTTACACTTGAAGATATCTCTCTAATACATATTTCGACACTTTTGTGGCGGAGCCCTCCCTTCTGGAGCCCCCAGGATCACCCCAGTGTCTGTTTGTTTGTGCGACCCACCGACCGGCCGACGTGCGACCGAGACACCTCTGCCAACTGTCTCATAACTAATTGGCTTTGGTCCGCTCGATTCCGTTGCAACCATGTCATTCCGTTGCCCACACTCTCCGCCGACTTACGCAACGCTGCGACGCTGCATATGACTTGCTTAACTTAACCTAACCTGTCTTAGTGCTTAGTAAGTGGTAAAGTGCAGCCCCAGCCCGAGTAAGTGGTAAAGTGCAGCCCAAGTAAGTGCAGCCCCAGCCCCCCCGAAGGTGGGCCTGGGGCTGCAGCGTTAACAGGCTATATTAAATGTATAATTAAATTATCACAGTACCACGAACTCAGGTCCCCTGTCAGTAAAACACTTGTTTGAGGTTTAGCTCATAAATGATTTTCTATTTAGCCCTTCCTGTCATGGTTGGGCAAGTCCCATAGCCTATTTTGCCTACCCTTAAACTGTAACATGGGTGGGAGCCAAGTCAACAAGCCCACGTTCAAGTGAATGCCCCCCCCCCCCCCCCTTCCCCCTTCCTCCCACCAGCATCCACGTGGACAAAGACACACACACACACCAGTCCACCACTAGCATTACCAGTACCCACCTGCAAACAGGGCACTCAACAATGACGGGTACAAGGAGCTTGTTAGCAGCCTATGCACATGCAAGTGCTTGACCCTTCTGCACTGCGTTGCCCTTTCCCCCAACACACACCCACAAACACAAAAACACACACACACACACCAGTCCACCACTAGTGTTACCAGTACCCACCTGCAAACAGGGCACTCAACAATGACGGGTACAAAGAGCTTGATAGCAGCCTATGCACATGCAAGTGCTTGCCCCCATACCCACCCACCCACCCACGCAGGCACACACACATAGACACACACACACACACCAGTCCACCACTACCAGTACCCACCTGCAAACAGGGCACTCAACAATGACGGGTCCAAAGAGTTTGATAGCAGCCTATGCACATGCAAGTGCTTGCCCCCCCCCCCCCCCCCCCACACACACACACACACACACACACACACGCACAAACACACATCAGTCCACCACTAGCATTACCACTACCCACCTACAGACAAGGGGCTCCACTATGACAGGTCCAAGGAGCTTGATAGCAGCTTCTGCGCAAGCAAGTGCTTGACCCTTGTGCACTGCGTTGCTCTTGCTGGCCAGCTCGGTGTGTACACTAAGGAGTGTGCATGTTATGGGCCGCCGCAGCATATCCCAGACAGGCGTCTATAAAGGGAAAGACACATGGTGGCTTAATATATTGGATAGGTGTAGAATTGGAATGACAGGGCCCCCTCTCTCTCAGGCTATATAAGATTTTTTATGATTTCCCCTCATTTGTGCTGGCTCCCTCCTATGTTACAGTCCAGGGGTATGCCAAATAGGCTAAAGGGACTTGCCCAACTGTGACAAGGGCAAAAATATCAACCACTGAATTTCACGTCATGTCACACATGTTGACAAGGACCCTCATCTCACTCTGCCTTGCTCTACACAGCCCCTCCACTGCCTGGAGGGAAACCTGCGTGATGTGCTAGTATATATATATATATATATATATATATATATATATATATATATAGAGAGAGAGAGAGATCAAATACATATTATATATATCAATATATATAGTGTCACTCACGAGGGCCAATACAGCAACGGATGCGTTGATGGCAATCACAAATGCATCCTGGTATAGTGGGAGTGACACTTGCCCAACCGTGACAGGTAGGGCTGTAATAGCAACCACTGAGTCATGCATCTTCACCTCACCCCGCCTCGCTCTACACAGCCACTCTACAGGCTGGAGGGCAACCTGCAAGCTGTCTAGTGGGAGTGCCTGCGCCCCCTCTCTTTCAGGCTGCTTAGCCATTTTTTCTGTTTTCCCAGTTTTTCCACTCAATTATGTTACTTCCCAGGGGTAGGCCAAATAAGCTAAAAGGACTTGCCCAACCGTGAAAGGAAGGGCTGTAATAGCAACCACTGAGTCATGCATCCTCACCTCACCCCGCCTCGCTCTACAGCCTGGAGAGCAACCTGCAAGCTGTATAGTGGAAGTGACACTTGCCCAGCCGAGACAGGATGGGCCGTAATAGCGACCACTGCCTGCAGGGATTAAAACCCTGCCCCTTCTTGTTTCAAATAGCTCAACCATTGAGCCATTCGTCAAAACGGGATTCAGGTAGGGGGAATAATAGCAATTATAGCAACCATTGAATTTCACGCCATGCCACACATGGACCCTCACCTCATCCTGCCTCACTCAACACAGCCCCTCTACTGCCTGGAGGGCAACATGCACGCTGTCTAATGGGAGTGACAGCGCCCTCTCTCTCTCTCTCAGCTCCCTAGCCATAATATACACCACTGCATGTCACCACTGCACGCTGTATAATGGGAGTAACACTTGCCGAACCGTGACAGTAAGGGCCATAATAGCAACCACTGAATTTCAAGTCACGCCACATGGACCCTCACCTCATCCTGCCTCGCTTTACACAGCCCCTCCACTGCCTGGAGGACAACCTGCACACTGTAGAATTAGTAGGGGGGAGCTGGTCAGCACTTAGCTAGTCAGCACTTTGCTGGTCAGCACTAGAGATTAGGTAGTTTAGGTTTGCGTGGTTTAGGATTTACGTGGTTTAGGTTTAGCGTTTAGGGTTTAGGGTTTGTGTGGTTTTAGGGTTTAGGTTTAGGCGGTTTAGGAAAAGAAGAACCAACCAGTGTTGTGGCGTGAAATTCAGTGGTTGCTATTATTGCTATTATTCCTTTCTACCTAGGCAGTAGCAGCCCGTTATCTACGCTGTAAGACAGGGCTCCCTTAAAACCACGCCCGACCAGGCATTGTTACTTTTTTCCACCCTAGCTGTAGAATGGGAGTGGTGGTGCCCCCTCTTCCTCAGTCCCTATATGATCATCATGGTAGCTTTAGACAGGTCAAGTAGCAGCCCGTTATCTACGCTGTAAGACAGGACTCCCTTAATACCACGCCCGACCAGGCATTATTACTTTTTCCCACCCTACCTGTAGAATGGGAGTGGAGGTGCCCCCCCTTCGTCAGTCCCTATATGATCATCATGGTAGCTTTAGACAGGTCAAGTAGCAGCCCGCTCTCCACCGCCGCAAGACAGGGCTCCCTAAATACCACGCTTGACCAGGCATTATTACTTTTTCCCACCCTACCTTTAGAATGGGAGTGGAGGTGCTCCCCCTTCTTCAGTCCCCATATGATCATCATGGTAGCTTTAGACAGGTCAAGTAGCAGCCCGCTCTCTACCGCTGTAAGACAGGGCTCCCTTAATACCACGCCTGACCAGGCATTATTACTTTTTCCCACCCTACCTGTAGAATGGGAGTGGAGGTGCCCCCCCTTCTTCAGTCCCCATATGATCATCATGGTAGCTTTAGACAGGTCAAGTAGCAGCCCGCTCTCTACCGCCGCAAGACAGGGCTCCCTAAATACCACGCTTGACCAGGCATTATTACTTTTTCCCACCCTACCTGTAGAATGGGAGCGGAGGTGCCCCCTCTTCCTCAGTCCTCATATGATCATCATCGCGGACAGCACTCAATGCACACGGTCCACTGCAAGTACTCCTTGCCGCACTCAGCAGCTCGGCCACTATTATATCCAGACCCTCTGCCATCAGCACGTCTTTTGTCTTGTCAATCCCGTAGTGGGAGAGAGTGGGCCCTGATAGCACCTGGCCCTCCTGCATACACATGGTGGTTGGTGACATTAGTGATCAATCTTGGCTGCATATGCATCTAAGCATGCTGCCATGAGCACACATTTTTTTGTCAATCTTGTAGTGGGACAGAGTGGGCCCTGAAAGCACCTGGCCCTCCTGCATACATATGGTGGTTGGTGATATTAGCACTGCATTTTAGTTACACATGCATCTAAGCTAGCTGCCATCAGTGCATCTTTTGTTGAGTAAATAGTAAATAGTAAATAGAGAGATTGGGCCCCGAAAGCATCTGGCCCTCCTGCACAAACAAGGTATTCAGTTCGTCAGTGCCTTTTCCTTTCATCCCTTTCTGTCACCGTGGGGCAAGCCCCTAATTGGCCTACCCCTGCAGATTTGGGGGGGAGGGGGGGGGGGGGGGGGGGGCACCTTTTTTTCCGATGACGCGTCGCCACTGCGTTGCCACTTCGTCGTCACATGGCAATTCATGGGTTTGGCTAAACTAGTCAGAATTGGACTTCTGTCGTGCACTAGGCCACGGAAGGTCATTGGCCAATGGTCTTCCGTCGCCCACTGTCAAATTGGCACCCTTTTTTGCACCCGCACGGTACCCTCCTTACACAGAATGCACCCTTGTTAACACAAAAAAGGGCACCCCTGTACACACAGAATATACTATTGTACACGTAGAATATTCCCGCTCAACGAATGGCTCAATGGCAGAGATCCTTGAACGACGAAGGCGCTGGGTTCGAATCCCAACGGGTGCGCTTAAGTGTTCGTGGTTGCTGTCAACCGCCATGGTAGCTTTGTCCAGGTAGAATAGCAGCCTGTTCCCTACCGCCGAAAGACGAGGCTGCCTTAATACCACGCCCCACCAGGCGTTATCATCCTTTTTTTTCATATAAATTGTGCAGTAGAACCCCCAAATCTGTTGGCAGCAGGCTTCATACCTGTAGATGCAGCTAACACCTTCACCACCAAATCCCTGTGTCAACTACCATGCAGTGTGTAGGGCCGAGAAAGAGCATCGGCCAGAAGCAGCCCACAAGCTGCGGGAACAACTCAAACAGTGCAAGGCTGAAGGCTTGATATCTAGAGAAATAGAGATGCAGCTAACACCTGCACCACCAAATCCCCGTGTCACCTACCATGCTGTGTGTAGAGCCAAGAAAGAGCATCGGCCAGAAGCAGCCCACAAGCTGCGGGAACAGCTCAAACAGTGCAAGGCTGCAGGCTCAATATCTAGACTTGCAGCTAACACCTACACCATCAAATCACTGTGTCACCTACCATGCTGCGTGTAGGGCCGAGAAAGAGCATCGGCCAGAAGCAGACCAGTAACTGAGGGAACAGCTCAAACAGTGCATGGCTGCAGGCTCAACATCTAGAGAAATATTGATGCAGCTAACACCTGCGTCACCAAATCCCTGCGTCGCCTACCATGCAGTGTGTAGGGCCGAGAAAGACCATCCTTCAGAAGCAGACCACAATCTGTGGGAATACCTAAAACAGTGCAGGGCTGCAGGCTCAAAATCTAGAGAAATAGAGATGAAGATAACACCTACAACTCCAAATCACTGTGTCACCTACCATGTATGTATGTTACAGTCGAGGGGTAGGCCAAATAGGCTAAAGGAACTTGCCCAACCGTGACAGGTTGGGCTAACAAGAAAATGCATTGATGAACATGACCCCAAACAATCTTTTAACCAACGGGGGCCCTGAGTTCGTGCTACAGTGATAATTTAATTACCATGCTGTGTGTAGGGCCGAGAAAGATCATCGGCCAGAAGTAGCCCATAATCTGCGGGAACACCTCGGAGAGCAAGGCACTGCAGATTGTAGGGGTCTTAGGCATCTTTCTACACCCCTATGGCACCCTAACACACCCAGAATACACTATTTGTAAGCCAAATAAAAGGCTGCTGTATCCAAATCACTGTGTCACCTACCATGCTGTGTGTAGGGCCGAGAAATAGCATCGGCCAGAAGCAGCCCATAATCTGTGGGAACACCTCAGAGAGCAAAGCTGCTGGCTCGAGATCTAGAGCCATAGCCAACGACTGTAGCTCACCCATATCCCCGCTTGCATCTGCTCGCTTCACCTGCACCCAGTTAAGAATGGTGTGATTCAGCAAGTGTTCCTATCAATCCGACGTAGTGTGTGTGTGGGTGTGTGGGTGGGTGGGTGTGGGTGGGTGGGTGGGGGGTACAGTCCAGGGGCAAGCTCATCCATATCCCCGCTTGCATCCGCTCGCTTCACCTGCATCCAGTTAAACATGGTGCGAGTGTTCCTATCAATCATTGTGTGTGTGTGTGTGTGTGTGTGTGTGTGGGTGGGTGTGGGTGTGTGGGGTGGGGTGGGGTGGGGGGGGGTGCGTGCGTGCGTATGTGCGTGCGTGCGTGTGTGTGTGTGAGTATGGCTGCACAAAAAATGCGACAGGATGAAATCGAATCCCCGACTGTTCCTTGGCAGGGAACTATGCTACCACTATACCGCTGCCGCAGACATATGAGTATTTCGAAGCTGGACTCGATCCAGGGACCTACGGGTTATGGGCCCATCACGCTAGCCAATGCGCCACTCCGAAGCTTGGTAATTGATTTTCGAAATTCACGGCGCAAAAAATAGAAAAAAGCCTTAGTTGAAAAAAACGTCTGGGGCGGCAGGTTCCCTTTTTCCGGCAGCGTGGAAGCCGCTACCTCTGTGTCACACACACACACACACACACACACACACACACACACACACGCACACACATGCCCCCCCCTCCCCCCCCCCCCCCCACACACACACACACACACACACACACACAAAAGCAAATCAAAATCATGGCTTCGGGCACCTTGTGTCTGCTCTACATTACCCTACGAAGCTGAAAACATGCCAAACACCCCAGCTGCGCTTAAAGCGTGCTGGGCTAACACTCTACGATCCTGAGATAGTTCACAGGGCATGCGATTTATCTACGGTCGTTCTTCGCTGGAGTAGGCGCTACACTCGGTTCAAATCTGGGGGAGGTGGGAATTGGCCTGGGCACGACTTTCAGCTGGCAACGCGCGTGCAACGTTCGCAATCGCCAGGCGACAGCGATAGACCTACATTTACTGGGACGCAGATTAAATGGGGGTCGTTCTTCAGCGGAGTATGCACGGCAATCGGGTCGACGTTGGAGGAGGGAGTTAGCAAGGGCTCGACAGGAGACGAAGCTCCCCAAATTCATTCGCTATGAGTTGCTGCCCATATTACGGAGTGTTAAGAGCGATCTTACTCGCCAGAATATCGAACTGATAACCAATATTGCCCGGCAGGTGAGGGTAGGATGTTGCTGCAAGACCGACTGGTGGGAGTGGATGTAGATGTTGGGATGGAGAGAGGACTGGGAGGCAGACATGGGGTGGAGGGAGAGAGGGAGGGAGCTATGGCCCATCGAATGGATTTTGTGTATGGGTAGGTTTGGTGTATGGGTTGGTTTGGTGTATGGGTTGGTTTGGTGTATGGGTTGGTTTGGGGGTACGGGTTGGGTTGGTGTATGGGTTGGTTTGGGGGTACGGGTTGGGTTGGTTTGGTGTATGGGTTGGTTTGGGGGTACGGGTTGGGTTGGTTTGGTGTATGGGGGGTGGGGGTGGGGGCATGGGGTGGAGGGAGGTGTGTGGGGGGGCCATGAGGCGGAGGGAGGTGTGTAGGGTGGCCATGGGGTGGAGGGAGGCGTGGAGGGCAGCCATGGGGTGGAGGGAGGTGTGGGGGGCAGCCATGGGAGGAAGGGATGTGTGTGTGTGTTGATGGTAGCCATGGGGTGGAGGGGGTAGCCACGGGGTGGAGGGAGTAGCCACGGGATGGAGGAGGTGTGTGGGGCAGCCATGGGGTGGAGGAGGTGTGGGGGGTGGCCATGGGGTGGAGGGAGGTGTGTGGGGCAGCCATGGGGTGGAGGGAGTTGTGTGGGGGTGGCCATGGGATGGAGGGAGGTGTGTGGGGTGGCCATGGGGTGGAGGGAGGTGGATGTGTTGGGGGGTAGCCAAGTGGTGGAGGGAGGTGTTGGGGGTGGCCATGGGGTGGAGGGAGGTGTTGTGTGTGGGGGGGGTAGCCATGGGTGGAGAGAGTTGTGTGTGTGGGGTGGGTGGGTTGGTGGGTGGGTGGGTGGGGCGTAGCCATGGGTAGAGGGAGATGGAGGGGAAGGGGGGGGGGGGGGGGGGGGGGGGGGGGGGGGGGGGGCAGCCTTGGGGTGGAGGAAGTTGAGGGGGGGGGGCATGGGGTGGTTGGAGGTGTTGGGGCAGCAATGAGGCGGAGGGAGGTGGATGGGCAGCAACGGGGTGGAAGGAGGTGCTGGGGGTAGCCATGGGGGGGGGGGGGGGGGGGGGCAGCCGTAGGGTGGAGAGAGGAATGGGGACCAGCCATGGGGTGGAGGAGGTGGAGGGGGCAGAAATGGGGTGGGGGGAGGTCTTGGGGGTAGCCATGGGTGGAGGGACTTGTTGGGGGTAGCCATGGGGTGGAGGGACTTGTTGGGGGTAGCCATGGGGTGGAGGGACTTGTTGGGGGTAGCCATGGAGTGGAGGGAGTGTCATAGGCAGCCTTGGGGTGGAGGGATGACTGGGGGGCAGCCATGAATGTAGGTGTTGGGGCCAGCCATGGGGGGAGGGAGGCGTGTAGGGTGACCATGGGGTGGAGGGAGGGCCATGGGGTGTTGTGGGTAGCCATAGGGTGGAGGGAGGACTGGGGGCCAGCCATGAATTGAGGTGTTGGGTCAGCCATGGGGGAGGGAGGTGTGTGGGGCAGCCATTGGGTGGAGGGAGGTGTTAGGGGCAGCCATGGGGTGCACTTTCCTCAACCCCTCCCCTGCCACCAGGCCCGGGCGCACAAACACACAAACACACAAGCACACAAAAGCACAAACGCACAAGCATACAAACACACCCTACAATGATCAGTGCATCAGTGATAGCTTCCTCCAACATCCTGCATGGCCACCCCTGTACTGGAACACACCACACCCTACACTGACCAGTTCAGCAGTGATAGTTCCGCTTATTGTGTGAGGAAGCCCTTCGACTGTGGAGAGATGCCTGCAGCAATGTCCTCAGCACATCCCCTGCCACCAGGCTTGGACACACAATCACACAAGCACACAAACAGACAAACACGCAAACACACCCTACACTTAACAGTGCAGCTGTGATGGGTCCTGCATATTTTGTTAGGAAGCCCTTAGACTGTGAAGGGATGCCTGCAGCACTTTCCTCAACCCTTTCCCTGCCACCAGGCTCGGGCACCCAAACATACAAACACACTCTACACTGACCAGTGCAGCAGTGATGGATCCTGCATATTGCGACACAAAGCCCTTAGCCAGCGGAGAGATGCCTGCAGCACTTTCCTTATCCCCTCTCCTGCCACCAGGCTCGGGCGCACGAACACACAAGCACACAAGCACACAAACACACAAGCACACAAACACTTCCCACACTGAGCAGGGCAGCCGTGATGGGTCCTGCATATTGTGCCATAGACCCCTTAGACTGTGAAGGGATGCCTGCAGCACTTTCCTAATCCCCTCTCCTGCCACCAGGCTCGGGCGCACAAACACACAAACACACAAGCACACAAACACACAAGCACAACAACATACACACACGCAAACACACCCTACACTGACTAGGGCAGCCGTGATGGGTCCTGCATATTTCGTCAGGAAGCCCTTAGCCAGGGGAGGGATGCCTGCAGCACTTTCCTTGTCCCCTCTCCTGCCACCAGGCTCCGACGCACGAACACACAAACACACAAGCACACAAACACACAAGCAAAACAGCATACAAAAACGCAAACACACCCTGCACTGACCAGGGCAGCAGTGATGGGTCCCGCATATTGAGTCAGGAAGCCCTTAGCCTGTGAAGGGATGCCAGCCACCAGGGGGAGCCTGCCACCATGCCCACGCGGGGTTGTAAGGTCTTCAAAGTCACCCTCACTCTCGAAACCTGAGTTAAGCACGGCGCCACTGGGTGTAGACGTTGCAGCAGGGGCCAGGGTGCATGGTGTATGGAGGAGAGGAGTAGGGAGGTTGGCGGCCGATCCTGATGCAGCTCCCGCATTCAAATTCTGGGGTTGGGAATCTTCGAGGAGGGTGTACAGCCTGGCAAGCTGGTCGAGGGAGTAGCCGCCCCCGAACCAACGCCAGACAATGACCTGTGGGTGTACAGGAGTGCGACAGGGTTGGTGATGGTGTTGGTGTTGGTGTTGGAATTTGTGTAGGGGTTTGTAATAGTGCTTGTATAGGGGAAAACACAAACAAGTGAAATAATGAAATTCCTCTCGCCGTCATGTGTGTCGCCATGTAAGCAGTGCAGGATTGAGTAGCCTCCCCCGAACCAACGCCAGACAATGACCTGTGTGTGTGTAATTTATTAAATCATTTAACTAATCAATTATTTATTTAATTCATAAATTAATCAAATTAATAATTCAATTCATTCATTTAATAAATCAATGTATTATCTAAGTAATCAATTCATTTGTTTAATGAATCAATTAATTCATTTTTTTAATTCACCAGTTGATTTATTTATCGGATCAATTAATGAAGCTAAATACAGATGGGGAGCTGTGGGCTGGCAGGGTGGTTGATTGTGGGTGTTGGGGGAGGGTGGGTGTGTGGGGTGTGGGGGGGGTGGGGGTCGGGGGGAGTCAGCATCAACGTCAGTGTCAGAATCTGCGTGGGTGTAGATGTCCATGTTATAGTTTGTATTAGTGCTTGTATTTGGGCAAACAAAAATGAAATGTATAATGGAATTACTCAGCTTATTGTGTGTGCCGCGATGTTAGCAGCACAGGAAGAGTAGCCCATGTGAATGACGAGTATGTTGTTTTATTTCATGTAATCGCACCTCGCCTTCATGTGCGCCGCAATGTAAGTAGCGCAGGAAGAGTAGCCCGTGCAAACAGCGAGTATATTTACTAATTTATTTATTTTATCTATTTAATTTTTATATTTATTTATTTTATTTTATTTATTTTATTTATTTTATTTATTTTATTTATTTTATTTATTTTATTTATTTTTATTTATTTTATTTACCTATGTTTTATTTCATGTAATTGCCCTTTACCTTCATGTGTGCTGCCATATAAGCAGCAGATGAAGAGTAGCCCATGCGAACAGCAAGTATATTTATTTATTGCATTTATGTTCAATTATTTTATGTAATCTCCCCTCACCTTCATGTGTGCTGCCATGTAAGCAGCGCAGGAAAAGTAGCCCATGCGAACAGCAAGCAAGTGAAGGAAGCTATGGCATAGCTCCAGGTCTCGGCCAACCTGTGGTAGACAACAAAGGCAGGGTACATCGGTGTCGATGTTGGTGTTGATGTTGGTGTTGGTGTTGATGTTGGTGTTGAAGTTGGGGTGGTTGGTGTTGATGTTGGTGTCAGCATCAGCGTAAGCCTCACAGTTGGTGTTGGTGTTGGTGTTGAAGTTGGTGTTGATGTTGTTGGTGTTGATGGTGTTGATGTTGGTGTCAGCATCAGCGTAAGCCTCACAATTGATGTTGGTGTTGATGTTGGTGTTGAAGTTGGTGTTGATGTTGGTGTCAGCATCAGCGTAAGCCTCACAGTTGATGTTGGTGTTGGTGTTGGTGTTGATGTTGGTGTTGAAGTTGGTGTTGATGTTGGTGTCAGCATCAGCGTAAGCCTCACAGTTGATGTTGGTGTTGGTGTTAATGTTGGTGTTGAAGTTGGTGTTGATGTTGGTGTCAGCATCAGCGTAAGCCTCACAGTTGATGTTGGTGTTGGTGTTGAAGTTGGTGTTGTCGGTGTTGATGTTGGTGTCAGCATCAGCGTAAGCGTCACTGTTGATGGTGTTGGTGTTAAAGTTGGTGTTGCTGGTGTTAATGTTGGTGTCAGCATCAGCGTAAGCGTCACAGTTGGTGTTGGTGTTGGTGTTGATGTTGGTGTCAGCATCAGTGTAAGCGTCACGGTTGGTGTTGGTGTTGGTGTTGGTGTTGGTGTTGGTGTTGGTGTTGGTGTTGGTGTTGGTGTTGGTGTCGATGTTGGTGTTGGTGTTGGTGATGATGTTGGTGTTGATATTGGTGTTGGTGTTGGTGTCGATGTTGGTGTTGATGTTGATGTTGGTCCGGACATAGATCAGCATCAGCTAGACTGTCAACACACACACATACATGCGCCACATGTGAAAGCTTGAGCAGCAGACAGTCAACCCCCAACAATGTGCGTTCAGAAGCATTATTCATTTACTTATTTGATTTAAATTGTATTTATTTGATTCTGATGTATTTATTTACATGTGCCACATGCAAAATCATGAGCAGCAGACAGTTCACTTCCAAAGAAGCCTTGTAGCAGCAACCTTAACCAGGGTACTACAAAGCGGCAGCGTGTTTACGCGCACGCTTTTTGAGCGCCACTGCGCGCTTTGCGCAGTTTTTGCGCAATTGCACTAGAAAGCGCTGAGCAATTTGACGCTTGTGCGCTTAAAGCGCTGACCAATTTGACAAAAAGTAGTATCCTGACCTGAACCAGCAGCATGCAATACATCCATACATACCTGGGCATCTATCCCCGTTCCGATTATATTTTAATCTATTTTAATTTTAATTTATTTTAATTTTAATTTATTTAATGTGTTTAATCCCCGTTCGGAACGGGATGGCTCTATCGCAGAGCGATCCTGGATCGGACGGAAACAGGTGCGGGGTCTTATCAGGTTGCTGGTTCGAACCCCATCGAGGTCACGTGGGCCCACCCAGAGGGTCGTCGACTGGCATGGTAACTGGACTCTAGGTGTGATGTAAGCCCGTCCATCGCATACTTATGAGCTGGTTCCCTTAACCCCAAGTCCTCAGAAGTGCCATTGTGACATATCTTGGAAGTTAGGAATTTTTTTTTTTACATACCTGGGCCACATTGGTGGTTGACCCAGGTGCGAACGAACGAGCTGCCCCCCTGGACCTCACACCACGTAATTAGGCGTACCATTTATTACATAATTATTTATTTCCATACTTAATTATTTATTCCCATATTTAATTGTTTATTTCCATATTTAATTATTAATTTCCATATTTAATTATACAAATATAGGCTTATTTATTTACCTGTGCCACATGCGAAAGCATGAGCAGCAGACAGTCCACCTCCAAAGTAGCACCTGTAGTAGCAACCTCAATCAACGGACCATTTGTGTGTTATTTGTTATTTTTTAATTATGCATTTATTTATTTATTTACGTATATAATAATGTATTTATTTATTTATTTATTTACGTATATAATTATGTATTTATTTATTTATATATTTACCTGTGCCACATGCGACAGCATGAGCAGAAGACATTCCACTTCCAAATAAGCACTTGCAGTAGCAACCTCAACCAGCAGACCATTTGTGCGTTGAATTATTTATTTATTTAATTATGCATGTATTTCTTTATTTATCTCAGAGAGATACGTATTTAATTATGTATTTATTTATTTACCTGTGCCACATGCGAAAGCATGAGTAGCAGACAGTCCACCTCCAATGATGCACTCGCAGTAGCAACCTCAACCAGCAGACCCAGAGAGGTCTCCACATGTTCAGGGGGGAGAGAATCTTCAACCTCTGCACTGAGAGGCTCTGACAGTAGTACTCGCTGGACGGGCAGCAAGTGCAAAGCTGGCTGGATGGAGTCCTGTGTGGGTGGGTGGGTGGGGTAGGTGAGGTAGGTGGGTGGGTAGGTGAGGTGGGTGGGTGGTGGGAGGGTGGGGTAGGAAGGGGGGTGGGAGAGGGTGGGAGTGGGGGGTAGGAAAGGGGGGGGGGGGGTAAGGGTAGGACTGGCAGCAAGGGCAAAGCTGGCTTGCTGGAGTCCTGAGTGTGTGTGTGTGTGTGTGTGTGTGTGTGTGTGTGTGTGTGTGTGTGTGGTGTGGGTGGGGGGGGGGGGGGTAATAGTACACACTGGACTGGCAGCAAGTGCAAAGCTGGATGGATGGAGTCCTGGGTGCGTGGGTGGATGGGTGGGGTAACTGCTGGGTTGGGCTGGGCTGGGCTGGGTTTGGTTTGGTTTGGGGGGGGGGGGGGGGGAGTGGGTGATAATAGTATTTCTAGACTGGCAGCAGGTGCAGAGCTGGCTGGATGCAGTCCTGGGTGGGTGGGTGGGTGGTGGGTGTATATGGGTGGTAGGTGTGTGTGTGTGAGTGGGGGGGGAGGGGGGGGTAACTGGCTGGGTTGGGCTGGGGTTTGGGGTTTGGGGTTTGGGTTTGGGGGGGGGGGAGTGGGTGATAATAGTACACACTGGACTGGCAGCAAGTGCAAAGCTGGCTGGATGGAGTCCTGGGTGTGTGTGTGGGGGTAGGTAGGTAGGAAGAGGAGGGGGATTGTAACTGGCTAAGTGGGTTGGGTGGGTGAAGAGGGGGGGGAGGCAAGTTTGGGAGGGGCTTACACGTACTTGGAATATGGCCTCGTGGAAGGGCCACTTCTTGAAGAGCATGGACACCAGAGGGGCGCCATACCAACGTGCTTGGAAGCGGAGATCAACAGCTACTGATGAAACTACGTCCAGCATGTCACATAGAGGGCCCTCTACAGGGTTGAAGGCATCGGCATCCAGGTCCAAGACGTCACAGATGCATTGCACCAGCTACACAACAGAAGCATACAATGGTGTTGTCATACATTGCATGATACAACATCGGCATCCAGGTCAATGACGTCACACATACATTGCACCAGCTGCACAACAAATAAACAGAACAATATCTTATGATGCATTCAGTCATACAGTTGAAGCAATAATTAAAACAGCGGTTCCAGGTCCAAGACATCACAGATGCATTGCACCATCTGCACCATCTGCACAACAAATAAACAGAACACTGTTATATGCATGTCACATAGTAGAAGCGAAGATCCAAAGCCACAGATGAAACCACGTCCAGCATGTCACATAGAGGGCCCTCTACAGGGTTGAAGGCATCCGCATCCGGTTCAAATACATCACAGATGCATTGCACCAGCTACACAACAGAAGCATACAATGGTGTTATCATGCATTGCTTGATACGACATTGCATCCAGATCCAAGACGTCACAGATAGATTGCACCAGCTGCACAACAGAAGCATACAATAGTTTGTTGTCATACATTGCATGGTACGACATCCGCATCCGGGTCGAAGACGTCACAGATGCATTGCACCAGCTACATAGCAAATAAAATTAACACTGCTATATGATGCATTCCGTGAAATAGGGTTGAAGGCAGCAGCATCCGGGTCAATGACGTCACAGATGCATTGCACCAGCTACATAGCAAATAAAATTAACACTGCTATATGATGCATTCAGTGATACAGTTGAAGGCAGCAGCATCGAGGTCCGAGACGTCACAGATGCATTGCACAAGCTACATAATATGAAAGCAAACGCCATTTGCACAAGCTCTACATGATTTCATAAGATTTATGTAATACATACAATAATATATATAGGAGGAACATTACAGGGCAGCGGTCTTACCACAAAGGTCAGTCTTTATATATATATATAGGAACCATGGGCAGGAATATGGCCTTACCATCAACCTCAACCACCATGGAGAAGCTCCTTCCCCACCTTCTACCTCTTGCTGCCTGACACATGCATGCAGCGCCTTCAATAATTCCGTGATGCCCATGTTTAATAACATCAATCGCAACCACCATGGAGAAGCTCCTTCCCCACCGACCACTGCTTGCTGCCTGACGCATGCATGCAGCACCTTCAATAAAGCCTGGCCATGATATCATAATTGTTATGTTATATATATATACAATAATATACACAGGAGGAACCTTACAAGACAGCGGTCTTACCACCAAGGTTAGCCTTTATATACATATACATATATATATATATAGGAGGCACCATGGGCAGGAATACGGCCTTACCATCAATCTCAACCACCATGGGGATGCTCCCTCCCCACCGTCCACTTCTTCTTCCCTTTTACCGATCATAGTTGTCACCAGTGTGAGCACAGGGTGGAGGGAGGCGACATCTAGCTTGGTAAAAGGGTCTTGAAATCTGCATGCCATGTATGTACAATGTTGAATGCCAGGGTTTGAACAGCAGGCACAGGGTGGAGGGGGGCGACATCTAGCTTTGTAAAAGGGTCTTGAAATCTGCATGTCATGTTTGTACTATGTTGAATGTAAGAGGGTTGACCAGTGAGCACAGGGTGGAGGGAGGCGAGTGCAACCAAACATTGCCCCTCCCCCACCGTCCACATCTAACTGCCTGTCACTCATTATGGATGTCACAAGCGTGAGCACAGGGTGGAGGGAGGCGACATCTAGCTTTGTAAAAGGGTCTTGAAATCTGCATGTCATGTATGTACTACGTTGAATGTCAGAGAGTTGAATAATGAGCACAGTGAGTAAGCAGAGCCAGTGCAACTGAACATTGCTCCTCCCCACCGTCCACTTCTTAATGCCTGTCACTTGTTATGGATGCGTTAGCACAGGGTGGAGGGAAGCGACATCTAGCTTGGTAAAAGGTTCTTGAAATCTGCATGTCATGTATGTACTATGTTGAATGCCAGGGGTTGAACAGCAGGCACAGGGTGGAGGGGGGCGACACATAGCTTAGTAAAAGGGTCTTGAAATCTGCATGTCATGTATGTACTATGTTGAATGCCAGGGGTTGAACAGCAGGCACAGGGTGGAGGGGGGCGACACCTAGCTTAGTAAAAGGGTCTTGAAATCTGCATGTCATGTATGTACTATGTTGAATGTCAGAGGGTTGAACAGTGAGCACAAGCCTAGAAAGAAATTACACCAACTCACTCAGGAGGGGCAGTAGGTACAGAATCGGCACCACCACCCTGCAGCTGTCTGCACCTAGTTAATACTCTTTTAAGAGGTGTTAAACATGTTTAAGCGGTACCCACCACCACCACCACCGCCATAAATTACACCAACTCACTCAGGAGTGGTAGCAGGTACTGAATCTAGACCATCCGGATCATCAAGCAGCACCACCACTCGTTGGTCCGCCCTGCTGTCGCCTGCCCTTGCCCAACCCCACATAATCAAGACCAGACCAGACCAATTATAGCCCAATTCCAACCCTACAAATAAATTACACCAAACTCACTCAGGAGGGGTAGCAGGTACTGAATCAGGATCATCCTGATCATCATGCAGCATCACCACTGGTTGGTCTGCCCAGTTGTCGCCTGCCCTTGCCAACTCCCACATGATCAAGGCAATACCAGCCTAATTATAGCCTGATTCCAAACCTACAGAAACATCACACCAACTCACTTAGGAGGGGTAGTAGGTACAGAATCGGCATCACCACCCTACAGCTATCTGCTCCTGCTTAACACTCTTTTAAGAGGTGCTAAACATGTTTACGTGGTACCCACCACCACCACCACCTTACAGCTAATTAATACCCTATTAAGTGGTGTTAAACATGTTTAAGTGGTACCCACCACCACCACCACCACCACCATAAATTACACCAACTCACTCAGGAGGGGTGGCAGGTACAGAATCCGGATCATCCGGATCATCGAACAGCGTCACCACTGGTTGGTCTGCCCTGCCAGGGCCTCCCCCCTCTCCCCTCTCCTGCCCATCTTGGCTGGCCAGAGCAGAGCACAAGTGGCGTAGCTGAAGAATCACAAAGGCAAGTCGGTTGTTGGGTAGCAGCTTTGCTCCTAACAGAGACCAAGCGCCTTCCTCCTCGGAGTGGAGCCAGGAGAGGAAGAGAGTGAACCACTGGCTAGACATGAAGGTGCCACTGTGGAGGGATGGGGAGGGGGGGTGAAGGTGTGTGTGTGTGTGTGTGGGGGGGGGGGGGGGGGGGGGAGGGGTGGAGGGTGGAGGGGAAGGGGTGGACAGGAGAGGAAGAGAGTCAACCATTGGCCAGACATGAAGGTGCCACTGTGGAGGGATGGGAGGGTGGGGAAGGGTGGTGGGGTGGGGTGGGGTGGAGTGGGGTGGGGTGGGTGGGGGTGGAGGGGTGGAGGGGTGGAGGGGTGGAGGGGTGGAGGGGGAAGGGTGGCCAGGAGAGGAAGAGAGTCAACCATTGGCCAGACATGAAGGTGCCACTGTGGAGGGATGGGGAGGGTGGGGGCGGGGGGGGGGGAAGGGGTGTGTGTGTGTGTGGGGGGGGGGAGGGTGGAGGGGTGGAGGGGTGGAGGGGGAAGGGGGGCCAGGACAGGAAGAGAGTCAACCATTGGCCAGACATAAAGTGCCACTGTGGAGGGATGGGGGGGAGGGGGGGGGAAGGGGGGGAAGGGTTGGGGGGGGGGGGGGGGGAAACTAGGATGGTGGAAGTGGGCCTGCTCAAGGATTACCTAAGAATATAAATGAAGGCCTCCGTGATCTCCTACCCGCCTCATCCCTCCCCACTTTCATCCCCACCACCACCCCTATTACCTGATAAAGGAGTGCTCAACAAGAGAAATTAAGGCCTATGTAATCTCCTGTGAGAGATACAGAGAGCTCATGCTCTATTGCTCTGTAGTGTGTTGTAGCAGCTTCGACACACAAACACAAACACACTTCCATCCCCCCTCCCCCCCCCCCCCCCCACACACACACACACCTCGTACCTGCTTAAGGAGCTCCCAACAAGGGAAATGAAGGCCTATGCAATCTCTCTTTGGGAGAGACAGGCAGCTCATGCTCTGTGGTGCATTGTAGCAGCTTAGACACACAAACTCACACACACTTCATCCCTTCTCTCTCCCCCCGCCCACCCACCGACCCTCTCTTCCATCTCCCCCCCACACCCCCACCCCCCACCCCCCACAAACACACCCCCCTCGTACCTGCTTAAGGAGCTCCCAACCAGGAGATGAAGGCCTCCATTAGCTCCTGTGGGGGGCCAGGCAGCTCATGCTCTGTAGTGCGTTGTAGCAGTTCTCAGCTGCTGAAAACGCCGCAGTCGCATCTGCAAACGCTAGAGCCTGTGCGTGTGTATGAGTGGGCATGGGGGGGGGGGGGGACATGTTTTAGTTCTTGTATTTGTTCAGCAGCAGCAGCTGTGTATGTATGCAGTATGTATGTATGTATGTTGTTGGAGTCCAGGGTTAGGCCAGATAGGCTAAAGAAGCTTGCCCAACCGTGACAGGAGTTAAAACAAAATCGTGCTGATGAACTAAACCACAAACAATCGTTTTACCGATGGGGGCCCTGAGTTGTTGTCTATCACACCTGGGGAATCTATCACACCTGGAGAATCTGTCCATCACACCTGGAGAATCTATCACACCTGGAGAACCTATCACACCTGGACAATCTATCACACCTGGACAATCTGTCTATCACACCAGGAGAATCTATCACACCTAGAGAATCTATTTATCACACCTGGAGAATCTATATCACACCTGAAGAATCTGCAGGTTTAGTAGTAGAGGCCGGCTGGATGCATCTCCCCCCACCATGGCAGAAGATGAAGCAGAAGCAAGGGTGGTGGCTGTTGCAGGGGTTCCGGTGACAGACCTGAAACCACTGCTCCCTCCGGTTCCCACGGCACCTGCTCCTGTGGAGAGCAGCTTCTTGGCAGCTACTGCAGGGGTAGGTCGGTCCAGGTCAAAGTCATCGTCGATAGAAACCACATCTTGTTTGGATGTCCGGTCGTCTGGCGAAGAATTGAACTGCAGGTGGTGTGTGGGGGGGGGTGGGGAGTTGGGGGGTGGGGGTGGGGTGGGGGGTCAATCAAGCAGGTTGCAAGTCACATCCTAGATGGTGAGATACACACATGCATGCATAAACACATTTGAAAAGGCAGAACAATACATGGTGAGCATCAGCAGTAGGTTGGGGATACACGGCTAGGCAAGTCCCCTTAGCCTATGTGGCCTATCCTTGGACTTTAACATCCATAGATACATACAGCAGGTTGGCGATCATGAACCTAGCGACGGATTTGAATCCCTGACCTGTCAGTAAAAGCTGTTACAGCAGCCCAAATACCTAGCTCACCTGATTCGACTCCTTGCTCAGAAGCAAGTCAGCATCAGAAGCATGTTGGTGATCGTGAACCTAGAAATGGATTTGAACCCCTGAACTGCCAGTCTAACCTGGTACTTCTGTAACAGAAGTGCAAATACCTAGCTGGCATGATTATGCACCGTGCTCAGACTCAATTCAGTATCAGAAGCAAGTTAGCAACGGATTTGAAACCTTGGCATGCCAGTCAAAGCAGACACTTCCATACCAGTATTGCAAATACTTAGCTCACATGATTTGACACTGTGCTCAGACTCAATTCAGTATCACCCTAACCTGTCAGTCAAAGCTGTTAACACTGTACCAGAAGAGCAAATACCTAGCTCACCTGATTTAACACCGTGCTCAGATCCAATCAGCATCAGCAGCAGGTTAGTGATCGTGAACCTAGTAGTGGATTTGAACCCCTGACCTGCCAGTCAAAGCTTGTACTTCTGTACCAACAGTGCAAATACCTAGCTGGCATGATTATACACCGTGCTCAGACTCAATTCAGTATCACCCTAACCTGTCAGTCAAAGCTGTTAACACTGTACTAGAAGAGCAAATACCTAGCTCACCTGATTTAACACCGTGCTCAGATCCAATCAGCATCAGCAGCAGGTTAGTGATCGTGAACCTAGTAGTGGATTTGAACCCCTGACCTGCCAGTCAAAGCTTGTACTTCTGTACCAACAGTGCAAATACCTAGCTGGCATGATTATACACCGTGCTCAGACTCAATTCAGTATCACCCTAACCTGTCAGTCAAAGCTGTTAACACTGTACCAGAAGAGCAAATACCTAGCTGGCATGATTATACACCGTGCTCAGACTCAATTCAGTATCACCCTAACCTGTCAATCAAAGCTGTTAACACTGTACTAGAAGAGCAAATACCTAGCTCACCTGATTTAACACCGTGCTCAGATCCAATCAGCATCAGCAGCAGGTTAGTGATCGTGAACCTAGCAACGGATTTGAGCCCTTGACCTGCCAGTAAACACTTGTACTTCTGTATCAGCAGTGCAAATACCAGCTCACCTGAATAGACACCGTGCTCAGATCCAATCAGCATCAGCAGCAGGTTAGTGATCAAGAACCTAGCAATTGATTTAAATCCCTGACCTGCCAGTCAAAGCTGGTAACACTGTAACAGCAGCAAAAATACCTAGCGCACCTGATTTGACACCCTGCTCAGACTCAATTCAGCCTCAGCATCCATGGCCTGGATCTGCGTCTCCAGTCTAAACTTGACCTGGGGATATTTATGTTAGTGTTGGTGTTGGTGTTGGTGTTGGTGTTGGTGTTGGTGTTGGTGTTGGTGTTGGTGCTGGTGCTGGTGCTGGTGCTGGTGTTGGTGTTGGTGTTGGTGTTGGTGTTGGTGTTGGTGTTGGTGTTGGTGTTGGTGTTGGTAATGGTGTTGGTGTCCATGTTGATGTCAGCAGCAGTGCCACAGTTGGTGTTGGTGTTGGTGTCAGCGGCAGCGGCACGGTTGGCGTTAGTGTTGGTAATGGTGTTGGTGTCCATGTTGATGTCAGCATCAGCGCCACAGTTGGTGTTGGTGTTGGTGTCAGCGGCAGCGGCACGGTTGGCGTTGGTGTTGGTATTGGTTTTGGTGTCCATGTTGATGTCAGCATCAGCGCCACAGTTGGTGTTGGTGATGATGTTGGTCTCGATGTTGGTGTCAGCATTAGAGTCAGTGCCATGGATGGAGCTGAGCCTCCAATCAGTACTTGACCTGGTACACCTTGTACCCTCAGGCTACTGTGCACCGGGGCCAACCACCAATACCAATGTAAACCACGAAGGGCATGCATCTTCAACACAAATTGGAAAGGTGAATTTCGAATTAAGAGCTAGTTGTGTAGAGGGAAACCCACCTCAAGGCATTACTTTTACATTTATTTACACCGTGTTTCTAATTATTATTTAAGTTTTGATATTATTTCAACAATAAAAGACTCAGGTTTACATTTATTTTACACCGTGTTTTTTATTAAATTTTGATATTCTTTTACTGATAAAAACTCACCCATAAATGCATTTCAAATTCAAGTTGTAATCTTCTTTTTACGATAAAACACTCAAAGGAGAAGTTGCAGTTGGGGCCAATATTACATTATTTTGAAAGTAAAGATTCATTCAGATTGGCTAGCAAAGCCCAGGACTAGGGTCTGGGTGTTGGCAGAGAGATTGTAGCATTCACTATATATTTACATGATGACAGCTGCAATATATTATGGGGTTATGCTGCAAGAGATGCTGGCAAGTTGCCGATAGAGCTTTGTATTTTTGTAGTACACATGCACATGGACTTGCCTGGTTCACAGACTCTTCAAAGCACGAAGAGATATGCAAGATATGGTGCGGTTGTGCTGCATGAGAGGCTGGCCAGTTGCCTATATAGCTTTGTAACACACATGCACATGGACTTGCCTGGTTCACAGCCTCTTAAACGCACGAAGAGATATGCAATATACGAAGCAGTTGTGCAGCAAGAGAGGCTGACAAGTCACCGATAGAGCTTTGTAACACACATGCTCATGGACTTGCCTGGTTCACAGCCTCTTCAACGCACGAAGAAATATGCAAGATGTGGTGCGGTTGTGCAGCAAGAGAGGCTGACAAGTTGCCGATAGAGAAGCACAGGCGGCACAAGGAAGCACCGACTGTAACCCCAGAGCTCTGATCCAAGCTCCACTGGGTTAGGGTGAGGGGGGGGGGGTATGAGGGGGGGTGAGGGGGGTGAGGGGGGGGGGGGGTGCGGGGGGTGATGAGGGGGTGAAGGGGGGGGGGGGGGGGGGGGGGGTAGATGAGGGGGGATAAGGGGGATGAGGAGGGGGGGGGGGGGGGGGGGTAGCAGAGGGTTTAACCCAGAGGTCACCTTGACATGTTAGATGAAAGAACAATATGAAATACCAACATAAATATCAAATTTCAAATACCAACATCAAATATCAGATATCAAATACCAATATCAAATACCAAAATCAAATACCAAAAATAAATATCGAATACAAAAACATTAAATATCAAATACCAATATCAAAAATCAAATACCAATATCAAATACCAATATCAAATATCAAATAACAAATAACAATATCAAATACCAAAATCAAATATCAAATAACAATATCAAATACCAATATCAAATATCAAATACAAACATCAAATACCAATATCAAATATCAAATATAAATATCAAATACAAATATCAAATATAAAATACAAATATCAGATACAAAAATCAAGCATCAAATATCAAATTTCAACTACTCATCAAAATCAAAATCAAATATCGAATATCAAATACCAATATCAAATATCAATATCAAATATAAAATACAAATATCAAATTTCAGATACCTATACAAATACCAATATCTCCATAGGTGCATAAGTCCGAAAACGCCCTGAGTCGATACAAGAATATGATACAGAGCCGTACATTACCCAAACTGCTCGGAATCGAGTTCTGTCTGGCTCATATTGTTCGCAAAGGTGTCAGCTATGCGCGCAGCTACTTTTCGTCCGCGTTCGCATCTGGTCGCGAGCAGCCTTTTTCGGCAGGCCGGTGGCAGTACATCAGATGTGCGATAATTAGTGATACAAATCCCCTTCGCGTCATATACGAGGCCACACGACCTATTCCGAAGAAAGGTACCTCGGGAATAAAGGCTTATCGAACCCCTATTACAAGGTCGGAGGCTGCGCTTCAGCCTTGGCCTAGGAATCTACTGAAATAGCTGTACATCTCAAGATTTCACCTCCCAGTGGCGTACCACACCATGGCCCAGGATTAGGGTTTGTTTTCAATGACCTACTCCAAAACAAAAACTGAGTTCAGAAGTGGATGTTTGAAGACAAATAAAAAAAGTTTGCTTTTTGAATTTATTTTCAAAATATTTGATTTTTTTGAATTTTGAATTTTCTAAAAATAAAAAAAAGTTGTTGTCTACGCTATATCTCAAAATAGAGCAAAATTGATGCCCAAAACGTTTCAATTGAGGCTGTGCAGCTCTGACCTAGACTTGGGACACCCACGAAATGTAAATAATCAGTGTTTTGGGGGTCCGTACTCAACTGCACTGCCTGTGTACTGCCTTCCAAGACCTTCTGTAATAACTTCTGGCAGGGAAAGACGTTACAAAACATTTGTACCCAGTGTTCTTTTAAAATGGCTTGTTTTGGTCGCGATAGGCTCCGTATCACTTCATGCGTAAAACCCGTATCGACATAGGGAACCCCATAGTAACAAATTAGCATGTTTCGCATGACCTGGTTCCCACCATTTGAGAAAACCCAAATCCGAGTATTTATATGTTGAACTGATGTGGTTGGGCAACTTATTGGCAAAAAACTGTTTTGTTTTAACTTAAGGGCATAGGCTCAATCCATCTGTATCACTCAGGGTCTGACTTAGGCACCTATGGAGATAGATACCAATATCAAATATCAAATACCAATATCAAAGATCAAATATCAAATAACAATATCAAATATCAAATATCAAATATCAAATATCAAATTTCAAATATCAAATGCCAATATCAAACACCAATATCAAATATCAAATACCAATATCAAATATCAAATAAAACTATCAAATATCAAATATAAAAAAACAATATCAAATGGCAATATAAAATATCAAATACCAATTTCAAATACATTACAAATATAATATAACAATATTAATATCCATCTCCAACACACACCTGGATGGCCATCATAACCACCTTCACAATCAGCTGCAGACTGGTGTGCATCCTTCTGCTTTGCCAGGATGGAGTCTTTCCCCTGTCAGATCCCCATGTAGCTGGCTTCCAGCAACACGCCAAACCAAACCAAACCAGACCAAACAAAACAAAATTCGAAAATTCAACCCAAAATGAAACCAAACAAATTCAACCCAAAACAAAACAAACAAATTCAACCCAAACGAAACAGAACAAATTCAGCCCAAGATAAAAAAGAACAAATTCAACCCAATACAAAACAGAATAAATTCAACCAAAAACAGAACAGAACAAATGCAACCAAAAAAAAAAAATCGAAAAAAAAACAATCAACAAAAAAAAAAAAATGCAAAAAAAAAAAAAAAAAATTCAACCCAAAACGAAACAGAACAAATGCAACCAAAAACAAAACAAAACAAATTGAAACCAAACCAAAACATAACCAATGCAACCCCAAACAAAACACAACAAATTCGACCCAAAACAAAACATAACAAATTCAACCAAAAACAAAACAGAACAGAACAAATGCAACCTAAAACAAAACAGAGCAAATTCAACCCCAAACAAGTATCAGGAAGCAAAAACAGAGATAAATCAGCAAGCCCCCTGAAACCAGATGCATAACACAAATGCAACCCAAAACAAAACAGAACAAATTCGACCCAGAACAAGGCAAAATAATCAAAACCAGAAATAAATCAGCAAGCCCCCTGAAACCAGCTGCATAACACACACCTTGGTGGCCATCATTACCACCTTGCCGATCAGCTGCAGACTGGTGTGCTGTCGTTGACTTTGACAGGACGGAGTCCTTACCCCATCAGATCCCCATATCTCTGTATCCCAGCCACACGCCAACACAGAGGACGCAATAAGCTCTGCAATGAGGGTGCTTCTCCCCACAAGGGCCTGAAGGAGGCCAGAATGTAGGTACGGATATTATAGTGCAGGGGTAGCCTAATTGAAGTAATGGGCATCATCAGATCCCCAAATCTCTGGATACCAGCCACACACCAACACAAAGGACGCAATAAGCTCTGCAATGAGGGTGCTTTGCAGGGGTAGACTAATTGAAGAAATGGGCATCATCAGATCCCCAAATCTCTGAATACAAGCCACACACCAACACAGAGGACGCAATAAGCTCTGCAATGAGGGTGCTTCTCCCCATAAGGGCCTGCATGGAGGTCAGAATGTATGTATGGATATTATAGTGCAGGGGTAGCCTAATTGAAGTAATGGGCATCATCAGATCCCCATATCTCTGTATCCCAGCCACACACCAACACAGAGGACCCAATAAACTCTGCAATGAGGGTGCTTCTCCCCACAAGGGCCTGAATGAAGGTCAGAATGTTTGTAGTGATGCATGTCGAGATGTATGTACTAATGTATGTAGTGATGTATGTAGTTATTTATATATGCACGTTGTCATGTGTGAGGTCCACAGACTGGTTGTTTCTATAATGGTTGTTTCTTAGTCCATTTAAACGGAATTGCATACCAGGCAATGGGATCCTATCAAGGACTGACCTGCACGTTGTTATGTGTGAGATCCACAGACTGGAGACTTTCAAGAGAGATGGCCAACTGATCCGCCGAGTACAGATCGAACCATTGAAGGCGGCGTTGTTGTAGTGGGGGGGTGTATTGTTTCCTCTTTGTTGTTCAGTGTTGGCTGGTGTTGGTTTGTTTCTTTGTCCGTTTAAAGGGACTCACACCCCAGGCAGTGGTGCCCTATCAAGGACTGGCTTGTATTTTTTTTTTACAGTGTTGGTTTGCTTCTTTGTCCTTTTAACTGGATTCACACCCCAGGCAGTGGCATCCTATCAAGGACTGACCTGCACGCCCTCATGTGTCATGTCCACAGACTGGTTGTTTCTTTGTCAGTTGTTTCTTTGTCCTCTTAAACGGAATTGCATACGAGGCAACGGGATCCTAACAAGGACTGACCTGCACGTCGTCATGTGTCATGTCCACAGACTGGTTGTTTCTATGTCAGTTGTTTCTTTGTCCTTTTAAACGGAATTGTATACCAGGCAATGGGATCCTAACAAGGACTGACATGCATTGGATGTTTTCTTTTTACTATTTTATTATTTGATCTTTAATCTTTTATTATTTTATCTTTTATTATTTTATCTTTTATTTTTTTACTATTTTTTTATTTTATCTTTTATTATTTTATTATTTTATCTTTTTACTATTTTATTATTTATTACCTTTTCTGTTTACAGTGTTAGTTTGTTTCTTTGTCTTTTAAACGATTCACACACTAGGCAATGGAATCCTATCAAGGACTGACCTGCACGTCGTCATGTGTCATGTCTACAGACTGGTTGTTTCTTTGTCGGGTTGTTTCTTTGTCCTTTTTAAACGGAATTGCATACCAGCAATGGATCCTGACAAGGACTGACCTGCACGTCGTCATGTGTCATGTCCACAGACTGGAGGCTTTCAAGAGAGTTGGCCAACTGATCTGTTGAGTACAGAGCAAACCACTGCAGTCGGTGACGTTGCAGTGAAGAGGCAGCGGCGCCGCCGCCGGCTGGGGCCGACTCCTTGGTGGTGTGAGGTTGTTGTGTTTGGTGGGCTTGGTGGGCTTGATGGGCTTGGTGGGTTTGGGTCAGCTGCCGTTGCCTCCAGGCCCAGTCCAGGCCGTGGGACAGTGACTCCAGCTGCCAGTGGAGGAGAAGAGTGTCCTCATCCCTGGGGCTGCCACCAGTCTGTATCATGGGGGGGGGGGGGGGGGGGGGGGAGGTTGGTTAAAGGTGGTGGTGGAGGGAGGGGGGGGGGGGGGGGAGAAGAGTGTCCTAATTCCTGGGGCTGCCACCAGTCTGTATCACGGGGGGATGGTGGGGGGGGGGGGGGGGGGGGGGGTTGATGGAAGAGTGACATCATACCCAAAGCGGGTACACAAATATATATCGCAGGGGTGGAGGTTTGGGGGGGGGAGGGGGGGAGGGGGAGGTTGGTTGAAGGGTGGTGGTGGTGGTGGAGGGTGAAGGAGATGAGTGTCCTCAGCCCTGGAGCTGTACCAGCCTATAATATATATATATATAAGGTGCACCTGGGTGCACCAATATATATCATGGGGGTGAGGTGATGGGGTTAGGAGGTGGGAGGGAGGTTGGTTGGACGTTGCGTTGGAGTTGGGGTGGTGGTGTGGTGGGGGGGGTGAGGAGAAGCAGTGTCCTCATCCCTGGGGCTGTTATCAGCCTAATCATGGGATATGGGGGTGGGGTAGGAATGTGGGTGTGCGTGTGGGTGGGGGGAGGAGGTGTGAGTGTGAGTGTGAGTGTTGAGTGGGGTGTGTGTGTGAGCGTGGTGGTGGTGGTGTGGCGTGGGGGGGGGGGGGTGGTCAGAAAATATTAGATACCTTCCGAGATTATCTTACCTGGTGGGATGTGGCTTGGCCAGGCTGGCAAGGCCTGGCTTGTGGCTTGGCGTGCTGAGTGGCGAGGATCGCCGCCCCTGCTGCTGGGTGCAGGAAGAAGAGGGAGACCTCATCCGCTGGCTAGGGCGGGAGACGCCTGGCGAAACTGGACTGGTGGTGCAGGTCGCTATGCTCGGCGTGGCCGGAAGGGGTTGGCAGAGTCCGAGGAGGAGCAACACTGTGTTGGCCAACGGCTTGAGGGAATCTTCAGGGCAGTTCCCGACGGCATCGAGGCAGAGGCGGAGGAGGAGAGATGTAGCATCTCCCTCAGATCTTGCACTGCCTGGGCCATGCTCCGTAGCCTTTGGAATGCCTTCCACTCCTGAAGCCAAAGAGGTGAAATTTCAGATTTTGAATTTTGAATTATGAACGTCATGTGCATCGATGCAGAGGCGGAGGAGGAGATATGTAGCATTTCCCTCAGAGCTTGCACTGCCTGGGCCATGCTCCGCAGCCTTTGGAATGCCTTCCACTCCTGAAGACAAAGGGGTAAAATTTCAGATTTTGAATTTTGAATTTGAATTTTGAACTTCACACTTACACACAAAAAAAGCCCCCCTGAATCTACCCCCCCCCCCCCCCCTCCCTGCCCCCATCCCCAGTCCCATCCCCCCCAAAACACCTGAGACCAGCCTCACTGGCTGCAGCTGTGTTGCCAGATCCATGGGAGATGATGCAAGGAATGCGGCACAAAGGCCTTACACCAACCTTGCAACACCGAAAGATACGAGGGACCCCAGTGTTGCTACCCCCCCCCCCCCCCCCCCCCCCCACCCCCCCCCCCCCCCCCCCCCCCCCCCCCCCCCCACCCACCCCCCCCCCTACCCACCCACCCACCCACATACACCCACAACCCTCCCTAACCCCAATGACCCCCCTGATCAACCCTCCCCACCCACCCACCCACCATCCACCCACCCACCACAAACACTCCCCCTTCCCCCAACACCTGAACAGGCCCCACTGGCTTGGGCTGGTTGGCAGATCCATGGGAGATGATGCACATGCGGACAAAGGCCTCCACAACCTCGGCAACGCATACGGATGGAATGGAACCCAGTGTCCCCACTGCAAAACCAAGCCCATCCCCCAACCCCCTACCCACCCACCCACCCAACCCACCTAACCCCAACGACCCTGATCCCCCCCCACACACCCACACCCACCCCACCCCTACCTTACCCCAACGAACCCTTGATCCCCCCCCCCCACACACACACACACCCCACCCCAACCCCGGCCCCCTTAAACACCTGAGCAGGCCCCACTGCTGGCTGCTTGCAGATCCATGGAGATGCTTTGTATACACATGCGCACAAAGGCCATCCACCACCTTGGCTAACCCGGGGACTGCAAGGGACAAATTGGAGGCGCTGGAGGGTTAGGAGGGCGCAAGGAGAAAGGCGGGTCTGGGGAAACATGGATCTTTGCAGATCCTTCTGGAAACCCACTGGCATCCAACGAGATGATGGGGTGGTGCAAGCAACGCATTCAGAATAGCCAAGAGTCGAGAGGGAGTGAGGATTCGAGGGTCTTGGGGCAAAGGCGTGGAGAGAGGAGATGCTGCCTCCAGGCATGTCCTTGGACATACCAGCCAATGCAGCTAGAGAGGAACTCTGATCGGTTGGTGGGTGGTGGGTGGGAGGTTGGACCATTGGGTTGGGTGGTTAGGTGGGGGGCTAGGTGATGAGGACGTAGCTCTTGGGAAAAAGACTGGAAAGAGAGGACGCAGCTGCCTCTAGCAGGGCCTTGTACCGGTCACCAGCCCAATGCAGCTAGAGGGGAACTCTCGAGTGGGTTTGGGTGGCGTAGGTGCGTTGATGGCGTGGTGAGTGGTGGGTGGTTGTAGTGGGGGTGTGGGGTGTGTTGTGAAAGTGTGGGTGTCGTGTGTGTGTGGGGCTCTTGGGCAAAGGCTGGAGAGAGAGGATGCTGCCTCCAGCAGGCCTTGGACATACCAGCCAATGCTGCTAGAGGGGAACTCTGCGAGAGTGGAATGTGTGGGGATTGGGGATGTCTCTTGGGGTGGTTAGGTGGCAGTGGGTGTTAGGTGGGGCTAGGTGGGGGTATGGGGGCTAGGTGGGGGGGGGGGGGGGGGGGGGGGCTCTTGGCAATGGCCTGCAGAGAGAGGATGTTGCCTCTAGAAGGGCCCTTGGACATAACAGCCAATGCTGCTAGAGGGAACTCTGCAGGGTGGTGGGTGGGTGGGTACGGTGGCTGGTGGTGTGGTCAGGGGTGGGTGGGTGGTGGGGTGGGTGGGTGGGTGGGTGGGGGTGGTGAGCTCTTGGGGTGGGTAGGTGGCTGTGGGTGCTGCGTGCGGGTGGGAGGATGGGTGTCCTGTGTTGTGGGTGGCTAGGTGGGTGGGTGGTGTGGTGGAGCCCTTGGGTGGGTAGGTGGCTGGTGGTATGGTGCGGGGGTGGCTAGGTGGGTGGAGGTGGTGTGGGTTGAGCTCTTGGGGTGGATGGGTGTGGCTGGGTGCGGTGTGGTGGGGGGGGGTGGGTGGAGCTCTTGGGGGATGCTTTTTATGTGTGAGCATGTGTGCTGGAGTATAAATGGAGATGGAGAATGGAGAGGTGGCTGCCAAAAAAAACAATAACCCTGCGTGCCCATACCCCATGACCCACCAGTGCCTATTGCTTGTGTGCAAAAGTCCCCCAACCAAGTAGGCTGCGAATTATAGTGGCTGATAGAGAATGTTAGGAGGTTTTAGATTATTTGGGGGGGTGAATGGGTGGAGTGTGTGTGTGTGTGTGATGGTGTGTGTGGTGATGTGTTGTGTGGTGTGTATATGTGTTTTGTCGTGTGAGAGAGAGAGAGACGAGGAGAGAGAGGAGAGAGAGAGAGAGAGAGAGAAGAGATGAGAGAAGAGAGAGAGAAGGGATGAGGGGGGGAGTGGGGGGGGAGGGGAGTCCAAATCCATGACCACCAGCGCCTGTATTGCTTGTGTGTACAAAGCCTCAACCAAGGGTTAGACTGCGAAAATAGTGGCTGATAGAGGTTTGTAGGAGGCGTAGAGGTATTTGGGGGGGGTGAATGGGGTGGAGCGTGTGTGCGTGCGTGTATATTGTGTGTGTGTGTGTGTGTGTGTGAGAGAGAAAAGGGGGCGGGAGAGTGTGTGTGTGGGGGGGGGGGAGAGGCAACCCCCGCAACCCACCAGCGCCTGTATTGCTTGTGCTGTACAACCCTCAACCAAGGTAGACTGCAAGTCTGAGTCGCGCTCCGCTGTCCGCTGTCTGGGTCCAGGAGGAGACGTACGAACACGCTGGGTGAGAATGCAGAGGCAGAGGCGCGGGGATCATCGGAGGAGTGGAGGAGGGGGCAGCTCTAGAGGCGGCCTTAGAGGAGGAGGCAAAGGAGGGGGAGGCAGGAGCAGGAGGCAAAGGATGAGAGTGTTGGTCACGGCTGTAACAGACCTCAGCAGCCACACCAGTCCGCACGCTATCGGATATGGAATGCCACACTCTCATATTGGCCTCTCAGTGACTTGTCGGAGTGGCCCACGGGCGGCTTGTGCACCAAGCCTGATGCTTTGTGGGCGCAGGTCCCACGCGTGGAGTGGACTGCCGATGGTGGGGCTTCTAGCCAGGTGTCCCATGCACAGGCAGCATGCCAGACATCTCTGCATTCACAATATATATTGGGGTTCAGTTCATCAATGCTTTTTCTTCTTAGCCCTTCCAATCACAGTTGGGCAATTCCCCTTTAGCTTTATAAATATATAATATATATATATTATATATAAAGCTAAAGGGAATTGCCCAACTTGATCGGAAGGGCTAAGAAGAAAACAAAGAGCATTGATGAACTGAACCCCAGTATATATTGTTATCATACTTATATATAGTTGGAATAGATGGTGTTTTCAATTTGATAAATACTACATTCGCTTTATTCAGTAATCTCATATAACTGAAAAACAAACAAAATACATATAAAGCTAAACTTTATGTGATTTGCGTTACATTACAATATTGTCCTTCAGGCTGCTTGAGGGGCGGAGTGAACTTGGGTAGAAAAAAGGGCGGGTGAACCTATTGGGTAGAAAAAAAGGCTGCGGGTGAACTTGGGTAGAATAAAACCCTAAACATTGCTGCACCACACTCTCGAATACAGGATGTCATCACATGGGTGCAGTACAGGATGCCCTCACATGGGTGCAGTACAGGATGTCATCACATGGGTGCAGTGCAGGATGTCATCACATGAGTGCAGTAAATGATGCCCTCACATGGTGCTTACAGTTAGTCATCACATGGGTGCAGTACAGAGATAGCCATCAAATGGGTGTGGTACAGGGGGTGTCATCACATGCGGCCTGCAGTTACAGTACAGGATGTCATCACATGGGTGCAGTGCAGGATGTCATCACATGAGTGCAGTAAATGATGCCCTCACATGGGTGCTGTACAGTTAGTCATCACATGGGTGCAGTACAGGATGCCATCAAATGGGTGTGGTACAGGGTGTCATCACATGGGTGCAGTACAGGATGTCATCACATGGGTGCAGTGCAGGATGCCATCACATGAGTGCAGTAAATGATGCCCTCACATGTGGTGACCTGTACAGTTTAGTCATCACATGCGGTGCAGTACAGCGATGCCATTCAAATGGTGTGGTACAGCCCGGTGTCATCACATGGGTCAGTAACAGGATGTCATCACCTGGTGCAGTACAGGAATGCCATCACATGGTGTGGCAATAAACACTGCTACAATACACACCCAAGACACCAAGACACACCCACGTCCAACTTACAGACCCTACCCTGCGCATTGATGGGGCTGCAGCCAACAGCGTGTATGTTGCATAAACTCTGATTTCCCACACACCCAAGACACCAGGACACACCCACATCCAACCTAGGGACCCTACCCTGAGCGTTTATGGGGCTGCAGCGAGCAGCATGCATGTTGTATAAACTCTGATTCGCCACACACCTAAGACAACAATACACTAAGACACACCCACGTCCAACTTTGCGAGCCCTACCCTGTGCATTGATGGGGCTGCAGCCAACAGAGTGCATGTTGTATAAACTCTGATTCGCCACACACCCAAGACAACAATGGACAATCCACGTCCAAATCTACGGAACCTAACCCGTGTCTCTGGTATGTTACCACTTACTCGCAGTCCAGGTGTAGGACTAGCTAAATAGCCCGTTAAGGGAACTTGACAACCATAACTAGGATGGATTTGCAATATTGATATCATACGATACATGTAGTATCATATGAGCTATCATCTCATCGTGTTATGACTATCTTCACCATATGAGATCATGTCATTATATGCATATCACTAGATAATCATTCATCATATGATATTCATATGACTATCATATGATGCCCGGCGGTCCTGTGACTAGGATAACTTTTGGCCTGGGGCCATCATCATCATAAGCTGATTTTCATGTAATGATATCATATGATATCATACTCGTCTTTGGTCACGCATCTTATTGATTTGCCGTTCCCTAACCATAACAGGAGTGGCTAAAAAGAAACATGAATTACCATCCCATTGAATTACCATCATCTGCGTCATTCATATTATCCGTATATCTGAACATCATTACATTTATCCGATCATAACATCTAACATTCAATCCTTTATCATCTACATCAGTTGCATCATTGATTATCTACCTTATTACATCATTACATCAAAACATCAGTTGATCCATTCAAATCCATTAATTCATTACATTATTACGATCCTATCTACATCCATACACAACATTGCATCATTAAATCATGATCATTACATATACAGCAGTTAAATCATAACATCATGACATTAATCTTTAAATTCATTATCATTACGATTATTTACATCCCATACATCATAACATCATTGTCATAAATTTTCATTACATTATACATCATTACATCAATAACATCATTGATCATTAAATCATTGCCTTATCATTACATTAACCCATTATTACATCAATACATCACTAACCAAATCCCCAAAAATTTGATCATTAAAATCATTCGATCATTACATTATTACATCATTTACATCAATAACATACATTGATCATTAAATCATTGATCATTACATTATTACAGCATTAAACACTCATAAATCATTGATCATTAAAATCATTGATCCCGATTACATTATTACCATCATTACATCATAACATCCCATGATCATTAAATCATTACTTATTGACATATACATTCATACATTATCATTCACATTTACATCATTTGACATCATTAAATCCATCACTTACACATTTAACATGTTAACACTCATTGATCATTAATCACTTGATCATTACATTATTAACATGCATTACATTCAATAACATCATTGTACATCTAAAATCATTTATCATTACATTATAACACCATTACATCATCTCAACATCATATCATTAAATCAATTGATCATTACATTATTACAAAACACTTACCATCATAACATTCTCACTTGACTCATTCACATCATTAAAATCCACTTGATTTATTAAATCACTTACAGTGCCATTAAATCACTTGATAATTAAATCAATCTGAAGCTTGTAAATAATTTGATTATTTAAATCAGTTACTAGCTGCATTAAATCACTTGCATTATTAAACAACATGTACATCATTAAATCATTTGGATTATTAACCATTATTAAAGCGCCACTTAAAATCCATCTGTATTATTAAACCATTCACAGCAATTTAAATCTTGATTATCTAAATCATTACAACACTTCTGAAATCAACTTGATTTCATAAGATCACCGCCTTCAGTCATTAAATACATAACAGCATTGAATTTCATTGATTATTAAAATCATTAACAGCCATTAAATCATATTACAGCATTAAATCATTGCATTATTTTAACATCATTACAGCATTAAATCAATTTGATTATTGAATTCATTTTACAACATTACCAATCTATCTGATTAATTACAATCATGTACATCATAAATCAATTGATTATTAAACTCATTTTCAGATTTAAATCATTGATTATTCAAATCCATTTAAAGCTTTAAAATAATTGATTATTACTAATCATTACAACATTCAAATTCAAATTGAATTTATTAAAATCAACTTCAGCATTAAATGCATCATAGCATTTAAATCATTGATTATTCAAATCATTACAGCATATAAGATTCAGTTTGAATTATTTAAATTCGATTACAGCATTAAATCATTGATTGATTAATTTCATTACAGCATTAAATCATTGATTATTCTAAAATTCATGGTTACAGTCTCATTAAATCATGATATATTAAATCATTACCAGCCATCAAATCATTGATTATTAAATTCATTACGCTATTTAGAATCAAATTGATTATTATAATCCCACTTCAAGCCACTTAAATCATATAGCATTTAAAATCATATGATTATTAAAAATCATCGTAACACGCATTAAATCATTGCATATTAAACATCCATTACAGCATTACAATCACTGATTCATTAAATCATCTACTAGCATACTTAAATTCATTGAATTATTAAATCAATTTCAAGCATAAATCATCAATAGCATTTAAAATCCATTCGATTTATTAAAATCATTACAGCCATAAACATCATTGATTATTAAATCATCTACAGCATTAAAATCCATGAATTAATTCACTTCATTACAACCATTAAATCACTTGATTAATTAAACTCACTTTCAGCATTAAATCATAATGACATGTACGCCATTCATATCCATTTGATTACGACTATCGCTTATCCCCCGCTGTCACCCTATTTAAATTCATCCGCCAATTTAGCCCACAACTGCATAAAAATGGTACGCACCAAGCGCCTCCTGATTATCTACAATCATTATCAGCATTTCAAATCATTGATTATTAAATCTATTTACGTTCATTTAAATCATTGATTATTAATATCATTTACAGCAGTTAATATCCATTGATTATTAAATCATTTCAGCATAAATCATTCATATGGCCATTAAAATCCATTGAGTATCTAAGATCCATACTACAGCATTAAAATCCGTTGTATTATTAAATCATTCACACGCATAAAATCATTGACTTATTAAATCATTACAGCATTAAATCATTGATTATTAAATTCATTGCAGCCATTAAATCATTGATTATTAAATTCATTAAAGCTTAAATAATTGATTATTAAATCATTTACAGCATTAAATCATTGATTATTAAATTCATTGACAGCATTAAATCATCTGATTATTAAATTCATTAACAACATTATAAATCATTGATTATTAAATCATTACCAGCATTAAATCATTGAATTATAAATCATCTACAGCCATTACAATTCATATGATTATTAAATTCACTTCAGCAATGAAATCATAATAGCATTAAACTTATTGATTATTAACAATCATTACAGCACTTCTTTAAACTCAGTTGATTATTAATCAACGCATTAAACTCATTGATTATTAATTCATCTACACATTAAAATTCCATTGATTATTAAAAATCATTTCCAGCATTGAATCAAATCCCAGCATTAAGATCAATTGCTATTCTTTACAATCATCTTCAGCATCTAAATCATTACAAGCATTAAATCATCTGATTATAAACTCATTTACCAGCAATAAAATCGACTTGAATCTATAAGTCCATCCTTTTACTAGCATTAAAATCACATGATTACATTAAAATCATTACAGCTATTAAAATCATTGATTATTAAATCATCTACCAGCCCTACTTAAATAACTTGATTATCTGAAATCTTCCTACCAGCACTTAAATCATCTGATATTAAAATCTGTAACAGCATTAAAATCAGTTGGAATTTTAATTAAAACATTGATTATTAAAATCATACATTAAATTGCATTACCTAAGCTTTGATGGTCCAACTGCGAAAGCCCAGCAGCTTGGTTGCGAATCTAAAAGGGGCAAAGATAGGCCAAGTGTCCACTCCGCTAGTACGCACTAGCCATGCGCCACTATCGGCCCCCACTTGGCTGGCACCAGGTGAGCGCCATGTCTAGGAAGCTGTTCAGGCTTCCCGGGTACACAAAAGCACAAGTAACATCTGGACAGGGCGGGGGTGCCAGTTTCTGCGTGAGTCGTGTGTGTGATGTTGTTGTGTTGGTGTGTGGACGCGTGGAGTGTAGTGCACTGGTAGGGATCCTTGCCTCACATTCCGCTTGTACGGGATGTCGTCGGGGCTGGACTAGTGAGCGCCATTGCTGCAGCGAGCTGGTCAGGCTTGGTCATTTATTCAACCGGAAGGCGGGGGGGGGGGGCGTGCGCGCGGCTCGGAGGAGCATGTTTTGTCTGTGTGTGCGCTTGGTGTCTGCGTCTTGGTGGTATAACTGTGGTGGCGGACATCAGTGAGTCAGGCGAGGTGGGAGGGGTGGATGCTGAAGTGCCCATATAACGGAGCTCGTTCAGGCTTGCTAAACCTGAATGGGATCGGGCGGGGGAGGGCCGCGGGCAACGAGCGGCAGGGTGAGGAAGCGCACGGTAGGGGACGTGAAGGGTGGGAAAAGAGTAGGGGCGGGGAGACACGCGTAAACTGGACGCGCGTGTAGCATGTGCTGGCTGTGCTGTGTGTTGGTGTTGTGTGGGATTGTGGTGTGGGATGGGTGTTGGGTGGCTAGGCGTAGCTGTTAGATGGTGGGCTGGGGTGGTAGCGTAGCCGTGGACCCTCATCTGCGTGGGCAAGGAATACTAGGCGGCCGCAAAACATAGCGCCAAGCTGCTACTGCTATGTAGCAGACTTCGCCAGCACTGAGCCCCCACTTCGCCATGGCGGATCAGTGAGCGCCCATCTGTCTAGGAGCTGGTTCACGCTGACTTTGGTGACCTGGAGAAGTAGGTGGCGATGGGGGGCGGGAAGGTCTCTGAGGAGAGCTGATGTGTGCTGCCCTTACATCCTATCCGGCCTTGTGTGGGACGGCATGAGACGGCGGGGGTGGGGGAGGGAGGGCGTGGCGTAACAATGTGAGCAGGGGTGTGTGGTGCTAAGGGAGCGGGGAGTTTTAGGCGGTGGAGAAGTGTAAAAGGCGGCGCAATTTGTGTGTGGGGATAGGAGGGGGGGGGGCCGGGGGGCGGATGGGACAGTGAAGGCCCATGTCTAGGAGGCTGTTCAGACTTCTTCAAACCCTGCAGAGAGCGCGGGTTGAGATGAGGGGCGGGTAAAATCGGGACAGCGAGAGTGTGGGGTACGGGCAGTGTCTTGGTAAACTTCTAGATGCGTGGTACCCCTGCGAGGGTAATGGGGGGGGGCGGGGGGGGCGGCTGGGGGGGCGACAGCAAGTTGCGTAGTCCCTCTAGCCTAAAATTTGGCCTACCCTCTTTGAGACTGTGACCATGCAGTACCATACATCATTGCATGAGATGTGTGGGGGCGGTGGGAGCGGCGGTTACTGTGTGCCTGTGTGTGATGCTGTGTGTGCGAAGACCACTGTGCTGTGTGTTGGCCTGAGTGTGTGTGCGCTGTGTGCGTTTGTGTGAGCCTGGCAGGAAACACCTGGGGACACATGAGAGCCACACAACCTGTGATAAATGTTTAGCTCCTCCAATCTACTCTCCCTTCAGAGGCCTAACTAACTAAAATTCATTCACCGGTTCACGCTGGCGCTGCCTACTACCACACGTCGAAGAATAGACTCCGCCTCGGTAGGTGGTTCATGCACGGCTAGGGTGTGCTGATTGATGGTGTAGATGAAATATGTGTAGGATGACATCGACTCACCTGGGATGGTGAGGTTGAAGGGAATCTCTACATAAATAGCATGGGCCCGGCGAAGATATGTTAAGATGTCAAGACCTCACACCCCTCTGAACAAAACCACCACGCAGCTCAGAGGACAAGCTCCGAAGCAGCTCTGATGGTCCCAGCGCCAGGGAATCATCCACCTCTAGACCCCATCGTACGGCTGCTCCGGTGCCAAGCCGCTACGATGTACCCGGCCGGACAGCTGGCACCCGTGCGTATAACCGCCACATTGCAGCGTTAACAAGAATAGCTTAGACAAGTTTGTGGCATAAGCCACTAGCCACCCTCTGATCGGACTACTGCCCAATAGCATATAGTTAAATCGGGGTACGGACGGTTCGGGGGGTTTATAGTGCATGGCAGCAAGATACAGTAAGTGTGCCCGGATGCTCGGGGGCTGGGGATGGGTGCCACGAGTTGTTTGTGTCTGCCGTGATCAAGTGTACTCCAATTGGCGGCATATCATCTCTCAGACCCTTAGGAAAGTGTAGCCATAATCAAGAACATAGCATCCGCCCCTGACTAAAGCCGTGCCAAGAGCCTCTCAACACCGCGTACAGTCAGCCGTTCTAGCTCGGCCTGTTTAGTCACCCGTTAACAGAGATCAACATTTATCATATACCTGTACTTGACTTCAGAACATGCTCGTACCGCTAAGCATACCTTTCATGCGAGGACCCCTCCGTACGCTTCCCCTGCCTTACCACTGACACGTTTCATATACATTATGAACGCTTATAATACTATTATCATCATCCTACTCAAATAGAAAAATGCTGTACTGCGTAAAACTAAACAGTTCCTAATATTCTAATTCCCCACACATTATCAATATTTTTGCATCAAAAACTTACAATATTAATCTTCAATACTGTATTGCTATGTGTACATCTTAATCATTCCAATCTCCCCCCAAAATAGGATGACTGCCTTGATCCAGAAATTTAAATCCCACTCGCGACTTGCGCTTTTGTTAGCACGATACTGTCCCATTGCTACGCCACTTTATACCATACAATCTATTACGCCCATATCTGTTACATCATCCCATTAACGCCACTCACCCATAATCGCCATACATAAGCGCCCGTTATTGTACCATACTCATCTAACTGCCCATACCCCATATTTCGCCATATCGCCTTTTACGCTAACCTCTATCACATACCGATTCACGCTCGCGTACCATAGCGAATATGCCCATTGGTAACCATACTATTCATCCCGATACTATTGGCACCAAGCAGAACATCTCACAGCTCCAGGGTGTAGGCCCAAATTACGGCGCTCAAGGGACTTTCGACTCCAACCTTCTCATACGCGACACTACAAACAAGCAGCCGCTTGGCCTTAAAACAAACTAAAAGAACCTGCTATGCTATTGTTACCCTAGATCCAGAGCGCTACGCCTCAACAATACGGGCTAACCGGACCTTGGCCCACAACTTAGTAGGATAATTAGGATGACTTCCGACTTACCCTCAATCACTAATATAACAGATTCTATCCCTCATCATTAAGCATAAAAAACCGGTTTACCGCATACGCACCCCTCACATCACCAGTAAGCGCCACATACATTGCACGCGCCTGATAAACATGCGACGCTCCCTTCGCCCAATAACGCCTGGTGTGCCGCTCCGTGGTGTTAAGGAGTCCCGCTCGTCTAGCGACCGTGGGACTGAGCGTCTTTCCTACCTCAACTGGGACAAGTACCATCCGCACGAGTTGACAACGGACCTGCCAAACGCTAAGCAGCGACCTAACGCGGGGGAACTTGAACCCCCGTCAGCACTTACACAACATAGATCACCTGCAGCAGGCAGGACGGCGCTATCCGACTGTTCGCCTTGCGTTGGCCGGTTTTCGAGGGAGGGGAATTGTATCGCTCACGAGCCAGGTTGAGGAGTCCAAACCAGACGACTCAACGTTGAGACCAGCGACTGCAGAAAGCGCGGGATCACTAGGTGTTGGACAGGCGGCTTAGCGGATGGCGAGGGGGTGGGCGTGGTTGTGTGACGAAGGTGTGTGTTCGGGGGAGGAAGCGTTCCAACGGGGAGGTGCGGTGGGGTCGTGCCATCAGACTCAAACTTGATGCAAGGATCGCGAAGCGACTGAGGGACACCATGGTTGACAGGCGGGTTTTGGGAGGA
Source organism: Microglena sp. YARC (assembly GCA_022414725.1). Classification (NCBI taxonomy): domain Eukaryota; kingdom Viridiplantae; phylum Chlorophyta; class Chlorophyceae; order Chlamydomonadales; family Chlamydomonadaceae; genus Microglena; species Microglena sp. YARC. The sequence continues at coordinate 3,947,900 of CM039463.1, read as the reverse complement.
GAGCGGGGTGTGTTGGTTGTGCTGTGTGTGTTGGGAGCACTTGTCTATTCATGGGGGGGAGGGCACGGCGGGGAAGGGTGCACAAGACTCAGACTGTGTCAGAAGCACTGCCCGCACAGCGCGGAGGACACACGTCGTGCTGACAGCGGGGTTTGGTGCGAGGCAGGGTGGACGCTGTGCAGGGTTGGGTGTGTGCTGACTGCGAGTGGGGGCGTCCACAGACTCCGGAGGCAGCCGGGCGTGAGAAGGCATATCCAATGGGGGGAGTCGCGTTGACAGGGAGATATGATGGAGCGAGGGCAGCGGACGGCGAGGCGAGCTGGGTCGTGGCGGGGGGTGGGAAGAGCTGGACGCCATTGCCGCTTGGCAGGGGCAGATTTAGGGCCGCCGGCGGTAAGACGGTGGCGCGGACTCAGTGTGTGTGTCGTCGTGCGTGCGGGCCGCACGGGGGTCGGGGGCCGGTGGGGGAGTGGCGGGGTTGCGGGAATCTTCAGAGGGTAGGCAGGGGGGGCTTCTAGCAAGGGGGTGCGGCGCCGCTGATCTAAGCACTTGCACCGTCGTCGACCCACCCTTATGACGCACTTTTCTAAATGTTTAATTTACGAGCGCGAATTTTTAATCATACAGTCTCTCGTTTAATGTCTTAACCGGATTCTGAAAAACGGAGGGGCTGGCGTGGACGGGGTGAGGGAGGGAGGGGGTAGTCCGGGAGTGAGGTAGGTGTGAGGATGAGCTGGCGTGGAGAGGTGAAGGGGTAGAGTCGTGTGTCGCGCACGGGGGTGTGTGCGGGGCAAACCTTGTGTAGTGGGCACGACACTGTTATTGTCTGTCTGCTATTGTGTGATTAGTACTACGTGCGAACGGGACACGGAGGGGGCGAGGGTGGGGGTGGAGCCGGCGCTCTTACGTTGGGTCGCCCGGTGGCGGGTGGTCGCAGGACGACGGGCGCGAGGGAGGAGGGCGAGGGTAGCGCAAGAGGGTTGACCACGCTCCGCTGTGTGCTTGTCGTGTGCTGTAGTGTGTGTGTAGTGCTGTGGGCGCGGCGC
>CM039463.1:3871011-3945854 GCA_022414725.1 Microglena sp. YARC | reverse complement strand
ACAAAAAACAACAACAGCAAACAACAAGAATCTTATACACTAAACAACCACAAACATTACCAACCGTAAGACCTATCGATACCCTTGGCTCTACCCTTCAACAAGCGACCAACAACCAAGTACGATGTGGTTAATGCCGGAATAGACTAAAACCCAAAATTAAAAATAAAATAAATGCCATAAACCAAAGTTTTCACAATGGCCCTGGCGCACCACATACACACACAATCACCCTCACACCCACACACAAACACACACACACCTATGCCACTGACCCGTACGGGCAGTCAGCAAAACCGCCAACGCAAGCACCAGCAGACCGACCCCCCCCCCCCCACACACACAAACACACACATCACCACACACACACAGGCCACACACAGCACACACAACACACACACACTATCCGCCTACCTGTAAGGGCAGTCAGCAGACCTCCAAGCAAGGATATTAATCGATGCACCTCTCGTCTGCTGACCTGGCAGAGACTCCCGACATTGAGCGCACACACGCGCACATACACACACACACATCACACACACACACCAACACACACACACACACTACCTCCTACCTGTAAGGGCAGTCAGCAGACCTCCAAGCAAGGATACCAATCGAGCAACCCTCCTCACGTCTGCTGACCTGGCAGTAGACTCCGCGACATGAGCGGCAAAATGCCTTGGAGGTGACTCCATAATGTCACCAACAGGTCTTGCACAGCGCACACACACACACACCCTACCATCCTACCTGTAAGGCGGTCAGCATACCACAAGCCAAGGAATATACCAAATGATGCACCTCCTCCGTCTTCGCCTGACGCTGGCAGAGACCCCGAACAGGAGCCGCACAACAAACGCACACACAACACTAACCCTCCTATCCTGTAAGGGCAGTCCAGCATACGCACCGAAGCAAGGATACCAATCGATGCACACCTCCTCTGTCCTGCTGACCTGGCAGAGACTCTCGAACAGGAAGCGGCGGAAATGCCTTGGAGGTACTCCATAACTGTCACCCAGCAGGTCTTGGCAGCTTACACCACACACACACACACACACCTCTACCTGTAAGGGCAGTCAGCAGACCACCAAGCAAGGATACCAATCGATGCACCTCCTCCGTCTGCTGACCTGGCAGAGACTCCGGACAGGAACGGCGGATGCCCTCAAGGTACTCCATAACTGTCACCAACAGTTCTTTCAGCTTACAAGGCTCATAGAGCTGCTGGTACTCAGGCACCAACAGATGGTTTCGGAGCAGCCAGATGTACTCCACCGCCACAGGGCCCGACAGCGAAGTTGGAGCTGTGAGAACGTCATGCACGTGTTCTAGAATCTTGGCCACTCGCCGGTGAAGGACGTGACGGGGACCTGAGCATGGAAGCAGAGATAGTGTGTAATGATATTCAGATAAATGTAGATATAGTGTGTAATAGTATGGTGTATGGTATAATGGCAGGAAGCAGGAGTCAGGATCTTGGCCACTCGCTGGTGAAGAACGTGACGGGGACCTGTAGCATAGAGCAGAGAGAGTGTCTATGATAGTCAGGGTGTAGATATAGTGTGTATAGTATGGTGTATGGTATTGGAGGGCAGGGGAGCGGAGCAGGATCTTGGTCACTCTCCCCGGTGACAGAAACGTGACGGGGACCTGTAGCATGGAGCAGAGAGAGTGTGTATGATATTCAGAATGTAGATATAGTGTGTGTGGTGTATGGTGCATGGTGTATGCTGTCATAACTTGACACTTTGAACTACGGGCATGGGCTAGGTCTAGTGCTTTGGAATACCCATCATGTCAGCTTTTCAAGCAGCGGAGCAGGAGCAGGAGCAGGGAGCAGGGCAGGAGCAGGAAGCAGGAGCAGGAGGCAGCGCACGTATCCGATTACACACCTGATGGCTTGTCCTGTCGTCAGTGTCTGAACCAGACGCTTAAGAGTTTGAGCATGGGCTAGGTCTAGTGCTTTGTATTACCCATCATGTCAGCTTCCAGAAGCTGGAGCAGGAGCAGGAGCAGGAGCAGGAACAGGAGCAGGAGCAGGAGCAGCATGTATCCGAAACCCACTTGATCGCTGTTCATCATCAGCTGTCTGGTCCAGACGCTTTAGAATCGAGCATGGGGGCTAGGTGCTAGTGCTTTGGAACATACCCTTCAAGCTTCCAGGAGCAGGAGGTGCAGGATGCAGGAGCAGCACTAGGATACACACACCTGAGCGCTGTCGCCGTCAGCTGCCATATCCAGGATGCCTTAGACTACGAGCATGGGCTAAGGTTCTAGAGCTGTTTGGTAATAACCCCATAATGTCAGCTTCCAGAAACGGAGCAGGAAACAGCAGCAGGATCAAGGAGGCAAGGAAGCAGGAGCAATGGAGCAGGAGCAGCATGGTATCTGATACACCCTGATAGCTGCCCATCCGTCAACTGTCTGGACAGACGCTTTAGAGTTTTTAGCATGGGCTACTAAGTGGCTTTTGAATACCCGGCGGGTCAGGTCTTCCAGAAGCAGGAGGCAGGAGCGGAGCAGGACGTATCGATACCAATTTATATTGAGAATAAAGACACTGTAGCACAAACCCAGGGGCCCCTGTCGGTAATACACGTTTGTTCGGCTGTAAGTTCATTAGTGTTTTTCTCTTTTTTAGCCTACTACACGTTGGGCAGTCCTTTTAGCCTATTGTGGCCTAACCCTAGTACATAATATCACAACTGATCGCTGTCCTCATCCATAGGCTGTCATAACCAGATGCATATAAGTACGAGCATTTCCGGGCTACCGCGTCTCAGTTAGCTTTTGTAAATACCCGCATTTGTAGGCAGCAGGAGCAGCAGCAGGAGCAGGAGGCAGAGCAGGCCCCCGAAGGGAGCAGGAGGCAGGAGCAGGAGCAGGAAGAAGGAGCGGAAGGCAGGAGCTGGAGCAGAGCTGGAGCAGGAGCAGGAGCAAGAGCAAGGAGCAGAGCAGGAGCAGGAGCAAGGACAAGGAGCAAGCAGGAGCAGGAGGAGGCAGGAGCCAGGAGCAGGAGCAGGAGCATGGAGCAGGACAGGAGCAGGAGGCAGGAGCAGGAGGAGAGGGAGCAGGAGCACAGGAGCAGGAAGGCAGAAGCAGGAGGCCAGGAGCAAGGAGCACGCGCAGCAGGAGCAAGGAGCAGGAGCAGGAGCAGGAGCAGACGAGCAGGAGCAGGAGCAGGAGCAGGCAGCAAGGGCCAGGAGGCAGGAGCCAGGAGTTCAGGAAGGAGCAGGATGGGCAGGAGCAGGAGCAGGAAGCAGGAGCAGGAGGCGGAGCAGGAGCAAGGAGCGAGAGCGTTGGAGCAAGGAGCAGGAGCAGGAGCAGAGGCAGGAGGGCAGGAGCAGGAGCAGGAGCAGGAGCAGGAGCAGAGGCAGGCAGGAGCAGGAGAGTGAGAGCAGGAGGAGAAGAGCAGAGCAGGATGCAGGAGCATGCACGGAGCAGAGCCAGAGCAGGAGAGCGGGATGTATCTGTATACACAGCCTGATGGCTGCCCATCGTCAACTGTCTGGACCAGACGCTTTAGAGTTTAGTCATGGGTTCTAGGTCTAGTGCTTTGGAATACCCGGCAGGTCAGCTTCAGAGAGCAGGAGCAGGAGCAGGAGCAGGACGTATCCGATACACAATTATATTGTAGAATTAAATGATCACTGTAGCACAAACACAGGGCCCCTGTCGGTAAAACGTTTGTTCGGGGGTAAGTTCATTAGTGTTTTTTCTTTTTTAGCCCTACCTACACGGTTGGGCAAGTCCCTTTAGCCTATTTGGCCTACCCCTGGACTGTAACATATATACACACCTGATCGCTGTCCATCATAAGCTGTCATAACCAGATGCATTAAAGTACGAGCATGGGCTAGGTCTAGTGCTTTGTAATACCCCGCCATGTCAGCTCCAGAAGCAGGAGTAGGAGGCAAAGCAGGAGTAGGGAGCCAGCAGCAGCAGCAGGAGTAGGAGCAGGAGCAAGCATGCAGGAGCAGGAGCAGGAGGCAGGAGCAGGAGCAGGAGAGCAGGAGCAGGAGGCAGGAGCTGGAGCAGGAGCAGGAGCAGGAGCAACAGGAGGGAGCAGGAGCAAGGAGGCAAGGAGCCAGGAGCAGGAGCAGAGAGCAGGAGCAGGTATATATATGTATATATCTATGAAGCAGGAGCAGGAGCAGGAGCAGGAGCAGGAAGGAGCAAAGGAAGCAGGAGCAGGAGCAGGAGCAGGAGCAGGAGCACTGGAGTCAGGAGCAGGAGCAGGAGGCAGGCAGGAGCAGGAGCAGGACGCAGGAAGCAGGAGCAGGAGCAGGAGCAGAGCATTGAGCAGGAGCAGGAGCAGCAGAGCAGGTAGGCAGGAGCAGGAGCAGGAGCAGGACAGTAGAGGCAAGCCAGAGCAGGAGCATTGGAGGCAGGAGCAGGAGCAGGAGCAGGAGCAGGAGCAGGAGCAGAGCCGGAGCAAGGAGCAGGACAGGAGCAGGAGCAGGAGCAGAGGAGCAGGAGGCAGGAGGAGCAGGACAGGAGCAGGAGCAGGCAGGAGCAGAAGAGCCAGGACGCAGGAGCAGGAGCAGTTAGCAGAGAAGCGAAGCAGGAGCAGGAGCAGGAAGGACAGCGAGAAGCATGTAATCTGATACTACACCTGATGGCTGCCCATCGTCAACTGTCTGGACCAGACGCTTTAGAGTTTTAGCATGGGCTAGGTCTAGTGCTTTGGAATACCCGGCAGGTCAGCTTCCAGAAGCAGGAGCAGGAGCAGGAGCAGGACGTATCCGATACACAATTATATTGTAGAATTAAATGATCACTGTAGCACAAACACAGGGCCCCTGTCGGTAAAACGTTTGTTCGGGGGTAAGTTCATTAGTGTTTTCCTTTTTTTCTCTTTTTTAGGCCCTACCTACACGTTGGCAAAGTCCCCTTTAGCCTATTTGGCCTACCCCTGGACTGTAAACATAATTACACACCACCTGATCGCTGTCCATTCATAATTTGCTGTCATAACCAGATGCAATTAAAGTACGAGCATTGGCTAGGTCTAGTGCTTTGTAATACCCGCCATGTCAGCTCCAGAAGCAGGAGTAGGAGCAAAGCAGGCAGCAGGAGCAGGAAGGAGTAGGAAGCAGGAGCAGAGCAGGGCAGGAGGCAGCAGGAGCAGGAGAGGAGCAGGAGCAGGAGCAGGAGCCAGAGCAGCAGGAGCAGGAGCAGGAGGCAGGAGCAGGAGATCGGGAGCAGGAGCAGAGAGCAGGAGGAGCAGGAGCAAGGAGCGAGCGGAGCAGGAGCAGAGCAGCGGAGCTAGCAGGAGCAGATGAGCAGGAAGCAGGAGGCAGAGCAAGGGAGCAGGAGCAAGGAGCAGGAGCAGGAGGAAATACAGTGAGCACCTGAACGCAGGAGCGGAGCAGGAGCAGGAGCAGGAGCAGCAGGAGCAGGAGCAGGAGTAAGAGCAGGAGCAGAGCAGGAGCCAAGGAGCAGGAGCGGGGAAAAAGGAGCCAGGAAAAGCCCAAAAAGCAAGGAAAAAAGGCAGGAAAAAAAAAGCAAAAAAAAGGAAAAGCGAGCAAGTGAAAGCAAAAGAGCAGGAGCAGGAGCCAGGAGCCAGGAGAGGAGAGAGCAGGAGCAGGAGCAGGAGCAGCAGGAGCAAGGAGACATGTATCTGATAACACACCTGATGGCTGCCCATCGTCAAAACTGTCGGACCAGACGCTTTAGAGTTTACAAATGGGCTAGGTCTAGTTGCTTGGAATACCCGGCAGGTAGGCTTACCAGAAGCAACAGCATTAGGAACGTAATCCGATAACAACCAATTACTAATTGTTAGAATAAATGATCACTGTAGCACAAACACAGGGCCCCCTGTCGGTAAAACGTTTGTTCGGGGGTAAGTTCATTAGTGTTTTTTCTTTTTTAGCCGCTACCTACACGGTTGGGAGCATTTTGGCCTACCCCTGGACTGTAACATATTTTTACACACCTGATCGCCCATGTCCATCATAAGCTTGTCATACACCAGGCATTAAAGTACGAGCAGGCTAGTAGTGCTTTGTAATACCCCCGAGTCAGCTCCAAGAAGCAGGAGTAAGGAGGCAGGAGCAGCTGCAGGACAGTTGAGCCCTAGGAGCAGTGAGCCCAGGACGCCAGGAGCATTGGAGCCAGGACAGCGAGCCAGGAGCAGGAGCAGGAGCCAGGAGCTAGAGCAGCCGATGTCAGCAGGAATTTCAGGAGCAGGAGCAGGAGCGGAGCAGGAGCAGGAGCAGGACAAGCAGGAGCATTCAGGGCAGAGCATGGAGCAGGAGCTAGTGAAAGCCAGCGAGCAGGAGCAGGATTGTTTTGGATGATAAGAGCAGGAGTCAGGAGCAAGGACAGGAGCAGGAGCAGGAGCAGGAGCAGGAGCAGGAGCAGGACAGGAGCAGCAGGATGTGAGCAGGAGCAGGGCAGGAGCAGAGCAGAGCAGGAGCAGGAGCAGGCAGCAGGAGCAGGAGTCTAGGACAGAAGATGCAGGAGCTAGGAGCAGGAGCAGGAGCAGTGTTAAAGGCGAGGACGGAAGGAGCAGGAGCAGGAAATTCGCAGGAGCAGGAGCGAGGAGGCAGGATCAGCAGCATGTCTGGATCCACCTGATGCGCTGCCCATCGTCAACTGTCCTGGAACCAGACGCTTTAGAGTTTTAGCATGGGCAGGTCTAGTGCTTTGGAACTGTGTACCCGGCAGATCAGCTTCCAGAAGCAGGAGGCAGGAGCCAGGAGCAGGACGTATCCGATTCACACAATTATAATTGTAGAATTAAATGATCACTGTAGCACAAACACGAGGGCCCCTGTCGGTAAAAACGTTTGTCCGAAGGTAAGTTCAATTAAGTGTTTTTTTCTTTTTTAGCCACTACACTACACGGTTTGGCAAGATTCCCTTTAGCCTATTTGGCCTACCCCTTGGATGTAACATATATACACACCTGATCGCTGTCCATCATAAGCTGTCATAACCAGATGCATTAAAGTACGAGCATGGGCTAGGTCTAGTGCTTTGTAATACCCGCCATGTCAGCTCCAGAAGCAGGAGTAGGAGCAGGAGCAGCAGCAGCAGCAGGAGCAGGAGCAGGAGCAGGAGCAGGAGCAGGAGCAGGAGCAGGAGCAGGAGCAGGAGCAGGAGCAGGAGCAGGAGCAGGAGCAGGAAGTATCTGATACACACCTGATCGCTGTCCATCATCAGCTGTCTGGACCAGACGCTTAAGAGTTCGAGCATAGGTTATATCCAGTGCTTTCCCCTTCTTATGAGCAATGATCCGCTCAGCGATAAGGAACTTCACAATCAAGTCGCACAGGCCAGGCCATGAGGACGCTGCAAGCATTGTGAAAGATGAGGCGCCAATAGAACAGTGGTAAGGAACTTTGCACCCAAGACACCCAGGGCCAGGCACGAGGACGCCTGTAAAGCAAGCTATAGGAACACGCGATAAGGAACTTTACAACCAAGTCACACAGGCCAGGCTATGAGGACGCTGCAAGCAAGTGAAAAGAACAAGGGGTGAAGAACTTCACAATCAATTAACACAGGTCAAGCCACGAGGACGCTGCAAGCATGGTGACAAGAACACGCTGCAATGAACTTCACAATCAATTAACACAGGCCTTGCCAAGAGGCTGCTGCAAGCATTGGAAAAGTTGGTGCAAAAGAATAGCAGGAAGTAACTTCAAAATCGATTAACCCAGGCCAGGCCACGAGGACGCTGCAAGCAAGTGAGAAGAACACGCGGTAAGGAACTTCACAATCAACTAACACAGGTCAGGCCACGAGGACGCTGCAAGCATGGTGACAAGAACACGCTGCAATGAACTTCATAATCAAGTAACACAGGCCTTGCCAAGAGGCTGCTGCAAGCATTGGAAAAGATGGTGCAATAGAATAGCAGGAAGTAACTTCAAAATCGATTAACCCAGGCCAGGCCACGAGGACGCTGCAAGCAAGTGAGAAGAACTAACCGCGGTAAGGAACTTCACAATCAACTAACACAGGTCAAGGCCACGAGGACGCTGCAGAGCATGGTGACCAAGAAGCACACTGCAAGGAACTTCATAATCAAGTAACACAGGCCGGCCACGAGGATGCTGCAAGCATTGGAAAAGATGGTGCAATAGAATAGCAGGAAGTGACTTCAAAATCGAATAACACAGGCCAGGCCACGAGGACGCTGCATGCAAGCGAAAGGAACACACAGTGAGGAACTTTCCAAGTCAAGTAACATAGGCCGTGCCACGAGGCCGCTGCAAGCATTGTGACAGATGGCGCAATAGAAGAGCTATAGCGAACTTCACAATCAAGTCGCACAGGTGGGGCCAAGAGGACGCTGCAAGCTGAGGGCTGCAAGTGTCTGAAAGATGGCGCAATATAATAGCGGTAACGAACTTCAAAATCAATTAACGAAGGCCGGGCCAAGAAGATGTTGCAAGCAGGGGGCTGCAAATATGATATTGCATTATATGATATTGTATATAAATGGTAACTTTGGCCTAGTCAGACTGCCGGCATCGTATGATATCAAGTGATACCATATGATGACATGATATCATATGATCTCATATTGCCTATCCCTACAAATATCTGAAACTTCATAATCCACCAGTCAGTAGCAGGCTATCCTACACATAGCCTAAACTTGTGTAAGATTTTGTGGGGGTGACTCATCTTGGTTATAAGACAGGACAGTTAGCAGGAATGTGTTTAGAAACAGTTTGGGGTTCAATTAGCAGGATGTGTTTTAAAAACAGTTTGGGTTCAATTCTCAGTGTTTTTTGAAACAGTTTGGGGTTCGATTCTCTATCGTGTTTCTAAACAGTTTGGGGTTCAATTCTCAGTGTCTTAGTGTTTTTTAACAGTTTGGAGTTCAATTCTCAGTGTTTTTTCTTTTTAATAAAACTGTCCAGTTATAAAACTGGACAGTTAGCAGGATGTGTTGCTGTCCTGTCTCTGCATTGCTTTTTGCTGTGGTTCTGTAACGCTCTCCTGTCCTTCTGTAAAAATAGACTCCTTGAATGGACGGAATCTTTGGACATGACTCTCGGCCTATGAGGCACCATGATTGAAGCCATACCCGCGCAGTCTAGAACGTCCGAATAGCAAACAAAAACTGGCTCAAAACGCTCTCACTGTATGTCGGTCAAAACCAGACTCCTTGCATGGATTTGAATCCACCTTGAACATGACGCTCGCCTGTGACAGCTCCCAAAGAATGCTGCTACGTGCAGCCCAACAATAAGCAGTAAAGGAACCCTTGAACATGACGCTCGCCTGTGAGGCATGACTAAGGCATGACTAAAGTCATACCCGCGCAGTAAGAACATCCGAATAGCGCATAACCTGGCTGCTGTCTGGCGATATATCGAAAAGAAAGCTCAAAAAGAATGCTCAAAAGGAAAGCTAAAAAAAAGCTCGACAAGGAAGCTGCTACGTGTAGCCCCACACCCCCCAAATACAAAACAGTAAAAGGAACCCTGGATGTGAGCCACACCTGTGAGGGATGCTTCAGGCCATATCCGCACAGTTTGAATGTCCGAATTGCGCAAACCTGGCTGCTGCCAGGCAATATATAAAAAGGCTCAAAAACGAAGCTGCTAACGTGCAGCCCCAAATACACAAACGTAAAATATAACCGTAAAAAAGGAACCCTGGATGTGAGCCACACCTGTGAGGCCTGACTAAGGCCATATCCGTGCAGTTTGAAGTTCAGAATTGCGCAAACCCGGCTGCTGTCAAGCAATATATCAAAAGAAAGCTGAAAACAAAAGTTGTAAAAGAAAACTGCTAGGTGTAGCCCCCCCCCCCCCCCACACCCACCCACAACCACCCACCCACACCATACACACACACACAAAGAAACAGACAAAAGAACCTTGACTCTGATCCACACCTGTGAGCGGGATGCGTCAGGCCATATCTGCACGATCATTGAAGCTGTCAAGCATATATATATCGAAAAGAAAGCTAAACAAAAGTCGATAAGAAAGCTGCTACGTGTATCCCCGGCCCCCCCCCCCCCCCCGCCCGCCCACAACACCCAGCACACACACACACCACACACCACAGACAAAGAAACAGTAAAAGAGAACCTTCACATTGATCCGCACCTGTGAGGGATGCGTACCAGGCCATATCTGCGCAGTCCTGAAGGTCCACGTAGCGCAAAGACTAACTGCTGTCTAGGAATATATCGAAAAGAAAGCTAAAACAAAAGTTGATAAGAAACCCTGCTACGTGTAGCCCCCCCCCACCCCCCCCCCCACCCCACCCCAAAGAAAACAGGAAAGACAACCTTGACTCTGAAGGTCCACGTAGCGCAAAGACTGACTGCTGTCAAGCATTATATTGAAAATAAAGTTTAAAAAACATCTTGAAAAGAAAGTTGCAGCGTGTAGCCCCCCCCACACCTCCACCCCCAAAAAAACATTTCAGGGAGCCTTGACTCTGATCCGCACCTGTGAGAGATGCGTCAGGCCAAATCCGCGCAGTTTGAAGGTCAACGTAGCGCAAGAACTGATTGCTGTCAAGCAGTGAGTGGAAGAGCTTTAGGCCATCCTGCACGTATGTATGTTGAAGTTTAGAGGATATCCATTTAGGTCAAGGATTCCAGCGTTTATTAGTAAGCAAGTTTAGTAAGCAAGCAAGCAAGTGAGGTACAAGCGACGATAGCAAGCGAGCAAGCGAGCCAGCCAGCCAGCACAGCCAGCCAGCAGCCAGCAGCCAGCCAGCCAGCCAGCCAGCCAGCCAGCCAGCGCGCCAGCCAGCCAGCCAGCACCCAGCCAAGCCAGCCAGCCAGCCCAGCAGCCAGCAGCGCAGCCAGAAGCCAGCAAGCCCAGCAAGCCAGCAAAGCCAAAGCAGCAACCCGAGCAAAGCCAGCACCCAGCAAGCCAGCAAGCCAGAGCAAAGCCAGTCAAAAGCAGCAAGCCAGCAAGCCAGCAAGCAGCAGCAAGCCAGCAAGCCAGCAAGCCAGCAGCCAGCAAGCCAGCAAGCAGCCCATCAAGCAGCAACAGCCAGCCAGCAAAGCCAGCAAGCCAAGCCAGCATAGCCCGAAGCCATGCCAGCAAGCCAGCAAGCAGCAAGCAAGCCAGCAAGCCAGCAAGCCAGCAAGCCAGCAAGCCAGCAAGCCAGCAAAGCCAGCCGCTACAGCAAGCCAGCAGCCAGCAAGCCAGCAAGCCAGCAGCCAGCAACAGCCAGCCAGCAAGCCGGCAGCAGCCAAGCCAGCAAGCCAGCAGCGCCAGCAAGCAGCAAGCCAGCCCAGCCATCCAGCAGAGCCAGCAAGCCAGCCAAGCCAGCATCCAGCCAGCAAGCCAGCAAGCCAGCAAGCCAGCAAGCCAGCAGCAAGACAGCAAGCCAGAAGCCAGCAAGCCAGCAAGCCAGCAAGCCAGCAAGCGAAGCCAGCAAGCCAGCCAAGCCAGCAGCCAGCCAGCAAGCCAGCAGCCATGCCAGCAAGCCAGCAAGCAGCAGCAAGCCAGCAAGCCAGCCAGCAGCCCAGCAGCCAGCATCCAGCAGCCAGCCAGCCAGCAAGCCACAGCCAGCAGCCAGAGCCACGCAGCAGCCAGCCAGCCAGCCAGCGAGCCAGCAAGCCAGCAAGCCAGCATGCCAGCCAGCCAGCCAGCCAGCCAGCAGCCAGCAGCCAGCAAAGCAGAGCCAGCAAGCCAGCCAGGCAGCCAGCAAGCCAGCAGGCCAGCCAGAGCCAGCAAGCAGCAAGCCAGCTAAGCCAGCCTAAGCAGCAAGCCAGCCCAGCCCAGCCAGCCAGCCAAGCCAGCCAGCAGCCAGCAAGCCAGCAGCCAAGCCAGCAGCCAAATAAGCCCAGCAGCAGCAAGCCAGCAAGCTAGCAAGCCAGCCAGCCAGCAAGCCAGCAGCAAGCGAGCAAGCCAGCAAGCCATCAGCCACAAGCAAGCAGCAAGCCAGCAGCCAGCCAGCAAGCCAGCAAGCCAGCAAGCCAGCAAAGCCAGCAAGCCCAGCCAAGCCAGCCAAGCCAGCAAGCCAGCAAGCCAGCAGCAGCCAGCCAGCAAGCCAGCAAGCCAGCAGCCAGGCAGCCAGCAGCAAGCCAGAGCCAGCAAGCCAGCAGCACAGCCAGTAAGCCAGAGCCAGCAAGCAGCAAGCTCAGCCAGCAAGCAAGCAAGCCAAAGCAAGCCAGCAAGCCAGCAAGCAGCAAGCCAGCAGCCAGCAAGCCAGCAAGCCAGCAAAGCCAGCAAGCAAGCCCAGCAAGCCAGCCAGCCAGCAAGCAAGCCAGCCAGCAAGCCAAGCCAAGCCAGCCAGCAAGCCAGCAGCACCAAGCAACCAGCAAGCAAGCCAGCCCAGCAAAGCCAGCAAGCAGCAAGCCAGCAAGCCAGCAAGCCAGCAAGCCAGCAGCAAGACAGCCAGCAAGCAAGCAAGCCAGCAGCCAGCCAGCCAGCAAAGCCAGCAGCAAGCAGCAGCAGCAAGCCAGCCAGGCAAGCCAGCAAGCCAGCAGCGAGCACCAGCCAGCCAGCCGCAAGCAGCCAGCAGCCAGCAGCCAGCCAGCCAGCCAGCCAGCAAGCCAGCAGCAGCCAGCAAGCAGCCCAGCAACAGCAAGCCAGCAAGCAAAGCAGCAGCAAGCAGCCAGCAGCCAGCAGCAGCCAGCAAGCCAGCAGCAGCAAGCCAGCCAGCAGCCAGCAGCAGCCAGCCAGCAAGCCAGCAGCAAGCCAGCAGCAGCAGCCAGCAGCCAGCCAGCAGCAGCCAGCCAGCAAACCAGCAAGCAGCAGCAAGCCAAGCCAGCAGCAGCAGCCAGCAAAAGCAAGCCAAGCAGCAAGCCAGCAAGCTAAGCAAGCCAGCAAGCAAGCAAGCAAGCAAGCAGCCAAGCAAGCAAGCCAGCAAGCAAGCCAGCAGCCAGCCAGCCAGCAGCAGCCAGCAGCAGCCAGCCAGCCAGCAGCCAGCAAGCAGCAGCAGCAGCCAGCCAGCAGCAGTAGCCAGCAAGCAGCAAGCAAGCAGCAGCAAGCAGCCAGCAGCAAGCAAGCAAGCAGCAAGCAGCAAGCAGCAAGCAAGCAAGCAAGCAAGCAAGCAAGCAAGCAAGCAAGCAAGCAAGCAAGCAAGCAAGCAAGCAAGCAAGCAGCAAGCAAGCAAGCAAGCAAGCAAGCAAGCAAGCAAGCAAGCAAGCAAGCAGCAAGCAAGCAAGCAAGCAAGCGCAGCAAGCAGCAAGCAAGCAAGCAAGCAAGCAAGCAAGCAAGCAAGCAAGCAAGCAAGCAAGCAAGCAAGCAGCAAGCAAGCAAGCAAGCAAGCAAGCAAGCAAGCAAGCAAGCAAGCAAGCAAGCAAGCAAGCAAGCAAGCAAGCGCAAGGTCGGTCGGTCGGTCTCGGTCGGTCGGTCGGTCGGTCGGTCGGTCGGTCGGTCGGTCGTCGGTCGGTCGGTCGTCGGTCGGTCGGTCGGTCGGTCGTCGGTCGGTCGGTCGGTCGGTCGGTCGGTCGGTCGGTCGGTCGGTCGGTCGGTCGGTCGGTCGGTCGGTCGGTCGGTCGGTCGGTCGGTCGGTCGGTCGGTCGGTCGGTCGGTCGGTCGGTCGGTCGGGTCGGTCGGTCGGTCGGTCGGTCGGTCGGCTCGGTCGGTCGGTCGGTCGGTCGGTCGGTCGGTCGGTCGGTCGGTCGGTCGGTCGGTCGGTCGGTCGGTCGGTCGGTCGGTCGGTCGGTTGGTCGGTCGGTCGGTGGGTTGGTTGGTTGGTGGGTTGGTTGGTCGGTCGGTCGGTCGGTCGGTCGGTCGTCGGTCGGTCGGTCGGTCGGTCGGTCGGTCGGTCGGTCGGTCGGTCGCGGTCGGTCGGTCGGTCGGTCGGTCGGTCGGTCGGTCGGTCGGTCGGTCGGTCGGTCGGTCGGTCGGTCGGTCGGTCGTCGGTCGGTCGGTCGGTCGGTCGGTCGGTCGGTCGGTTGGTTGGTTGGTTGGTTGGTTGGTTGGTTGGTTGGTTGGTTGGTTTGGTTGGTTGGTTGGTATGTTGGTTGGTTGGTTGGTTGGTTGGTTGGTTGGTTGGTTGGTTGGTTGGTTGGTTGGTTTGGTTGTTGGTTGGTTGGTTGGTTGGTTGGTTGGTTGGTTGGTTGGTTGGTTGGTTGGTTGGTTGGTTGGTTGGTTGGTTAGTGAATTTGTTAGTTAGTTAGATAGTTGGTTAGTTAGTTAGTTAGTTAGTTAGTTAGTCAGTTAGTTAGTTAGTTAGTTAGTTAGTTAGTTAGTTAGTTATTTAGGTTATGGGTGTGTGAGTTAAGCAATGTCTTGCTCTGCCCAGAACGTGGGTTCTAGGGAGGTGTCCAACCACCAGGAAACGGGTGGGCCCCTCTGTACGAATGAGGCTGAGTTAGGCTAGGTGTATGTGCATTGTGCAGTATCTTGTCCTGCTCAGAACATGCTCCTAAGGAGATGTGCAACCACCAGAACAAGGTTGGAGTCCTCTGTACGAATGGGGCTAGATAAGGTTAGGGGTTCTGTGTTTTAAGCAATGAATTGCTTTGCCCAGAACCACACTGCACTTTTCTGTCGGTTGCCTTTCCCGAGGTAAGCTCCTGCAGAGGTGTCTAACCACCAGAACAAGGTTAAGGTCCTCTGAACAAATGAGGCTGGGTTAGTTAAGGTGTATGTGCATTGTGCAGTATCTTGCAATGCCCAGAACGTAGGCTCCTAGGGAGGTGCCCAACGACCAGAACGAGGTTGGGACCCTCTGTATGAATGGGGCTGGGTTAGGATGGGGGGGGCTGTGTGTTGAGCAATAAATTGCTCTGACACAGGGGGAAAACAAATTGCTCTGACACTGGGGGAAAACAAATTGCTCTGACACAGGGGGAAAAACAAATTGCTCTGTCCACAGGGGGAAAACAAATTGGACCTATCCCTAAAAAAACTGATGAGGGCTGAGCCCTCCCCCCCCCCCCCCCCCCCCCCCCCTCCCCCTTCCCCCCTTCAATATAAATGAGAGGCACAACTATACAACAATATATATGGATTCTGGTTTTTTGCACTATGGCGCACACAATGGCATCCACATAATTCCCAAACTGTGATTGTGTGATAGTCAAAATACTCACACATTCACCCACCCATTCATTCACCCACCAACCCACATTACCCAACCATTCACCCACACATACCCGCCCATCCATACCCATCCATACCACCCATACTCACCCATTGACCCATCCATTCACCCACCCATACCACTTATACTCACCCACCCATACCCACCCATCCATAACCATCCATACCACCCATACTCATCCACCCATACCCACCGATACACCCACCCAGGTCTTAAGTGGTGCCAATGAAATGCCCATGTCAACACAATCTCAATCGTAGTCTCAAAATGTCATTTGGAGGTCTGAGTGAAAGATAGAGAGAAACCAGAGGAGAGCTGCCCCCCCCCCCCCCCCCCCCCCCCCTAAATGAGGTGCTCAGAATGACCTGAAAATGGCTCAAAACATGAATCATGCCATTATAGCCCCATTCTCAGAAAAATTGATCAGGATGAGTAAAAATCTGGAGGCCTGGGCACCTCCTGTCTGCCCAGAACATGGGTTCCTAGGGAGGTGACCAACCACCAGAACGAGGTTGGGGCCCTCTGCTCAAACAGGGCTGGATTAGGTTAGGAGTCTGTGTGTTGTTCTACCCAGAACATGGGCTCCTAGGGAGGTGTCAAACCACCAGAACGGGGTTGAGGCCCTCTGCATGAATGAGGCTAGGTTAGGTTAGGTTAGGGGTTCTTTGCGTTGTGCAAGGTTGAGGCCCTATGCACGAATGGGGCTGGATTAGGTGTGTGGGCTGTGTGTTGCTCTGCCCAGAACGTGGGCTCCTAGGGAGGTGTCAAACCATCAGAACAAGGTTGAGGCCCTCTGCTCAAACAGGGCTGGATTAGGTTAGGGGTCTGTGTGTTGCTCTGCCCAGAACGTGGGCTCCTAGGAAGGTGTCCAGCCACTTGAACAAGGTTGAGGCCCCCTGTATGAGTGGGGCTATGTTAGGCTAGGGGGGTCATTGTGCTGAGCAAGGTTGAGGACCTATGCACAAATGGGGCTGGAATAGGTGTGTGGGCTGTGTGTTGCTCTGCCCAGAACGTTGGGTATCTAGGGGGGTGCCAAACCACCAGAACGAGGTTGAGGCCTCCTGTATGAATGAGGCTAGGTTAGGTTAGGTTAGGGGTTCTGAGTGTTGGGCAAGGTTGAGGCCCTATGCACAAATGGGGCTGGATTAGGTGTGTGGGCTGTGTGTTGCTCTGCCCAGAACGTGGGCTCCTAGGGAGGTGTCAAACCACCAGAACAAGGTTGAGACCCCCTGTATGAATGAGGCTAGGTTAGGTTAGGTTAGGGGGTCTGTGTGTTGAGCAAGGTTGAGGCCCTATGCACGAATGGTGCTGGATTAGGTTTGTGGGCTATGTGTTGCTGTGCCCAGGACGTTGAGCTTTTAGGGAGGTGTCCAGCCACTCGAACAAGGTTGATGCCCTCTGCCTGCATGGGCCTGGGTTGGTTCTGGGCAAAGTAAGAAATTGCTCAACACACACTGCACCTTTCTTTCAGTTATCCTTTCCGAGTTAAGCCTTCCCTTCAGAATCTTCAGATGTTGATCCATGTCACACTCCGGCGCCTACTGATGAGCACCGAAATCAGGAAAGGATCGCACGAATGCGGACATGGAGGTGCGCTTGGATTGAGAAACGAAGAAACTAGGGGGGGAATGGTTGTGGGATGGAAATACAGCGATTGCACAGCTTCAGTTAACACGCTCACTAATTGGAAGGATGCGTTACAGATCCGACCTAGATCCCACCAACCGCGAGTTGGCGATCGCTGCTTTTCGCGAAGTGAATCGAATCGAATCGGTCTAACTGAGTTCGTGGACCCAGACTCAAATTTGAATTTGAATTACGGACGAAATCTCGTCATACCGTAGACCGGGCCCATCAAACGCCATGCTGACGCGACTGATTGTGCGTTATCCGTGTCATGAAGGTCACCTTCAATCACCCGTAAATAGACTTGCTACCCATTGTCTGCACACACAGCTTCACTGACGATTCTTCAATACCGCACATGGCCCATTCAAGACTGGCATGGTAGGCACCCAGAACCGGAATTGCTGTCAAATATGCGTGTGACAATGGCCCGGAGGTTATATTCGAAGACAGTTACTCGGTACCGGTAAGTGTTGGCTGAAATACGGGTACCATGTAGGAATTAAAATACATTTAATTCAATTACGTAATTTGATAATTTCATATTATACAAAGCAATACATACTATTGCGATTATTTGGGTACCCCTCAAGGCCTGGTATGAAAGCTCCTACACTAAACTCTTCCGTGCAGAATGCTATCGCATAGGTTTGGTCGAAGTACAGGCCGGAATATTGGGCAAATGAGGGAGTAAAGCGGCAAATATGTTACAGTATGAGAAATGTTAGGCTCTTCAATTATACAGGTGAGAGACAGAGGGTGGTGATATGATTGGATTGTTAAATGTGTTTTCAGCCAACTCAGGATATGGATAGGATATATCATACATACATTCTCAGCAAAAAAACAACGCCGAGACTGTTCAGCGTTGGAGCATTTGGACATTTCTATCATATTGAGGTTTTACGCAGCATATACCTCAGAATTTGGTATGTGAGGCAAACTCCTAAAAGAAAAAGAGAGAGCACATCAAAGGGTTTGACGAAAAAACAGAGCGAACTGAAGAGAGTGGATTCCGGTATGCGAACTACAAAGGCATAGAGCCAAAGAAAGCTATAGAAATGTATATTTTAGAAATTCAAAGAGTGGCAACTGTCCAGCTGTACATATAAAGAGAGAGGGATCGTTACATAAACTCAGCTAATCAACAAAATTGAGAGAGAAAGAGGATATTGTTACATACTCAGCAAAACAGTGCCGAAACTGAACAGCGCCGGGGTTTTATAACAGTGAGGGTTTGGGCAACATACCCTACGGTACCTGGTTCAGGAGGTAACCTAAAAAAATCGTACGAAAAAGCAAATTAAAGGGCTTGACAAAAAGCAGAGCGAACTACCAAGGCATAGTGAAACTAGCAAATTAAGTGTACATTGCATAGGGGCTGAGAGTTGTCGAGGCCTAATAAGCGAGATTCTACAAGAAAGCGTAACAGGACAAAAGGCACAGGATATTCACCAGACAAACAAGGAGAAAGGCATAGAGCTCTAAAAAGGCGGCCTTAACACTCCCTATTTAAAGGCAAACACGAGACCATGCCGTCACCCAAAACGCCCCAAGGAAAAGCACAGCTAAGACAGGACACTTAACATTCAATGCAGAACTACAAACACGATAAAAAGCGTGTGTAAAAGCGAAAGACCAAGACCAGCGGGGAAAAGCTAAGAGAGTCCATAGCCTATCTGTCAAAAAACATCAAGCTAAAGGACGGAGAGAGGGTACGGGAGAGAAACCAAACAGATCAAGAGTCAAACGGAGATTCGAGATGTCAAAACAGAAGCTACTCCCATCACCTACACCGCCACAAGGTGGTTGCTACAAAAGGACAAGAACAAATCTAAGCTAGTCATCCAGGCTGTCAAATTGCCCCGCAACCGAATTAACGGAATCATTAAAAGTTCTATAAGTTCATGTGACCTGTTGTTTTCATGGCTTGGGTGGCCGAGTGGTTAAGGCGATGGACTTGAAATCCATTGGGTTCTCCCGCACAGGTTCGAATCCTGTTCCAAGCGATAGGATATAGTTTTAGTTTCTCCTAGGTTCCACGTTCTGGTTGGTAAGAATTTTTTAGTGACATGCCTGAAAAGGATATGGCACATCGTAAGAAAGATTACAAGGGGCTCATGTCCTAGCAGTGTAACAACACCGCCCTACAGTCGGACTCGAGAAACCACCCGCAGCGGCAGCAAGGCTCGAAAAATCATGTAGTAAAATTCGGCTGTACCCTTAAAAATTAATTAACATCGTTACTGCGATTTTAGCCCATTTCAGTGACATACAATGGTATAGTGGTAGACTAGATCGCTTGAGGATGAAGAGTCGGGGGTTCGACTCCCCCTTCGATCGCTCTTGGCGTCGCAGGTCGTCGTCTACCGCGATGGTAGCTTGTCCAGTTGAGGTAGGAGACCGCTCCCCACCCGCATACGACGGGCTCCCTTAACACCACGCCCCACCATGCGTTATCGCTACCTTTTTTATTGCGATTTCAATTTAATTTTCGGTTCTCGTCGCATTTGTAAATAATATGTTTAAGAAATTTCCATACTTCATAAGTTCATAGGATTCAGGATTCATGACCAGCCTCTTGCTGGAGCCTCTATCAGAATCAACTCGGGTTTAATCATCAGTTTGTTAGGAAGCAACTTCCTGTCCTCTAAATAAAGGTATACACTTATACAATCATGAGTAAGGAAATTTCTGACCGGTTAAGCCGGACCTATGCGTTTTAGTGCACCCATGGAATGTCGCATGGCATTGTCGCTTGGAACAGGATTCGATCCTGTGTTGGGGAACCCAATGGAATTCAAGTGCACCGCCAACCTTCAACCACTCGGCTACCCAAGCTATGGATTCATTATTTTATTACCGTCACATGACTATCTAGCTGGGTCGGTGACTTCTGTTTATTCGGCTTAGCGCAATTTTGTTGGTTTGTGGGGGTGCCTTCAAAACCCTTGTGCTTCCTATTATAAACTTGGATGGTCTACAGGCTGTGCTGCTGTACAACCTAGGAAGTGATTTGCTGAGTTTATGCGTCGAATCCTCTCTCTCTGCTCCCTATTATAAATTTGGATGGAAGGCAGGCTGTGCTATTACTTTCTGTAGACGTCACTATCGGTGCATCTAATTACAGAAGTGTTGAGATAACAAGTGTTGAGATAACAATAATAGCAGAAGAGCGATTGATAAGAAGATCTACTGCGTACTGCATAGCGGCGCGCAGGCCATAGCTAGCACTAGGGTACTTCCAAGCGCGCGCTTTTGCGCGTTGGTGCGCTGCCTTTTTGAGTCCCACTACGCGTTTCACGCAATTTTTTACACCCCCCCCAGTGTGCACAGCAAGCAATTTTTGCGCTTTTGCACTACAACGCGCAGTTGTTTTGTTTTCGAGTGCGCTTAAGCGCTGGCGAATTTGGTCAATGGAAGTACCCTGCTCGAGATGACATAAAGTCAAGCTATAACATCCCCCCCAATCCCTGGTATTCTTTGTAGACAAGAAATCCGGGGATTAGCGAAAGAGGGGCAAAATGAAATATGTGGAAATATATAAGAAAACATTTGACTAGGTAGTTCTGACCTGTTAAGAGTTCACAAAAAAATATTCAAATTAGGATAGGGGAAAAGAACAACCGTAAAGTCTCACTGTCTACTTCTTGTACTCACAAGGAGACTGTGAACTAATTAAAAGAAGCTGTTAGGAAGGTGTAAACTTCACTGACTAGGCGGGTGGACAAAGGCATGTTGGGAACATGTGTAGTAAACTATTCCCCCCCATGATTTGGGGAGGAGAAGGATGAGTCATCAAATCCAGATTGACATCATGAGGTAGAGGTCCCCCGCAAGCTCACAGAGATCAGTCCAAGTAGAGAGAAATGATGAGGTACTATCTAGGTTCATCCTTAAGAATATGACAGTGTGAACTGTTGCTTTTGTGAGGGCTTGCTTTAGAGGATGCAAAAGAGTACCTATGTCCATCGGGCAAGAGAAAGAAAGGGGAGACAAACTGGAGCTGTACATGAGGCAGTACAGGGATTTATTCCTGAAGTGTTTAGGCCTATTAGAAAAGGAGTCAAATTTGCTAGGGGTCATAGCTACTAAGTGCCATGAGGAGGAAAGCCATCCTTGGCCAGTTGCTTAGCAATCTTGGTCAGGAAGGCATCAAAAGTAGAGGGGTGATCTGGGAGCACTGGAGGATACATAGTGACGATGATGAAGTCCTTAGGGCTCCAGGTCAGGCTGAGGTTTTTGACACAGACTATCTTTCCTCTAGTGTGTGCACAGCTGTGGGGGTGAATGAGCATCTCAGGGCAGTAGTGCAGGGCAATGTAGTGTGCATGGACCATTGTTGCTTGCAAGCACATGCCCCACTGCAGGGTGGCTCCGTTGCACTTGGATACCTTGGGGTGTGACTAGACAAGTTGCCGGAGCCTGGCAGAGTGTTTGGTCATTGGTGCACAGACTGTGGAGGGGTCAGAGTGCATCTTCCTAGAGGGGAATTCGATTTTTTCAGCTTCAAGCAGGTCTGGGAATCTGTCAGAGAACTCAGCCACAATCTGGTCAAGGGGTTTCCTACGGGGCTTAAGCTCAGGGATCTTGATCACAGGGACAGTAGGCTTGATGTTGAGGTGCTGGAGGGTAACTGCAAACCTGGAGCGAGAATCCCCGGAGTTATTGGTGATCTTGAACCAGTTGGGATCAATTCCACTCAGGGGTGGGTCCTCCCCTGCTTCAGGTGGGTCAACTTAGTTGAGCCAGTCACAGTAGTCAAGGTAGCTAAGGCTAGTGATGTCTCCTAGAGAGGCAGAATTGCTAAACAGTGCAGTTCCATCACTGGATCCCTCATATCCATCATAAACAGTCCTAAACTGTTCTCTAAGGGCGGTGAGCTAAAGCCTGGCAAGATCTGGTGTGATGTTGTCAAACTCATCAGCCTCATCATCACTATGAAGTGGGATGTGATCTGGAAAGTTGTGGAACTCATCGTCACGTTGGTAGGGAGCAGGCTCGGCAGACATGGGTGCATAACTTTGGTGCCAGAGTGATGGTGTCTCTGGTAGGTGTGTACTACTAGTGGAAGGTGGGTCAACATCAGGCACTACAGGAGGTCGGTCAACATCAGGCACTGCTGAAAGTGGGTCGACATCAGGCACCGCAGAGTGGGAGATTATCATGATACAAACTGGTGGGCTTGATACCTTTGCAGAACGCCAGTACTCTTGGCCGTCAGTTGTGTGCTTGGTCTCCCAGAGAGTTACCTCAGTGGAGTCACTCTTGAGATTAGTGGAGAGGGATGAGCAAGCTGAAGAGGGTTGGTAGACATCAGCAAGGTAGAGTCCATGCTGTTTGTTGCAGGTCAGTACCTGCTTGGGGCCAGCTGTGGAGGGGATGGAGAAGACTGCAGCAGTCTTTGTCAGAGTTACTTGCAGTCGAGGGCATGCTTGGGTGGCTGCATGGACACTCAGAATGTTGCAGGTTGTCTTGGGAGGTGCTAGGAGCACATCATTCAGGATGATCAGTGACCCTCCATGGCCCCTAAGGTAGGCCTTGCCTTTCTGAAGGCAGATGATGGGAGCAGAGGCCAGCTGCAGGTGGACGGGTTGGAGAAGATCTTGGAGATGGTTCAGGTTTCTGGGGTTACTGGTGGCATGAGCAGTGGCACCTGAGTCACAGCACCATTCCTGTTCCAGTGCACCACTGAGATGCAATAGTGAACTGGAGGCAGGGGTGTCTTGGCAGTCATCAGAATCAGAATCTGAGCCCAGGCTTTGCATGCCAACATCATCATCAGCAGCATGTGTACACATGTAAGCAAAGTTCTCCGGAGAATCAAAAGACACTGACTTGCCTTTGTCATCAGCAAACCTTGTGGGGTGAGCTGTGTCAGTCTGGGTGCCAGGGTTAGGGCCATGAAGTTGTGTTCCCTGTTGTCCTCCTCATCCTCTGAGGAGTCAAAAGTAGAGCAGTCTCTGTCAGCAACGTTGGCATGGCGGGGCTTGTACTTAAACTTCCGGTTCAGGATCTTCTTCCCATGCCTGTCCTTAGGAGGAGACTTGGAGCCCGTCCCTGGGGAGCTGGGGGCAAACCTGCCAGAGGTCCTCCTCAGATCTGGAGACTTGGAGCCGTGGGTGGCAGAGGTGGAGGGATGATCTGAGGGCTTGTAGGCTCCCCGGGTGTTGGGACTTGGCCAGTAGGTGCTAGAGTGTCCAAACCCACCACAGTTGTAGCAGTTCATCTCAGTCTCATCTCAGTCTCTAGCGTATGCAGCAGCAGCCAGGTTTAGGGGTGCACTGGAGGTACCGTTGATGGAGGCCTCCGTCATGTTGGTCACGTGGGCAAAGTGCATGAGTGCTGCTGAGAGAGCCATGAAATCGGGAAAGTGAGAGTTGTGGTAGGAGCTGATGAATCCTGCAAACTCCAGCCTGGGCAGTAGCCCCTTGACTACAACTTTGTGGAAAGTGGCCTGGGGCATGTTGGACACTCCATTGTTGACATACATATCCTGGCATCTGATCAAGTATGCAGTGAGTGCCTCATCCATTCCAATGGCAGCGCTTTAGATGGCCTGGAATGCTGTGTACTCTATATCCCCAGCAACTACACCGTTCTGTTGCTTGAGGTACATCATGGCCTTAGCAGCTACATCTGTCCTAGCAGCTAGGCCATGTTGGATGTTGGTGGACAGGGAGCTCATGATGATCATGAAGGCGGCAAAGTTTTTCTGAGTCGTGATCCGAGTAGGAGTAAGAGCAGCAGCCAGGGCCGCGTTATCATTGTCAAGATCAAGCTGAACGAAGTCAGTTGTGGGGTACTCACCACCGGTGGCTGGTTCAGTGCTGGGGGCGGCATCAAGCTCGGAGTCGAGGGCGATGAAGAAGCATCATGGAGTCGACTTGAGGACAAGGAGAAGCATCTTGTGGTGGTCACCAAAGAGGGGACCTGCACTGAAGATGGGAACCTTGAATTGTTGCATGGCGGAGGCTCCGCAATCAAGCGGATTGGCGACCTTTGCAACTGTTAGAAGGCCCTCCCTCAGGCAATTTAAGTGCAAAGGTGATAAAGGGTCTAGTGTACAAGGGCAGTGACGATTCGAGGTGAGAGATTTGTGGAGAGTGGCGAAGGGGGTTGGACTTGGTTGGGCGGAGGGGAAGGTGGACAAGGAGAAAACGGTGATCCAAAGTGCCCCTCATTGCTCACGACAACACGAGTCTCACATGGCCCACCACCTTGGTTCGGCACACAGGGCATTCACGTGTCTTAGCCAGCACCTCCTCACAACAGGGGGAGCACATGATGCCATGGCCACAAGGCTGCAAGCACACATTCCGCTCCCTCTCCATACACACAATACACAGGCGACCGTCATCTACAACATCCACAGCTGCTCCCGTTGCCGCCCTGCCACCCCCTCCGTTCGGGCTGTGGGGAGTGGCCCAGTGGGGGGGAGGCAACATGGCCGAGGGGATAGGTGGTGGCGGATGAGCAGCCCCCATGGCAGCCTGCCTAAACTGACCAATTAGAGCAGGGTGCATCCTCGGGCTTATGGCGCTGGTGAGACCTACCGCCCCAGGCAGGGTAGCATGTGCAGGGCGTGCGGCGGGGTTGAAAGCAGGAGGTCTCATTGGGTTGGTGATAGGGGTTACTATGGAGGGGGGTGCATGCGTGGTGGAAAGGGGTGAAGGCGCGGATGAGGGTGCAGAGGTGGGGGGAGGCATCTGCCTCAAGGGTTGGTAGGCTCCAACAGGGGCAGATTGCAGAGTAGGTCTTAGGAGATGGGTAATCAGGGAGGGTGCGGGTCTTGGGGCCTCGCCCCCTGAGGCCGGTGCTAGGGCCTGCCCCTGTGAAGAATAAGGGGCGTATGGTTGCAGTACGTGAGGCTGAGCGACATGGGGTAGTACAATGCTGGGCTGTTCAATCCGAGGCTGTACAACATGAGTTTGAACAAGGCTTGGCTGGACAACAGGGGGCTGTAAAAGCTGAGGCTGTACAATAAGAGGTTGAACAAGAGCAGGCTGTGCCATTTGAGGCTGTACTAACTGCTGATGCTGTCCAGGCTTGGGCACAGCTGCGTAAGACTGTATGATCTTAAGAATGGGGTGATCCTGATCATGGCTTGCAGTGTGGGTAGCAGGCAGTGCCTTGGAACTTGACACTGAAGTGGCAGTTGCAGCAATAGCAGCGGCAGTAGCAGTAGGAGTGTTGGGAACAGAGGTAGAAGCTGAAGCTGAATCAGGTACAGTGGTAGTAGAAGTGGATGCAGGAGTGGCAACAGCAGTGGGAGACAGTACATGGGCTGGTCCAGCAGATCCAAGCGGTGCAGTCAAAGCTGAGCTTCTAGCGGTCACATCGGGCGCTACCTGCTTGTTGGGCTCAGTAGCAGTAGTATAGCTATTTCCGCGTTGCTCCCTCTCACCACCAGCATGCTCCTCATCCCCTCCCAAAGCCGCTGTGCCGCTTCTACTTGGTTCCCCACGATCACCACTACCATCAGTGCTGCCCCCTGCATGTTTCAGTTGCTCTAGTATCAGGTGTACATCTGCATCCTGGTCCTCCACTGCCGATGCCTGAACTTTGGATTGTTGCTCTTCGTTGTTTCCATGTCCTTTCTTGTCCGCCCCCTCCTTTTTCTTCTGCTTCTTCTTTTCCTTCTGCCTCTGCATCTTGCCCTTCTTGGCTTGTGCCTTGGCCTCCTTTAAAGCTTTCTCTCTCTCCTCCTCCTCAATCAGCTCCTGGAACACACATGTTTGTGGAAGGTTTGAGTGGACGTTTGTTCTAATGATGCGTTCCCTGCCTGTACAAATATAAGCGGGTATCTATGTACGCATGTATGTTTGGAACCAAACAACTGGTAAAAATCATGCCCATGATGAGGTGCTCTGGTGAGACTAGACTAGGCAGGGACCTTCCAACTGCACGGTCCAAGCTCACAATGTACGCATGTGTTGGTATTTATTATATTATATTGATATCATATTTTTAGGGAGCGGCAAATAGGTCTATGTGGGCCCAGCCGATAGATCTATATAGGTCTACATAGGGCAAAAAATACCTATATCTGCCCTATCGGTACACCAAGGAGGCCTCTGAAAAATCTGGTATTATTTTTACATGTCCTGTGCTGCATTTCAGGGTGCCCTGCACCTTCAAAAAAAATAAAGGATTTTTTTAAGCATCAAAAATCACATGCGTCGCTTGTTACTGGCGCGGTCGCGCACTAAACCCAACTACGTAGCCTCCAAACCAACCCAGGCCCAGCACCCCCCTACTCCCATCAACACAATCATCAGTTCATCACCATCAGCAATCCAGAAAGTCTTTTAAGAGTCTTTTAACTGTCTAATTTGTTTACTTTTTCTCGGTCACTGTGATCGGTGTGTATGTGTGGGAAGGTAATGGTGTCAATGTGTCATACACCCACCTGCATGGACATCCACCTACATGTATGTGTGTGTTCGTGGATGGGTGGTGTGTGAGTGTGGGAAGTTGCTGGTGTCAACGTGTCACACACAGGCATGTACACGCACCTACATGCATGTGTGTGTACGTGTGTGCCCTTGCATGTGTGTGCGTGCTTGCTTGTGTGTGTGTCCATGCATGTGGGTTTGCATGGGAGACAAAGCACAAGTGTATGTGTGTGTGAAGGTGTTAGGATACATGATATCTATGCATGCAAGTGTGTGTGTTGGTGTGCTTGTGTGTATGTGTGTGTTGGTCTGTTGGTGTGTGTGCGTCCATGAAGGGAGGTGCAAATGTTTCCCCCACTCGTTAGTGAGCTTCACTATGTCAGACACAGCTTTCTTGGGTAAGAGCTGAAGGAAAGAAAGACCTTCAACCCTACGAACATCAGTGGAACACAGGCTGGGTCTACATCCAGGAGCTCAACATGCCTCAGCCTCCCAGGCCCTGGCTCAGAGTACCCAGTAGCTATCCTCTGGCAGGACCTCATGCCAGTCGTCTTCGGAAATCTTGCTCGTCTCGAATACTTCGTCCTCCTCCTCTGAAACATCGTTAGATAACTCATTCTCCGAATATCGCTGGCGTAAAATCCCTCCAGTTCGACCTGGGATCTCGCCGGGACAAGACTCTTTAGACCAGGCTGGACTTCGCCCCCGATATTGAGCGTTACAATGAAGCTGCGGCCTTTACCACACTGCTTTATGCCGCCAGGAAACGTCACAACGCTTGAGGTCGATGCTATGGGTGCGGCTGATGAACCATCCTGCATATTTTTGTGCACAGCGTCCGCAAGAATCTCTAAACGATTGCCAGGTTTCCGGTCGTTTTTAGCTAGTTGGCCCGCAATACCCGTAGGCTGTTTGCCGGCTTCATTCAGTGATACGACAGCGAATGATTCGAAAGCGAATCGCAAGAGAAAGGAAGCTCAGACGGTGTGTTCACGCACGAATCATACCAATATAGACCTATCTGGTCGAGGGGGGCCGTCGGACAAGGGAAATCGATAGATCTATCGGCTTCGCGGAGATAGACCTATATAGGTCTATATAGACGATAGATCTATATAGACCTATCAGTCTTTTGCCGCTCCCTACAGATTTTGTATTATTCTTATTATTCTTATTATTACCGTTATTATTATTTACATGGTATTTGTTTATTATTCTAGATGTGAATCTGTCGAGAGGATTTCCTCTGGAGCGCACATACGCTGCACGTATGCTTGGTATGTATGCGTGGATGTGGCCAACCCAGGACTGTAGTGGACGACATCATTTGCACCCCAAGTTATAACCATCCTTATCAGACCAAGGTGATATTACCCCTCGCCTCCTCTTTTAACAATTGCTGGGGTTGTATGTATGGTGCATGTCTGTCTGTCTATTTGTTTGTCTGTCTGTCTGTCTGTCTGTTTGTAGGAATGTATGTGTGCATACATATCCCTTGGTTTTGTTTTTATCCAGTACATGGTCTATCAGTCCTCAGGCTGCGCACCGTCTGCGGGCATAGTTAATATGGGTTGTATAAACGCTACCACACAATTACCACACTACACTTTAGAGTACATAATGCAATCATATACATATCCCTTGGCAAAGCTATCCCACGCCATGCCAGGGCAGTGACTTGTTTGTGATATATCAACAAGAGCAGCGCCAGACAAAGGAGTACATCATGTAAGGCCTTCATGTTTGAAACAAATAGCTTGAACAGTAGAAGACTAGAACACCAAACACCATTTAATATGTCCCTTCTAGCCGCTTCTAGCTACCCTTGAACTCTATTAAACACACAATTCATCCTTGCACTTGTCTGCACCGATGTACAACTGATTATCGACAATCTTGTGGCGAGAAATTCTGCAACCATCACCATCATTTACCTTGATGTTAACACCATCATCTTCCTCACCACCACCATCATCATTATCTTCTCTTTTTTCTCCTATATCGCATTATCCACGTAATTGCTGCCCTTGCTAACACCATAACCACCATTTTCCTTGTCCTCACCCACATCCACAGTACCCTTATCCACAGCTACACCACCACCACTGGATCATTGTTGTCACCACCATCGCCACAACCACTAATACGCCCGTCCATGTCACCCACATCCCCGCACCACTGTTCACCATACTACCATAATGCCACGAGCTCTTACCTGCATAAGCTTGTCTGAGTCCACTGGCTCCACGGCAGAGGTCGCAGCCCTGGCATCTTCAAGCGCAGATGATGAACTAGCCTCGTGTGAAGTTGGTCTGTTGATATGCTTTTGTTTAGATACACACTCCTGGCTGGTGCATCTATCGGACAACATCAGAAGCAGCTGCTGTATCGCATACTTCACACTTGGTAGGTTGCTCGCAGCAGCCCGGACTTTCGTGAGAGCAGAAATGACACCAGCAGCAACCAGCTCTCTCCGGATGAAAGGACTAATAGCAGCTAAATAACACAAGATACTAGCTGTCCCTAACACCATTACTGCTGAAGCATTGACGCGTAGCAAGGACACTAAGGGCAGAAAGGAGCTCGCAGATGTAAACGAAACACTGACAAGAGGATCACAAAGTAGAGAACCTACAGTATCAAAGGCCAGTACTAATGCAACGTCTGTGTTGCTAGGATCACACATCAATGCCACCAAGGGAGTGATGGCACCGGCAGCAACCACCATTTTCCTGGTGTGAGTACTGCAGCCTGATATATACTTGAGAGCTTCCAATCCCATACGCTGCAAAACTCCTGGAGTGCTGGCGGACAATAATGCCACCAAGGGCGGAATCGCACCAGCAGATGCCACTTCGCCCTGGTTGCAAGGATTGCCGTCAACAAGGTTGGTAAGAGCTCGCACAGCTGCTTTCTGCACATCTGGTGGAGCGTGTGCGGATAACAATGCCACCAGGGCAGGGATAGCGCCAGCAGATGCCGCCTTGTCCTGGTTGCAAGGATTGCCGCCAACAAGGGTGCCTAGAGCATCCAATGTATTTATTTGCGCATCTGATGGAGCGTGAGCGGATAACAATGACAACAGGGCAGGGATAGCACCAGCAGATGCCGCCTTGTCCTGGTTGCCAGGATTGCTGATCGCTAGATGTAAAAGAGCACCTGCTGCCTCCCTCTGCACTTGAGGTGGAGTGCTGGTAGACAACAATGTCACAATGGCAGGGAAAACACCAGCAGATACCACCTTGTCTTGGTTGCAAGGATTGTCGCAAAGTTGGGCAAGAGCACCCACTGCATTTATCTGCACATCTGGTGGAGTGTGTACGGATAACAATGCCACCAGGGCAGGGATAGCACCAGCAGATGCTGCCTTGTCCTTGTTGCCAGGATTGTTGACCACTAGAAGCAAAATAGCAAATGCTGCCTCGTTCCGCACTTGAGGTGGAGTGCTGGCAGACAACAATGCCACCAGGGCAGGGATAGCACCAGCAGATGCCGCTTTGTCCTTGTTACCAGGATTCCTGTCCACTAGATGAAAAAGAGCATATGCTGCCTTTCCCTGCAAATCTGGTGGAGAGTGTGTGGATAACAATGCCACCAAGGCAGGGATAGCACCAGCAGATGCCACCTTGTCTTGGTTGCCAGGATTGCCGTCAACAAGGGGGCCAAGAGCACACACTGCATATATCTGCACATCTGATGAAATGTGGGCGGATAACAATGCCACCAGGGCAGGGATAGCACCAGCAGATGCCGCCTTGTCTTGGTTGCCAGGATTGCCGTCAACAAGGGGGCCAAGAGCACACGCTGCATATATCTGCACATCTGATGAAATGTGGGCGGATAACAATGCCACCAGGGAAGGGATAGCACCAGCAGATGCCACCTTGTCTTGGTTGTCAGGGTTGTCCAGGGCTAGCAAACCAAGCGCATCTGCTGCATCCTTCTGCTTGTTGGATGGCATGTCGGGCGATAACAAGGCCACCAGGTGGGGAATGGCATCTGCCTCGTTGCTATCGTCCAATCCACCGGCCTTAGGTTCGTGCGGTCCACTACATCCGTCAATCGGACTGGATGTGTGATGGCGTTTTGCTGGGTCGAATGGAATCTCCTGGTCTTCTGGTTGATCGTGCAAGTCCTCCTTGGCTGACATAGTTACAGGTAAGCCCAGGATGCCTATTGGTATTGAATCCTGCTAGGCGGATACTGAGTAAGAGGCTGGAGCTTGTCTTCTCCAGCCCAGTACTACTGACCTGCTGGCACAAATAGGGGGGGGGGGGGGGTATGTGAGGCAAGGGAGTAGGGAAAGCAGGGGAAGACATGTGAGCAGTGGATAAATGGAAACAGTAAATAGCAAGATCATGGGCAGGTCATTTTTAACCCAAGAAAAAACAGTGAGTTGAGTTGGGTTGGGTTGGGTTGGATTGGGTGAGTGGGAATGAGTGTTGGCCGACCTGGGGTGAGCCCATGTGTGTTTGTTTAGATGCAGGTTTTGATATCTTGATGCATGGTACAAAGTGCTTTATGTCTAGGTAGGAGACACTACAAACCTACAATCGTTGCACGCAGATAGCGGTGTTAGCCTTGGATTGGGACTCCAACTGCTAATTTAGCAGATACCAGGCAACAAGACAAGACAGTATGTAGTATTGACACCCCATGGATGCCTCCAACTCACTTCCGAAGCTGGCAAGTCATATGCAGCGTTGCAAGGAATGCGGAAAATGGCGAAGAGTGTTGGCAACGGAACCGCGGGTGGCAACTGAAATGGAGCTGATCGAAGTCAGTTAGTTATGAGACCATTGGCTGCATGCATGAACATGTATATTACCATGCATGCATCTATGTTTGCCTGCATGCATTGTGCATGTCTTGCCTGAAACCTGACTACCGTATCTACAGTATCTTGAGACTAGAACTTGTATAAATGCAAGCGCATACTCGTTTTCCTAGTTTCTGTTGTGCTGTGTCCTCTAAGCAGTGTAGACCAGCTCATAGCTTTTCTTTTCCACTACGAGCAGCAGCTTCTAGGCAGCTCCATGGGCCAGCCACAGGCTCTAGAAGCCCTAAATTTTCAATAGCACTGGAACGATGATTCCTTCAGCTTCTACTTGCACTACGCTGCAATAAGATTAGCTGGGTAGTAAGCCTGGGGAGCTGCCTAAAAGCTGCTGCTCATAGCGGGGGAAAAAAGCTACGGACCAGCTACCAAATGGGAGGTCACCTTAGCAGTCACTGGGCATGTCTTCAAACTGCATGCAGCCCTGTGATTACGTTCTGTTCTCAGGAGAGTGGTTACTAGTGTCTATGCTACCCATGCTTACTCGGCCCGCAGGAGGTGAGCAGCTTGAAATCTGATAGATAATACATTGAACTTGCATTCAAATCAAAACAATCGCAACATAGCTGCCACAGGTGCGTTCAACTTGTCGGGTGTGACAACTGCATGAATTGGTGAATATGAATTGGAACCAAAACTGGTGTACATGCAAGACAATGAAGATGCTATCTGTGTGTTGCTCTGGTGAGACTAGGCTGGGCTTGGGCTGGGCTGTGATTGTGAAGAGAATCCTAAAATGATGTGATCAAAAATGATATGATGAGAATCGTACAATTTAATTACCTCTGTGGAACAAAAACAGGGCCTCCGTTGGTAAAACGTTTTGTTGGGGCCCAGTTCATTGCTTGTTTTCATTTAAGCCCTCCTGATATCGAGGATGGAAAAGTATGATTTGCCTAGTTAGATACCCTTGGACTGTAACAAACAAACAAACATAGCTAGGAAGCTAGCAAGTTGACTTTGAATTTGAATTGGTTTTTCAGCCAACACTGGGCTGCTCACCGTCTTCCAATTCCGAGTCCCCCCAGGCGATAACCACGGAAACCAGGGACTCAGGGAGCATATTAAGCAGTTTGGACTGTTTAGGAAGATAGCAATGCTCTAAGTGAGGCAATCAGTTTGAAGATCTGCCATATCAGCCATGTTGATTCTCTTGTTGTAAGCTAGGTCCCACACCCCAGTTGGGCATCCTTACTTTCTAATCTATAAGGTTTTGCTGTTGATCAAGGCTGCCAAGATCAAGGCTGCCAAGCCATATCATCATGATCAGAAATTTCATCAGACTGGTTTAGCGAGGCGAAAGCGGCATGTTTGAAGGGGACATAAGTGTCTGGTTTCTTATTTCAAAAGCTCGAACTTTCGAAGGTAGGAATGGCCACGCCTTTCCTGCCTTCCTCGCCAAATCCTTTGGATCGCTGGTTTTGTGCAAGGGCCCACCCCCGGTCCCACCTCGTCGGGTGGGAGTGAACAACTGGAAGTCCTTTCGTCAACAAAAAACAGATCTGCAAGCTCCCAAAAGCGCACCTTGCGCCTGGTTGTCACTTAAATCGTCTTCCTTTCTCGCGATGCCGTTCTTATAATAAGCCGCCACTCTGCTCCAGCTCGGAGGTACGCCTCGCTGATGGTTGAGGTGCTGGCAAGAAGTGGATGAACAATTAACTGCGAAGTGGGCGAGTTTCACATTTGGAACTAACAGGTCTGCATACGCTATTGCGTTGCCTTTTGAGTCAAGCGTCTTTTGATGCGAGCCAATAGCGATCAGATCATCTTAGGAAATGTAAACTACTGGCGGAGATTCGAGAGTTGTTGTAGAGGCAACGGAATCGAGCGCGAGCGGACCGAAGCCAGCCTGGGTTAGGCCGGGTTATGGAGCATAACCGTCCTCGGCAATCGGAAACACTCGAAAATTTGTACTTCGCTCGACCGACTTGTACACCAGTTTCCGGCAAAATTTGATGACGTGCCGGTGCGGATCGGGGTTACCCATAACCGTGCCCCCCCCCCCACGGTTAAGCGTAACCCCGATCCGCCTTGGTTCCACGCTGGCACTTTGACCGCAGCAGCGGTCACTTGCGGCCATAATGTGGTGAGCGCGAGCGCTGCAATCTTGTAGATCGCGCAGTCACGCGCGATCCCTTCAATTTCCTAGAAACTCTGACGCTCACCGCTATGGATTCGTCTGGTCAAGGTTTGTTTTTCAAGCAGAACCAGCATTGGGGCATCAACGAGCACCCTAGAAGCATCTGGGATATGGTAACGAAATGGAAAAGGACAGGGCCAACGTCTTGGAGTCAGAACATGAACTCGAATTGCGAGACGGCTGCACGAAAGAAAGTCAAGCCGGCAAGTAAATAATTCAAACGCTTCCAAGCTGTCGAACAACTGATTTAACGATCACATAACCCAGATCTTCCCATAACCCAGATTTCAGGGACAATCGGAAACACTAAATTGTACAGCGGGGTTACGCGACAGGAAGCTGGCTAGAACACGGGTTACGAGTACTGCCGCACTACAGTTTGCGGGGTTATCCATAACCGTAACCTGGTCTTATGGAAACATGCTGTTAGAGGGCGTTTACACGAGCCGGTTATCTCGGCCAGTTACGGTTAAGATGTACAGTTAACTAACTACGAAGCGTTTACACGACACTTTTCGCGTCAGTTATGTCGCCCAGTTAACCATTTTCGCGATAACCATACCCCCCCCCCCCCCCCCCCCTAGTTACGGGTTAAAGGTTAAGGTTAGTGGTTCGTTAAGTTCGTTTGGCTTCCGAGCTGTGAGATATATCGGCTACGCTAGCTCCAGTTCAGTTCGTCAATTTCTGCAGATTCGAATTTTCTAGAGCAGCAAGCATGAAGGCATTGGCCGAGCAGATGTTGATG
Source organism: Microglena sp. YARC (assembly GCA_022414725.1). Taxonomy (NCBI): domain Eukaryota; kingdom Viridiplantae; phylum Chlorophyta; class Chlorophyceae; order Chlamydomonadales; family Chlamydomonadaceae; genus Microglena; species Microglena sp. YARC. The sequence goes on along the minus strand of CM039463.1, from coordinate 3,912,102 downwards.
ATCAGCTGCCAGATCTCGCCCAGCAATCTCGATCGACGGGTCGCTGCGGAGCGCTGCGGAGCCTCGAAGTCGCTTGCTTCACAGCACGGTTCGTGCTGGGGAGCAAGTAAGGCCCGAAAATAGCTCGTCTGTCACCCAAAATTCAAAAATCACGAGGCTATCCAGAAGTACACGACCAACCTGACCGAACGCAAACTGCGAGCGCAAATGCACGTGTAAACATAAACTGGTTAAGTTTGCGTTCGTTGAGGGTTCGGGCATATGTGGCGCTAACTATTTGGTTATCTCGCCAACTTAACTGGCCGAGATAACCGGCTCGTGTAAACGCCCTCTTAGGGCGTGTTTCCACCTGAGACTTTTCCCTTGCCGCGAACTCCCAAGTTAACCCTAAGAGGGCGTTTAAGAGGGCGTTTATTACACGAGCAGGTTAAGAGGGTGTAATTACACGAGCGTTTAAGAGGGTGTAAATACACGAGCAGGTTATCTTGGCCAGTTACGGTCAAGATGTACAGTTAACTAACTACGAAGCGTTCACACGACACTTTTCGCGTCAGTTATGTCGCCCAGTTAACTATTTTCGCGATAACCATAACCCCCCCCCCCCCCCCTAGTTACGGGTTAAAGGTTAAGGTTAGTGGTTCGTTAAGTTCGTTTGGCTTCGGAGCTGTGAGATATATCGGCTATGCTAGCTCCAGTTCAGTTCGTCAATTTCTGCAGATCCGAATTTTCTAGAGCAGCAAGCAAGAAGGCATTGGCCGAGCAGATGTTGATGATCAGCTGCCAGATCTCGCCCAGCAATCTCGATCGACGGGTCGCTGCGGAGCCTTGAAGTCGCTTGCTTTACAGCGCGGTTCGTGCTGCGGAGCAAGGCCCGAAAATAGCTTGTCTGTCACCCAAAATTCAAAAATCACGAGGCTATCCAGAAGTACACGACCAACCTGACCGAACGCAAACTGCGAGCGCAAATGCACGTGTAAACATAAACTGGTTAAGTTTGCGTTCGTTGAGGGTTAGTTCGGGCATACGTGGCGCTAACTATTTGGTTATCTCGCCAACTTAACTGGCCGAGATAACCGGCTCGTGTAAACGCCCTGGATTTCCATAGGGCGTGGATGGGTGAAGTACTGGATGGGTCGCTAAATCGGTTTACTTTCGGTTACGCCTCGTGGATGGGTCATGGATGATTCGTGCATCCGTACGCAGTCGATCATCCAGGTCCCGCTAGTGGAAAGGCGACATGGATGGTTCCGCAATGGCCGGGTGCCATAACTTGCGCTGGAGCTATTGCTGCACGGCAACTTGTCGTCAGGGGAATGATCGCCTGGCCATCCACTGTGGCTTGGGTGCCGAAGAATGGAAGGAAAAAGAATGTCTCGGGTTTTCTGTTCCTCTAACCAGATCTGACGCAATTCGAAATCTCGGGAATTGAAACGAGCAGAGGGACTGAGGTCACAGATTTCGAGAGGTCAAACCAGCAGATGGGATTGAAATTAGCTGAGGGAGGCCGCAGATTTCGGGAGGTCAGACTGAGGAAGGTCGCAGATTTCGGGAGGTCAAACTAGCAGAGAGAACCGGTATAGGCCACAGGGGTAGAGGCAGGTCGCTAGCAAGACCGGCGCCGGCCTGCGCCGGGATGCGCCGGAAAGTTTGCGACTCATCCAGACTCATCCAATCCACCCCTCCGTCGAAGGCATGGATGGATTTTGCCATCTGGATGGGTCTCGTGGATGGGTGTTTCGTCGGTACAATCCGTACAAATACGAATCATCCAGGGGCTCTGTGGAAATGTAAGGCCTGGATGGATCGTCGGTTGTTACCGCCCCCGTATTAGAGGTCGTTCACACGGGACAGGTTTGGGTTTGGGTTTGGTTTGATGTTAACCTGCCGCGCCAGAGGGGCTTAGCCGAAGATTAGCCGAGGTTAGCCCAAACCCGCCCAAACCCATGAATTTCGTTCGGACGGCATTCCAGAGCTTCTTGTCAGTTGGAAAAGTTTGAACATTTTGAATTGCCGATCCGCAGCAGGAACGCTCAAATCAAGCAGGCTCTGGCGATAATAATGTGAGGAAGGCGGAAACTGCGTCTCCTCATACTGCGTATCACGCTGCTACTGCTGCATCTCATGCTGGCGAGGATCTGCAGGTGGCGGCCCAGTCAGATCGGACCCGCCATACAGCGCAGTGAATATTATAGATGGCGCGAAAGGGAGGAAGGTTTCGAAAACAAGCGGCTGAAGGAAATGCGGCGCAATTTATCGCAACAGAAACAACGAACAACATGTGTGCGACATAACCATAATCATAACCCAAACGTGTGTGTGTGTGGGGGGGGGGGGGCACGTTTGGGTTTGGGTTTGGGTTAGCATTTGGTTAACTAATTTGACCCAAACGCGTCAACTTTTTCCCGTGTGAACGAAAAAAGGTTTGGATGTACGACAGAAACGCCCAACTACCCCTTAATGTAACAGCTCAGGATGCTCCTTAGCAGCTTGAGGGGTTAGGCTAGGGAACGTGATGCGTGATGTGAGTTTACGTGTATGTTGATATGGGTGAACTAGCAGAACAAGTAGATGGTTACCTAAGTAGGGGATGTCGAGTAGCTTGGAAAGAACGTCTTCGTGGTAGGAGTAGAAGGGTTCGTTCCGAGTAGCTCGTGTCTATGTACGCAACGTGTGCGTTGTGAGAGATGAGGCAGTACATAGGTATGGTACTGTATCATGTGCGTTCGTCACGTGGCTTACGGGTACGGGGTACCCGTATGCCTTGCTGGACGGCCAGAGTACCCGTGAAGGGTTCTGTACCGTTACACTCCCCCCCTCCAGAAGAGATGCGGACCCCGCATCTGATCGTAATAGAGGTGGGATGTGAATACCAGTCGTCGTCGTATGTGCCGTGCTCAAAATATACTTGATGAAACAAGTTGGTTTCGGAGAGAACCATTTAACATCCCTTTTGAGTACTCCGAGAAAGACAACTTTATAAATAAAGCAACCTAACCGCCGTGTCGTATGCGTCGAGTGCGATGGGTGGGTGATGGGCCCGTTTTTTCAACGTACGTCGGGATACAACGGGCGTAACACGTGATTGCCATGCATCGACCACGTGAGGGGCACTTTTCTTGACCGCCTTGGCGAGTTCCCAAGTGTCTTGTTCAATACCGAAGTCTTGCCATCGGACCAAGTATTCGAGACGTCGTTTGCTGGATGTGTCGATGACACGCGACTTTTCACGCATGATGCATTGGATGTTCCAAATCGGAGCGCCGTCGGAGTCGAACTCAAGCGGTTGTCCAACATGGACAACGCCATCAGAGCGCCAATGCTTGATCAAACCCACGTGAAACACGGGGTGGATGCGCATCATCTTAGGCAAGGCTAAGCGGCACGCCGTGACCTGCCGGACGACTCCATTCTGCTCATCGCGCGGACCAATGCATTCTGTAATCGTGTAGGGACCAACAAAACGAGGCGTAAATTTTGGTTTGCCAGTTGCTTTGAACTTCATATGGCGGGTGGACAAGAGAACTTTATCACCAAGGTTGAAGAAAACCTCCGTTCGTCGTTTATCGTAATGGGCTTTCTGCCGATCTTGAGCGGCTTGCATGCATGCTTTGCATTGATCCTGGCGTTCAATGTGATCAGCCCACCAATTGTTGGCAGCCGGACATTTCGATTCGACTTCCGCTTGGAGAGGCGTCGTAGGGTCGTAGCCAAGGTACGCCCGAAAGGGTGTGTTCTGAATAGACTCTTGGTAGCTAGGAATTGTTGATAGCGAACTCCACCAGTGCCAAAGACTTATCCCAATCGTCATGGTATGGCCCTACGTAGTGGCGAATCATGTCCTCCATGAAGCGGTTCATGCGTTCTGTCTGACCGTCAGTCTGAGGATGGAACGCAGTCGAAAACGCTTGTCGCGTGCCCATTAGTCGATGGAGAGCAACGCCGAAATGACCAGTGAATCACTGAGGAGCTTCTTCGGGATACCATGATATCGGATAACCCGATTGAGGTATAGGGAAGCGAATTCTTCCGCGTTAATCGTCGTGTGACAAGGTTCGACATGAACCATTTTGGACAGCTTGTCGACGAACACAGCGATGGCGTCATGGCCCGACGATGTTGGTGGAAGCACTGTAATGAGGTCTGTGGAGACGCACTCCCAGAATTTGTCAGGAATTTCCACGGGCACCATGGTACCGTTCGGCTTTGCGTTTCCGGGTTTGTTCGTCTGGCACTTATGGCACTGGTGGACGAAGGCAGTCACATCAGCCGTAACTTTGGCCCAAGTAAACGTGCGCGTGACTAGTTCCAACGTTTTGGTGCGACCGCAATGGCCCATGTAAACCGGATCGTGAGCTTCGCGGATTACATCCAGGCGAAGAGCCGCGTCAAGAGGGACGCATAAAAATTCGCGGCCGTACTTGTTTTTCTTGAACCAGTACCCGTTTCTGGAAAATTTATCACGGAGGCGCTTGCAGCCTGGCGTGAAGTTTGAGTCCGTTTTGTAACCAGCCAAAATTCGATCCATGATGGAGAGAGAGAAGGGAGTCGACGCCAAGGGCATCGGGCGTCTGCGTCGTCGCGTTTCTTTGACCGGCACCGAAGGTGCGGGCATGACCGTAGGAGGGCGGGGCGGGACTTCTATGACTGTGGGACCGACCGCAACAGGGCGAGGTTTCCTTGATCGAGGACGACATTCGCTGACCAAGAGCGAGAACACCAACAGCTGGTGCGCGACCGCGACGTCGGCGGGGGCGGAGAGGTTGGGGTTGCGACTAACAGGGTCAGCCATATTATTGCGACCAGCGCGATACTCCCAAGTATAGCTGAAGGGCGCGAGGTCCTCTTGCCATCGACCCATGTGTCGTGAAAGGACCGCTTTGGTATCGAAGTAAGTGAGCGGATTATGGTCGGTGACCAACGTCATGTGGGAGCCTTCGAGATAGCACCGCCATTCGGTCAACGCGTGGACGATCGCTAGCATTTCTTGTTCAGTCGTTGTATAGTTCAGCTCCGCTGGGATATACTTTTTGCTGGAGAAGGCGATGGGGTGTTTATCTTGTAAGAGCACCGCGCCTGTACCAAGTAAGGATGCGTCAGTAATTACTTCGAACGGTTTGCTAAAATCCGGAAGCGCGAGGACTGGGGCGGACAGCTAGGCTTCCTTGAGGCCTTCGAATGCTACGAGATGTTCATTTTTGAACAAGGGGCCCAGCTCACCCTTGATGTTAGACAAGGTCTGAAGAGGGGCGGCGAGGGACGAATATCCTTGGATAAACTTGCAAAAGTAATTGCACAAACCGAGGAATGAGCCGATTTGTTTCGCCGTCTTTGGAGTAGGCCAGTCGCGGACTGTGCTAACCTTTTTCGGATCAACTTTCATTCCGTCGCGTCCAATGTAATGACCAAGGAATTTAACCTCTGTCTTGTTGAATGAACATTTGGAGAGCTTCGCGTAGAATTCGTTGTCCTGGAGGACTTGGAGGACCGTGGCCAAGTTGGCCAAGTGTTCCGCCGGAGTGCGCCCGTAAACCAAGATATCGTCCAAGTAGACCACAACGAACTTGTGCAAGTAGGGCGCGAATATCTGGTTCATGACCGCTTGGAACGTGGCCGGCGCGTTTGCCAACCCCATCCCAAGGACTTTAAATTCGAACTGACCCATCGGGGTAGTGAACGCAGTCTTCGGCAGTCTTCGGTCTAGGGATCTAAACAAAGTAGCTCCACCTAGACGGTCAATGGTCTCGTCAATACGGGGAAGGGGATACCTATTTTTAATCGTAATGTTGTTGAGTGCTCGCCAATCGCAAACAACACGGTATCCCGTTCCGCCTGGTTTCACAATGATCATAATTGGCGCTCCGTACGGGGACGAGCTCGGGGCGATGAAGCCTTGTTGTAAAAGGTCGGAGACGTATTCTTCACATAGCAATGTCTCGGCTGGACTCATGCGACGATTCCTGCGATACAGGGCGTACTCATTATCTTGCGTTTTGATGACGTGAGGTATGACGCGATGGTTAGGTGTCCCCATCGGCAAATTGTTGAAGACTTTGCGATATTTCCATAGGAGGGCGCGCAGATCGCTGGCCGAGGTTAGCGTTTTATCGTCGTGGTCAAGGATGTTATCGTGGATCCAATTTTCGAAATCCATGCTAGCCACTAGCGGACCAGGTAACGGTCCGTCGGACGGCAATAATTTCCTGAGCAATTTCGCCCTTTCATCGGCAGTGACATTTGACGCAGGTAACTCCGCCCGCGATTCGCGGACGTTGACCATGACGTGATTAGCGCCTGCCTTTAAAAGCTTTGCCGCTTTGCGACCCGTAATGACCGGGTCATCAGTTGACTTGCCCGATAACGCCATGGTGAAGAAGGAATGAGCCGTTTCGTCCCGCTGCCAGTTAATAGGGGTTATACAGCAGCCTTACCGTTTGAGCAAAATGGTCATGCGATCGTAGTCGAGGACGGCCCTTTCATCGCGCATCCGGTCGGATCCGAGGATTAGGTCTAATCCTCCAGGAAGTTTGTCAACGACATGGACAAACACTTTGCCAACATATCGTTGTATGTGGATAGGGAGCGTGGCCGTCCCGCGGATTTTGATAATCCCGTCGTTAGCGCAAGTGAATCCGTCGCGTTCGTTTTCCCAAGGGCGGATGTGCAAACCGAGATCCTCGGCCGTTTGCTTTTCCATAAGGCAACCCGTCGCGCCCGAGTCTGCCAATGTGAGCAATTGCTTCGCGCCAGATCGGGCGTTGAAAAGCATACCGGGGGCCGTAGCGGTGTTGACTTCGTATACCCGATTGGCTCGCATAGTAAGCACGGGGGAAGTGTTCGTATTTCGTTGTGCGTGATTGCGACGGATGCACTTCGTTGACCGTCTGGCAGCGATTTGTTGTTCGCGAACTTTGGGATCCGATGCCTCCGACCACCAGTGTTTTTTTCGACGGGTTTCAACCGGACTGGGGATGCCCTTCTCAGGTGCGGGGCCAAAGTATACTGCCTTGGTCGCGTCGTTGATCGCGTGCCAATCCTTGTTGATCTGGACGGCTCGCTCGGAATCGGGAGGGTCATACCATACTTGGATGGCGACCTTATTCGAAGGTGACCCCTTGGGGCGGGGTTTCATATGGTGGTCGCACAATTGATACTCCTTAAATAACTCCATACCTTGGAGGAGACTGGAGACATGTCTATCGTTACTTGCATTTTTCGGGAGGATGAACATACCCGATGTGTCGAAGGGTGCATCGTTTTTGCATTCCTAATAGTGTTCCAACACCGACACGACGTCTTCCGGAATGGGGTGCGCGTATATGAACTCGTTTGCGATGGAAACTCGCATGCCAAACTCCGTAGAGAACTTCCAGTGACAAGGGGACGAAAAGGCATTAGTAGAAGTAACATCAATACTTAGATGGATGGGGTTCAGCCCAAGTTAGAAAAGAGTTCCTCTTGAGCTTGCAACAAGAGCTCAAGCGGCTCGACTACTACTACTTTATTGTCGCCAATTACACGATCCAGGCTAGTCAATACCTGACCGGCCGATTCCTATTCCCAAATTGGGATGGGACCGTTGCCGTCAAGGGCCCAGTCGGAACATGTCGTCTCATTGAGGGCAGGCCAGTTGGGCAAGTCCCGTGTGCGGCAGCGGCGGTCAGCATTAAGCGACTGCGCACACGTCTTCATGTAGCGAAAACAGAAGAAGCAGCGGGCTCCGTTCTGAAGCCAGATGGTTTGCCCAACGTTGACCGAGTGGTTCATGTGCATAGCATTCTGAGGGTCTTGACCCAAAAAGTCGGGGGTGCGCAGCCCGACGGGCTGTGACCGACCCCGACCCGCACCCTGTCCGTATCCTCCTCGACCACCACGGCCCGCGCCGCGGCTAATAGAGCCTCTCCCGAGCGTGCGATCAGCACCTTGCAAACTGAGGACCTGCGACCTTGGCGATCCACCCAGCTTGGCTGTGTGCGTAGGTTGCGTCGCACTACGTCCTCCACCGCCACGGCCAGAGGCCGGGTTGCGACTACCGTTGGCCGCCAGTTTGGGGCTCTTGGCTGGGCGAGAGTTCATCTCCCCGCCGTCGTCGGTGGTCCTTAGGCCCTGCGAAGAGAAAGAATCAGTGTCAGAATCGGAGGGGGGGGGGGGGGGTGGCAAAATTCACGCGATTGAATGTAAGGTCCTTACCCGGGTATCTAGTATCCGCGGGCTTCTTGAACGGATACCTCGACTTTTGCTTAGCGTAACCACCCCTCTGATGGCGATCGTGCTTGTCCGTTACGGATCTGCTACGCGCCGCGACAACTTTCCTCGCCTCGTCCAATTGCAGATAGCGGAACAAGTCCTCCGTCGTTTCGAATAGCGTGCCCGACTCGCGCCTAGAGTGTGCTCCGGCGCGGAGATCGTCGGAGAGGCCAGTGCGAAAGAAGTTTAACTTCTCGCGATCGGTGAGATCAGGGACTTTGCGAAATTCCGGCTTGATGGCGTGGTAATAATTCTGCAAGGATCGAGTATCTTGGCGCAAGCCACCTTCGTGTAGTCTGGTGAGAGCGACGTGTGATTCCGTTAATAGTTCGGGCATGAGGAGCGATTCAGCCCATGCCGCGATGCCCATGAAATCCAACCCGTCCAACTCGCTGCCTGCCCACGCGTCGTCGAAAGTGGTGCGGAGTTGGCCAGTGAATGCGCCCGACAGGTGAGGAACAATGCGCTCGAACGGCCCCAAGTAACCGTCGGAAAACTGGAGTTCGAGAATCGAGACGACATTGAAGACCCAGCGGCGCCACTTAGCCCTAGAACACTTGTCCGACAGTTTGTGATCAATGAGACGTAATTCCTTTCTCATTTCAGTAACCCGCTTTGCAAAACCATTGTCGCGATCACCGACCGTGACGAGGGGCGCGATCAGCGGAATGGGGGGCGAGCGGTGGGAGCGATCCAGGTCCACTTAGTTCACCTGGTGGGGCGTCTGTAGGCAGCAGCGAGGCCGCGCGAGCTTGTCGCGTCGGCGAAGGGGTATCCGTCGGCGGCGCAGCCGCGCGCTTCGCACGAGGTCGAACAGGGGCCGGGGGCTCCGTTGACGGCCCATCGGGCGACGGAGGGGGCTCGGGCCGAGAAGCGCGAGGAGCGCGATCCGAGGTCGGTCTCACAGGCGCCTGGCGGGATGATCCTGGGGGATCTGCGATGTCTTCGTCCGACGAGACGTAGTCGGAGACCGAAACGGGGTCGTCGGGGAGTACAGGCGCGCCAGGCGGTACCCACGGCAGGGAAGGGCCAGCGCCCCCCCGCGGGATCGAACCTCGTTGCATTTTGCCCGTGAGAGGACCCGAGGGTGCATAGTCGGCGGGGATTTCAGTTGAAACGGTGCAGGAGTGAACAGTGGGGCGACCGGAGCGATAGCTATCAAATTGAACAACCCAGAATTACCAACATCCCGCACCTGCCTGTCACTCAGGTGCACGAGGCAACTTCTCGTCCATTCTGTCGTCATTGGCTTCCGCCGCGGGGTAGTGTGGCAGCAGCTTCGTACCTTTGAGGGCGGCGTTCTTGTTCTCAATGTCCTTGATGTTCAAAGGCTTGTAGAGCATCCAGTTCTGCTTCCGCATCTTGGAGGCAGTGAACAACCGGGTCATATGATCTCGGATGTCATCAATCGCCTGAAGCGAATCCAGCATGTTCTCGGGCTCGCAATCCAGGAGGAGCCCGTCAGCGTACTCGTTGAGATGAACCGCCAACTTGGCGTCGGCATAGGGCGCGATAGGGTGGTCCGCCGAATGGTAGTAGAGCAGACCATCCATCTTCGCCGCCTTGGCGTAATAAGGCATTGCCTGAACATGGCGACCGCGCATCAGAGCCTGCTTGCGCGCAGAGATGGGGTCCAGAGGGGCGATGTCATCCGGGCGGGTGGACTGGGGTAGCGCATGCTTGCGCCCGACAGTCCTGCCGTTCCCCGTCCCGACGAATAGGGCGTCGCTGGTAGAGCCACGGGGGGTCATTATCCGTGTCCATGGGCTCGCCTCCCGTCTCGTTGCGAGCCAAAGCTGCGAGATGCGCCGCGACGATGGCCGTGACATCCGCTTGCGTGAGGGCGGGAGCAGAGGGAGCAGCGGGAGCGGCGACTGGGCGCTTGCCGAAGTCGACGTTCTCCCGCGTGAGCTGCGCGTTGACCTCAGCCAGGCTCGCGTTCTCCGCACGAAGTGGGGCGAGCTCTGCATGGGGGGGGGGAACGTTGGGTAACGCACGCGGGGTACGCGATTAGTCATAGCTAGTTAATGACTAATAACTTCTAAGCCCTATACCCGCGTCGCCTGTAGCTCGGAATCCTGAGACATTTCGCCTACATTTAGCCAAGGCGGATTGTCGTCGAAATGTCTCAGACTTCTTAGACATTTCGCCTACATTTCGCCAAGGCGGATTGTCGTCGAAGAGTCTCAGACTTCTGAGACTTCTCACCTGCACCTCGCCACGCACGGCGGCTTGTGCACGTAAATGAGGCGAAAAGTACGTTATTTTGAGACATTTCGCCTGTACTTCGCCTGCAGGGCGGTTTGGGCACGGTGGTCGGAGAGGTCGCATTTCAGGAATATTTGTCAGGAGCATTTCTCAATTACACCAGGATTCGAGAAGATAGATTACATACATAATAAACTATGCATCCATTAACCTATTGATCTACCTATTTATCTATGTAAGCATCCTTACACATGTACATCCACTACAGCCCATATATTCCCTATATATCCATTAATCATAGATAGACAGCGAGCAAAAGAAGACGAGCAGCCAAATTGCTGGCTGGAACCATGTAGCTAATTAAGTTCAAGTACAAGTATATTAGCAGCCTGCAGGCAGCTATCTATTTGTCTACTTATGAAAACATAGGCCTATATATCCACCAAGAAGAAACGTCCAATCAAAGCTATACATCTATGTATCTTCACTGATTATATTTTATATTTCCATCTTCAGCATGTGTAGTTCCTTCGTGGCAACAATCTTCATTGCAGCTGTAGCATTTCCATCCATCATTTTGCCCTGTAAGACATGCAGAGCAGGCATGCGTTAGAGAGCAACCAAGGGCAGGGTTAATGGCAAGGGGCAGGACGGTGCGGTGATGAGCAGAGCATGGCATGTGTTACATAGCAACCAATGGCAGGGAGCATGGCAAGGGCAGGCATGTGCTAACAGAGCAGGGCAGGCATTATAGAGCAATGAATGGCAGGGAGCACGGTAAGGGGCATGGATGCGATAAGCAGATCAGGGCATGTGTTAGAGAGCAAAGCAGGGAAAGGAGCAAAGTACGCCTGGAAAGTGATGATCAGAGAAGGGCATGCGTTCAAGAGGAAGGAAGGGAAGGGAGCAAGGCAAGAGGCAGGACCTCAGTGATGAGCATAGTAATGCATGCATTTGAGAACCAAGAGCATGGATAATGGCAATTGCCAGTATCCCTGCCCCTCTTTGCTCTCTATCGCCTGCCATGCTCGGCTCATCAGGGCAGGGATAATGGCAAAGGGCTAGATGACCGTGATGAGCAGAGCAGGGCAGGCGTTAGAGAGCAAGGAAGGGCAGAGAGCACGGATAGGGGTAGGATGGTCATTAGCTGGGCATGGCCTGCGTTACAGAGCAATGAAGGGCAGGGAGGATGGCAAGGGGCAGGACAGTGACGTGCAGAGCAGGGTATGCGTTAGAGATCAATGAAGGGCAGTACATAGACAGAGGCACAGTACAGATGCAGTTACAGAGACGATGGCAGAGACAGTGACACAAACATAGACAGCTGCACGTGGGCACCACCTAGGCATGAATCAAGACATAATTCGCTATGCCACACAATTGTTGCGAAACCGCACCTACAAGCAAGCTTCACTTATCACTTACGTTGTTTGTCCAAAAAGCCTCATGTGACAGTGGAACATCAGAACTAGGGAGGAAGACAGAGCAATGGTCCCTGCAAATACAGAATGCAGGCATAGTTAAATTAAGTAGCACCCTTTACTTCTTATTTGATGATAGTTTAAAGCCCCCTTGTCTTGTGTCAACAATGGCCAAGTGCTCAAGCAGACTGACAAGCAAGTATTCATGCGTGCAACAGATAGGCATGCAAGCAACCAAGCCACTTTCCCATGGCTGAACACTCTATGCCTAGCACCTCCAAGCTGCAGTCACCATCCCAGATAGTCAGCCAATCAGTCACCAGGGAGGAAGACAGAAAGGCAGGCATACAGACATGAATGCACAAAAGGAGGCATGCAAGCAGGTGGACACTATTTAGGCATGTGATCAAGTCAGAATTCCCTATGCCAAATTGTTGTGAAACCCAACCTACAAGCAACCTTCAGACCGCTACCAGACAGAGCATGGGTCCCTGCAAAAATGAAGGGCGGGCATAGTTACATTTATTGACACCCTTTGTGTTGTTTTTGTGCATTGGTAGGGAAGATCCCCCTGGAAGTCCAACCTGCCCTAAGCTTAGGTACCTGAACCTCAGGTCCTACCCAGCCTTGCATTGTCCACACTTGCCTGAGTTTACCATGCAGAATGGATCTGGAAGACGAGGCATAAAGACAAGGTTGGACTGTCACCAAACACCCAGCAAAGCAAGGAGAACCAGTATCCACCACAACACAAGAGGCAACATGCCAAGACTGCCACAACCACTAGGAGTGAACCCAATGTGAAGATGCATGCCATAGACATGGGTCTAGTGCGTCAGCCAAATAGACACAGTGCTGCCACCATCTATCATGCAGGGTTCTCAAGGATAATTGCCACGCATGATCTCCTGATACAATGCTCAAGGGCACCATGCAGCCAGGGCAGTGCATGATCCAACTCAGAGTGTAAGGCCCCGTGTCCTTTAAAGCTCTACTTCAGGCCCAGGAGAGAACAGGTGGAAGTATGACTCACATAAGAGTTGGGAGCAAGTTGTCCCATGAGCATCCCCTTTGCACAAGTGCCAACTAATCATGCTGCCATACCAAGCTGAAGTCATGCTCCTGGTACAGCAGACTCCACATACCACCATATTTGACCCCGTGAGTACAGAGCAACGTCGAGTGGACTGGCCGAGATGCTGCAATTTATGCAGCTTATTCAGCGGTGGCAGTACAGCAGCGCCGACCGCTTCCTGGTTAAGGAGGTGACGACGCAAGGGCCGCTGGCTGCAAGTACCATGCCTCCAGCACTGACAACCTACACAGGTCTAGCATAGACGGATCGGTTGCGAGAATTAGCGGCACCGATGTAAGGGAATTTGTGTAGGAGATAGGACCAGAGCATTTGTCGAATTTCAAAAACAATCTGACGCACTACTTTGCGCTTGTCCACGCGGAAGGCGGAATTGGGCGTTGCGCATTAATACTGAAAAGAAAGTCGGAAAGAAAGGAGGGAATAAAGCAGGACGCCAGAAATATCAAGTAGCAACAAACACATGCTTTGGGCGAGGGAGGGAAGAATATGAGGTAGGAGTACGAGAGGTAGAAGGTTGGCGTGGCTAACCTTAGCCATATTGCAAAGGCTCTAATCGAACGGCCATTTCGCCATGCCGCGTACAATCCGCCTTGGCTAAATGCACGTGAAAGGCTGGTGAAAGGTCACCCTGCGAAGACATCTATCAAAATCAGTAAGAGCACTGACACGTAATCGCAAGTCACACTAATATTTCTGTGTGACTTAGGCTTTCATCACAGTGATAAAATCGTCATGGTTTCGCCCTACAACAGCGCCATTTTCGACGCATTTGCAGCGAAAGCACATCGGTGACTTGAGGTGTCCATTTTCCCGAATGAAAGCATTTCACCAACGAGTAGTTCGCGCTAGTACTTCGTCGCCTAATTGTTCATTCTATCTCGGAATCGCTGGCAGAGCTTTGCAGGTTCGCGAGAATGACCCCTCGAAAAGGTTGCTAACAGACCCTCGAGCGACAGAAAGTTGCATAGCTCTTCGCGTATTAGAACTCAGTAGTTAACGTGCGATCGAGGAGTTATTGGTCACGCTTCAGTCTACGAAAAGTTCTGGGTGTCTGTCGGGATCGCTGGTTTGAGGTGAGCCGAGACATTTCGTCCACTGTACGCCTACATTTCTCTGTAGTTCCGCTGCAAATCGTGTCTTTCGCCTACATTTAGCGAAATTGTCACTTCCCGGAGTGTGAGCGGGACGGTATATCCTCAATATGAGCAAAGGGATTGCAAACCGCGAAAGGAAGGTTGGTTCTATACCTATCAGGCGTAAGCAAGACCGTGCTCACCTGTTTGAGATCGAGTCAAGTCTCGCTCGGTAGTCTCAAGCGCCGTGCGCATGGCGTCCATGGCGGACTTGGAGTTCGCCGCAGCCTGATTGTAAGTGGCCTAGAGGTCGCACATGTCCTGGCGACTCCTGTTCAGATCCCTGCCGAGACAGTAGTGGTTGTTAACCAGTTCCTGGCGCTCAGCAGGATCGCACGCATTGGCCAATGCGGCCGCGGTAGCTGCGCTGGAGGAGGCGAGGCGGCGCTCCAGATCGGCGAGGCTGGCGTCTTTAGCGGAGACAGCCGCCGCAAACTGGTCCGGTCAAGGCCGAGTTAGCGATGCGCGCCTGATCCAGCTGCGCGCGGAGGTGGTGAATCTGCTGCATAGCGATAAGGTGATCACCCATGTGTTCCTGCCGCTTGCGCGCAGCGCTAGCGTGATAGGTAGCGGCGGCCTCCTCAAGGCAGGGTCCAGCCCTCGGCGTCGTCGTCGTCGTCGTTTGGGCAATGCCAGCGCTCAAAGGCGCGGCAGCGGCCGCGGCCGCGGCAGCGCTCAGAGCGGCAGCGGTCGGCGCACCCGAGGATGCCGCCAGACCATTGAAGCCGGCAACCAGAGGCTGCAACGTACCCACTGACACAGAGGGCCGCGCGTCGGCAGAGGCGGACTCGTCCTGCGTCGCACCGAGCTCAGTGTCGGGCTCAGTGTCAGACGACGCAATCCCTTCCGGATTGGTGTCTACCACTGTAATCGCAGGCTGCTCAGCAGCGGCGTCGGTACCCTTGTTGGTTGTGTGGGAGGCCATTCTGCACAGGCAACAGCACAAGTCAGTAGGCTGGACAGGGATGAGTGGTGGGCTAGAGAGGGGGTATTACTCGCAACTCCAAGATGCCAAAATATCACCTGCCACAGGGACTAGGAAAATTTGCGAGCGTAACGAGCTGATAATGCCTCAAACGTAACTGTTAATGACGCGTTAGTCCAGAATACGATGAGGGATAGTAGCACTGCGAAGGCACGGACCACAGGGCAAGCAAGGAAGTACAACGACGAATCGAATTGCGCAACAGAATGAGCAAGATAGCAGGTGGACAGCACAAATAATTGATGCAGCAACGAGGGAGAGCTGCAGGACAGGCTCGCGAAGTACCCTAATTATTAAAGCAAGTACAGCCGAGGTGGCCAATGGAGCCGATGCTGCACTATTGATCAATCCCCGCTCAAGATGCTCGGGAATAGAGAGTTAGAAGCTATGACCAAAAGGACAGGACGTGAATGCAAGGATCGAGAACGCAGGCCAGACGGGGGCAGGGCAGGCTATGAAAAGATGCCCATGCAAGACAGGTCGCAGGCGGCCTAGTGCGTGTCGAACCTAACAGGAACGTTCACTGCGAGAACCGAGCAGGCGCTACGTGTATTCGTAGCCACAGGTAAGAGTAGGAACAAAGAGCAGCACATGCCAGAAAAGTTGACAGGATGTCCTGGCGGGTGCGATTTATTCGTAGAAAAATGCGTATGCGTGCGTATGTGTATGCGTGAGGTCCCTAAGGAACGAAACCAGCTCCGCTACCAGTGTAACAGCTCAGGATGCTCCTTAGCAGCTTGAGGGGTTAGGCTAGGGAACGTGATGCGTGATGTGAGTTTACGTGTATGTTGATATGGGTGAACTAGCAGAACAAGTAGATGGTTACCTAAGTAGGGGATGTCGAGTAGCTTGGAAAGAACGTCTTCGTGGTCGTGGTAGAAGGGTTTGTTCCGAGTAGCTCGTGTCTATGTACGCAACCTGTGCGTTGTGAGAGATGAGGCAGTACATAGGTATGGTACTGTATCATGTGCGTTCGTCACGTGGCTTACGGGTACGGGGTACCCGTATGCCTTGCTGGACGGCCAGAGTACCCGTGAAGGGTTCTGTACCGTTACACTTAACCCAAACCCAAACCAGTCCCGTGTGAACGACCTCTTAGGGTGCAAACCCAGTACGGCAGGCGCACTGCCGGAGGCGGAGGCGGAGGCGGAGGCGGAGGCGGAGGGGAGGAGGGAGGCGGGGCAGGAGGAGGCGTAGGAGGCGGTAGAGGGAGGCGAGGAGGAGGCGGAGGAGGAGGCGGAGGCGGAGGAGGAGGCGGAGGAGGCGGAGGAGGAGGAGGAGGAGGCGGAGGAGGAGCGGAGGAGGCGGGAGGAGGAGGGAGGAGGCGGAGGAGGAGGAGGAGGCGGAGGAGGAGGAGGAGAGGCGGAGGAGGAGGCGGAGGAGGAGGAGGAGGCGGAGGGGGGGAGGAGGGAGGAGGCGGAGGAGGCGGAGGAGGAGGAGGAGGCGGAGGAGGGCGGAGGAGGAGGAGGAGGAGGCGGAGGAGCGGAGAGGAGGAGGAGGAGGCGGAGGAGGAGGAGGAGGCGGAGGGAGAGAGGAGGCGGAGGAGGAGGAGGCGGAGGAGGAGGAGGCGGAGGAGGCCGGAGGAGGGGAGGAGGCCGGAGGGCGGGGAGGAGAGGGGGAGGAGGCGGAGGAGAAGCGAGAGGAGGCGGAGGCGGAGAGGCGGAGTGGAGGCGGAGGCGGAGGCGGAGGCGGAGAGGCGGACGGCGCGGGAGAGGCGAGAGGAGGCGGAGCGGAGGAGGAGGGCGAGGAGGAGGCGGAGGAGGCGGAGCGAGGGCGAGGGAGGCGGAGGAGAGCGAAGAGGAGGCGGAGGAGAGGAGGCGGAGGAGGCGGAGGAGAGGAGGAGGCGGAGGAGGCGAGAGAGGCGGAGGAGGCGGGGGGCGGAGGAGAGCGGAGGAGGAGGCGGAGGAGGCCAAGGGAGGAGGGAGGCAGGAGGAGGCGGAGGAGCGGCAGAGGAGCGGAGGCGGAGGGCGGAGGAGGAGGAGGAGGCGAGGAGGCGGCGGAGGAGGGGAGGCGGAGGAGGCAGGAGGGAGGAGGCGGCAGGAGGAGAGATGAGGGGAGGAGGAGGCGGAGGAGGGGAGAGGAGAGCGGAGGAGGAGAGGAGGAGGACGGAGGACGGAGGAGGAGGAGAGGAGAGAGGAGGCAGGAGGAGGAGGCGGAGGAGGAGGAGGCGGAGGAGGCGTTGGAGGGCGGAAGAGGAGGAGGAGGAGGAGGAGGCGGAGGAGGCGGAGCGGAGGAGGAAGGAGGAGAGCGGAGCTGGAGAGGCGAGGAGGAGGAAGGAGGAGCGGCGGAGGAGCGGAGGAGGAGGAGAGGCGGAGGCGAGGAGGCGTGGAGGAGGAGGAGGGGAGGAGGAGGAGGAGGAGGGAGGAGGAGGAGAGGAGCAGGAGGAGAGGAGGAGGAGGCGAAGGGTAGGAGGAGAGGAGGAAGGAGGAGGAGGAGGAGGAGGCGGGGAGGAGGAGGAGGAGGAGGAGGAGGAGGAGGAGGAGGAGGAGGAGGAGGAGGAGGAGGAGGAGGAGGCAGGAGGAGGAGGACGGAGGAGGAGGAGGAGGGAGGAGGAGGAGGAGGAAGGAGGGGAGGAGGAGGAGGGAGGAGGAGGAGGAGGAGGAGGAGGAGGAGAAGGAGGAGAGGAGGAGGAAGGAGGACTGGAGGAGAGGAGGAGGAGGAGGAGGAGGAGGAGGAAGGAGGAGGAGGAGGAGGAGGAGGAGGAGGAGGAGGAGGAGGAGGAGAGGAGGAGGAGGAGGAGGAGGAGGAGGAGGAGGAGGAGGAGGAGGAGGAGGGAGGAGGAGGAGGAGAGAGGAGGAGGGAGGAGGAGGAGGAGGAGGAGGAGGAGGAGGAGGAGGAGGAGGAGAGAGGAGGAGGAGGAGGAGGAGGAGGAGGAGGAGGAGGAGGAGGAGGAGGAAGAGGAGGAGGGGAGGAGGAGGAGGAGGAGGAGGAAGGAGGAGGAGGAGGAGAGGGGAGGAGGAGGAGAGGAGGGAGGAGGAGGAGGAGGAGGAGGAGGAGGAGGAGGAGGAGGAGGAGGAAGGGAGGAGGAGGAGGAAGGAGGAGGAGAGGAGGAAGGGAGGAGGAGGAGGAAGGAGGAGGAAGGGAGGAGGGAGGAGGAGGAGGAAGGGAGGAGGAGGAGGAGGAGGAAGGAGGAGGAAGGGAGGAGGGAAGGAGGAAAGGAGGAAGGGGAGGAAGGGAGGAAGGGAGGAGGAAGGAGGAGGAAGGAAGGAAAGGGAGGAGGGAAGGAGGAGGAGGGGTAGGAGGGGAGGGGAAAGGAGGAAGAGGAGGAAGGGAAAAGAGGAGTAGGGAGGAGGACAAGTTAGCCCTAAGGGTTCGGCGTTTGGGATGGCCTTCGGGACACGCCAGCCGGCGTTGCGCGTGACTCAGCGGCTCGGGACCGAGACCCAGGTCCGAGATCGAGACCGAGGTGCGAGACCCAGACCGAGATTGAGACCCAGGTCCGAGGTCCGAGATTGAGACCGGGACCCAGGTCCGAGATCGAGACCCGAGACCGGACCCAGGTCTGAGAACCGACCTAGGTCCGAGACCGAGACCGAGGTGCAAGACCGAGGTCGAGTCCGAGACCAAGGTCGAGACCGAGACCCAGGTCCGAGACCAAGGTCGAGACCGAGACCGAGGTCCGAGACCCAGGTCCGAGATCGAGACCGAAGTCCGAGATCGAGACCCAGACACAGGTCCGAGATCGAGACCCAGGACCAGGTCTGAGATCGAGACCGAGACCGAGGTCCGAGATCGAGACCGAGACCGAGACCGAGGTGCGAAACCGAGACCGAGGTGCGAAAGGGTCTTCGGGATACGCCAGCCGGCGTTGCGCGTTACTCAGCGGCTCGGGAGCGAGACCGAGGTCCGAGATCGAGACCGAGGTCCGAGGTCCGAGACCGAGATCCAGACCCAGGTCCGAGATCGAGACCGAGGTCCGAGACCCAGACCGAGATTCAGACCCAGGTCCGAGACCGAGACCCAGGTCCGAGATCGAGACCCAGACCTAGGTCCGAGATCGAATCCCAGGTCCGAGATCGAGACCCAGGTCCGAGATCGAGACCCAGGTCCGAGACCGAGACCGAGACCGAGGACCGAGACCCAGACCGAGATCGAGACCGAGGTCCGTGACCGAGATCGAGGTCCGAGACCGAGGTCCGAGATCGAGACAGAGGTCCGAGACCCAGACCGAGGTCCAGACCCAGGTCCGAGACCGAGACCCAGGTCCGAGATCGAGACCCAGACCTAGGTCCGAGATCGAATCCCAGGTCCGAGATCGAGACCGAGACCGAGGTCCGAGATCGAATCCCAGGTCCGAGACCGAGAACGAGACCCACAGACCCGCGCAGACCTCACAGGGGACCCAAGGGGGGGAAGGGGGCGGCATTCTGGTTACCGCCCCCGTATTAGGGAGCAAACCCAGTACGGCAGGCGTACTGCCGGAGGCAGAGGCGGGGGAGCCATTTAGCCCTAAGGGTTCGGCGTTTGTGAGGGCTTTCGGGACACGCCAGCCGGCGTTGCGCGTGACTCAGCGGCTCGGGACCGAGACCGAGGTCCGAGACCGAGACCGAGGTGCGAGACCGAGACGCAGGTCGAGATCGAGACCGAGACCGAGACCGAGGTCCGAGACCGAGACGCAGGTCGAGATCGAGACGTAGATCGAAACCGAGGTCCGAGACCGAGACGCAGGTCGAGACCGAGACGCAGGTCGAGACCGAGACGTAGACCGAGACCGAGGTCCGAGACCCAGACCGAGATCGAGACCCAGGTCCGAGGTCCGAGACCGAGACCGAGGACCGAGACCCAGACCGAGATCGAGACCGAGGTCCGTGACCGAGATCGAAGTCCGAGACCGAGGGCCGAGATCGAGACCGAGGGCCGAGACCCAGACCGAGATCCAGACCCAGGTCCGAGACCGAGACCCAGGTCCGAGATCGAGACCCAGACCTAGGTCCGAGATCGAATCCCAGGTCCGAGATCGAGACCGAGACCGAGGTCCGAGATCGAATCCCAGGTCCGTGATCGAGACCCAGACCGAGATTGAGACCCAGACCGAGACCCAGGTCTGAGACCCAGACCGAAGTCCGTGACCGAGACCGAGACCCAGACCGAGACCCAGGTCCGAGATCGAGACCCAGACCGAGATCGAGACCTAGGTCCGAGACCGAGACCCAGGTCCGAGATCGAGACCCAGACCTAGGTCCGAGACCTAGGTCCGAGACCGAGACCCAGGTCCGAGATCGGACCCAGACCTAGGTCCGAGACCGAGACTCAGATCGAGACCGAGGTCCGTGACCGAGATCGAGGTCCGAGACTGAGGACCGAGATCGAGACCGAGGTCCGAGACCCAGACCGAGACCCAGGTCCGAGACCACAGACCCGCGCAGACCTCACAGGGGACCCCAAGGGGGGCAGGGGGCGGCATTCTGGTTACCGCCCCCGCATTAGGGTGGATTTCCATAGGCCGTGGATGGGTCTGGATGGGTCGAAAAGTACGAACAACCGACGATCCATCCAGGCCTTACATTTCCACAGAGCCCCTGGATGATTCGTATTTGTACGGATTGTACCGACGAAACACCCATCCACGAGACCCATCCAGATGGCAAAATCCATCCATGCCTTCGACCGAGGGGTGGATTGGATGAGTCTGGATGAGTCGCAAACTTTCCGGCGCATCCCGGCGCAGGCCGGCGCCGGTCATGCTAGCGACCTGCCTCTACCCCTGTGGCCTATACCAGTTCTCTCTGCTAGTTTGACCTCGCGAAATCTGCGACCTTCCTCAGTCTGACCTCCCGAAATCTGCGGCCTCCCTCAGCTAATTTCAATTCCACCTTCTGGTTTGACCTCTCGAAATCTGTGACCTCCCTCTGCTAGTTTCAATTCCCGAGATTTTGAATTGCGCCAGATCTGGTTAGAGGAACAGAAAACCCGAGACATTCTTCTTCCTTACATTCTTCGGCATTTAAGCCACAGTGGATGGCCAGGCGATCATTCCCCTAACGACAAGTTGCCGTGCAGCAATAGCTCCAGCGCAAGTTATGGCACCCGGCCATTGCGGAACCATCCATGTCGCATTTCCACTGGCGGGAACTGGATGGTCGACTGCGTACGGATGCACGAATCATCCATGACCCATCCACGAGGTGTAACCGAAAGTAAACCGATTTAGCGACCCATCCAGTACTTCACCCATCCACGCCCTATGGAAATCCACCCTTAGGGAGCAAACCCAGTACGGCAGGCGTACTGCCGGCAGCGGAGGCGGGGGAGCCATTTAGCCCTAAGGGTTCGGCGTTTGTGAGGGCTCTCGGGACACGCCAGCCGGCGTTGCGCGTGACTCAGCGGCTCGGGACCGAGACCGAGGTCCGAGACCGAGACGCAGGTGCGAGACCGAGGTCGAGACCCAGGTCCGAGACCGAGATCGAGACCGAGGTCCGAGGTCCGAGACCGAGATCGAGACCGAGGTCGAGACCCAGGTCCGAGACCGAGATCGAGACCCAGGTCCGAGGTCCGAGACCGAGATCGCAACTAGGTCGTTCGATAAGCTACCCCCAAATTTAGTAGTTATGACATTCTACCTACAAATTTAGTAGTTATGAAATCGCAGGACGATTTGGTGGGCAGAGCACCTCGACCAGCGACCATCTAACAACTAATTTAGGGGGTAGTGACCCTTCACCACAAGCACCCACTAATTTAGGGGGTAGTTGACCCCCACCAACACCACCCACTAATTTAGGGGGTAGTTACCCCCCACCAGCAACCAACAACTAATTTAGTGGGTAGTGACCCTCCACCAACACCACCCACTAATTCAGGGGGTAGTTACCCCCCACCAACAACCAACAACTAATTTAGGGGGTAGTGACCCCCCACCAACAACCACCCACTAATTTAGGGGGTAGTTACCCCCCACCAGCAAGCAACTACTAAATTTGGGGGGTAGTGACCCCTCACCAGCAAGCACCCACTAATTTAGGGGGTAGTTATGTTGAGATTAATCAACTGAGCCATATGTATCCTGAGACTGCCGTGTGTGCATAGTCTATAGTACGCGTGAATGTACTGGATGGAGACTGCTATACTATATGAGTAATATGCAGTACAAGTGAATGTACTGCCATGAATGGACTTGCCGCTAAACCCTAAGGTCGGGCAAGACAGATAGAAGGGAGAGAGGGGCTTCTATCACTCTGTAAACCAATATAAAGCAGCTCTCTTAGCTGCTATTGACCAAGCCTATCACCTACTATATTCCTCTATCTTTAACTGGTTATGGGCCCATACACACGCTGCAACCCCACTGCACGACTCTGATCCAATAATGAAGGATAAGGAGGGATTTATCCCTTCCGACCAACGTCTCCTTGGCGCCGTAAATGTGGCTGCCTTCCTGCTGATAATCACCGCTACCCTGCTCTCTCTGGGTTATCTGGAATTCGCCAGTCCCCAGCCAGAGGGGCAGACTGCCACTGAAGCAAGGCGGTGGGGGCTCTCTGGCAACACCGATCACTCAAAGGCCTACGGCCATGTCGTCAAGAACATTGCCGACCACTCTCTGATTGAAGAGGCGCTGGAATACCAGAGAACCGGCATTCCCCTTCATCAGTACCTTGACCATCTACGCGAGCTACAACGCTCTGAGCTGGAAATCTCCACAGACCTGGACGCTCTAAACTGGGAGGAGGCTGACACCATTGAAACCTTCTTCAAGCGAGGCAAACTTCTATACTCGGAGATGAGAAGTGCTCACAGTGATGCGATGAATGAATACAGTTCTCTGACCCGCATGCTTTCAAAGCTCCCCTCTCACTTCGATACTTCAGCTCACACAATCTCGGGCAGTGGCACCCTTACTGGTGTCCAACTGTCTTTAGAACGCGCGATTCTGTTTTTGAAGCAATCAGAAGTCCATCAGAAACTGTCTGTTAAGCGTAAAGCAGGACATATTTCCACTCCATCGAAATCCGCCCGTACAGGCGATGCTGGCCCATCCGGCAGCGGCAATAACATGACCTCGATTGATCCATCCTCTCTCGCTATGTTAGTTTCTGATGCTGTTCGAAATGAAGTGCAACAGTCTCTACAATCCTTTCGCGCTCGTAATGGCAATAAGGGAGGTAACTCTGGTGGCACCTCAAGTGTTAATCGGGGTGGCTATGGCAATGGAAATCGTGGTGGTTATGGGAATAGAAATGGGAATCAATCTGGAAATGAAAATCGGGGATATGGTGGAGGACGCGGGAATGGGCGCGGTCGAGGTCGCAGTTCATCAGGCCGCAATTCTTGCAACACCTGGAACGGTTTCACCAAGAGGTGTTTCTCTTGCGGTTCAACGGAACATCTGAATTGGCAATGCCCTCACCGAGATGGTGGTGGTGGCTCATCTTTCCCTGCTCCATCCCCTCACACCCACTTTGGTCACACCCCATCATCAACCTCACACCAGCACTCTCATCAGTCACATGGCAAAACAACATGGATCCAACCAAAGGAATGTGAACTATACTCACTTTCATTGTGACACTCCTCAGCCCCTCATCAAATGTCTATAGCACCCCTTATCACCTCATATGTGCTTCTATGCAAAGTGCATTTGTCGGGCTCCATTCCCATGACTATCTTGCAGATTCAGCTGCCACCACCCACATCTCAAATGATCTATCTCACTTTAGTGTTTATATCCCTCTCGATTCAAATCGCACTGATTCCGTCATGACTGGGCTGGTCCACTTCAAGTGCATGGTTATGGGTGTGTCTCTGTGCAAGATGAGCACGGCACTGGGTATCGCATGGAACATGTCATGTACGTACCCCGCAGCCCCGTATGTCTCTTTTCCACCATCAAGCTAAATCAAGAAGGAGGTGAATTTAGAACCTCCTCCGCTACAGCCACACTCATCACACATGCCAACAAAACCCTCACTACATCCAGACAATACAAAGGCATCTACTTACTATCCCTCTCCCCCATGCATGAGTCTCATGCTCATGTTACACAGGCCACAGCTGGATCATCGAGAGCTGCAGCTGGCACCACTTGGCAGCAGTGGCATGCTAGACTTGGCCATGTTGGTATCACCACGCTGCAGAAGATGATCCAGAAACAATGTGGTAACGGGCATGGCAGTATTGGGAGATGTGATGGGAAAGTGTATGTCCTGTACCTTGGGAAATTCAAGAAATCCCATACCCTTTACAATCTCCTCCTGATGGTCCACTAGACCTCCTGTATTCAGATGTATGTGGCCCTCTACCATGTGGTCTCAATGGCCACAAGTACTTTGTTACTGTCCGAGATAGGTTTCTCAGGCTACTCCATGGTTAAAACCGTACATGAGAAGAAAAAAGGCAGCCACATTCATCATTCAGTGCATCGAATCTCTTGAGAGAGGCACCACCTTCACAGTTAAAGCCATTAGGCTTGATAGAGGCGGAGAGTATACCTCTACCTCTCTTCTCTCTTACCTTTCATCTAAAGGCATTATTGCTCAGCATACCGCCACTGAATGTTCTGCAAGCAATGGCACTGCAGAACGGCTTAACCTCACTATCATGGACAGAGTGAGAGCCACGCTTATTGAATCCAATCAACCCAGGCTGTTGTGGCCTTGATAGTCTCTCATGTAGTTACCGCAATGAACTACGTGCCCTATGCGGCCAGGCCCACCACCACCCCACACGAGGACTTATTTCTCACCAAACCTGACGTTCGCCATTTGAGAACCTTTGGTTGCAAGGTGGTTGCCCACATCCCCTCACAGTCCCAGCCTGACAAACTCTCAGCACGAGGAGCCGAAGGCAGACTTGTGGGCTACGTCCCAGGCAGCACCAGCATGTATCAGGTGATTGAACTTAAGAGGAAGATGTGAGTCCTTTGTATGGCATTCTTGTGAGAAGAGGAAGATGTGAGTCCTTTGTATGGCATTCTTGTGAGAAGAGAAGATGTGAGTCCTTTGTATGGCATTCTTGTGAGAAGAGGAAGATGTGAGTCCTTTGTATGGCATTCTTGTGAGAAGAGGAAGATGTGAGTCCTTTGTATGGCATTCTTGTGAGAAGAGGAAGATGTGAGTCCTTTGTATGGCATTCTTGTGAGAAGAGGAAGATGTGAGTCCTTTGTATGGCATTCTTGTGAGAAGAGGCAGATGTGAGTCCTTTGTATGGCATTCTTGTGGGCACAGGAAGATATGAGACCTTTGTATGGCATTCTTGTGAGACAGATGTGAGATTTTGGGATGGCATTTTGATGTCACCTTCTGATGTGGAAGATCTAAGTTATTTGAGTGGCCCAAGTGAATTGGGTGATCTGTATAATCTGACCTTCTTGCTCAAATTTCTTTACCAGGTTTATCTTCCTGATAAAAGGAAAGTGATCACAGCTAGGCATTGCGAGTTCCTTGAGGAGGATAACCAGATTCCTCGGATCCCTGACGCTTCAGATCCTGGCCCTGCTTGCAAGAAGTGCAACTCCAAAGATGAAGTGTATCCTTCAAGGATTCTTCTTTGTGACTGCATCGGCTGCTCACACTGCAAGCCCAACGCCGGTTCTGAGACCTCTACCTGTGATGCTGCTTGGCATATGGCTTGCTTACCTGACCCTTTGTTTAAGCTACCTCCACTCGGGGAAGTCGACAGATCGCTAAATGCGTACGAGCGCAGCGGAATGCACGCGGAACGCACGCGGGGTCCGCGATTAGTCATAGTCCTTTAATGACCTGGCACTTCTGACTCTAGCGGTAAGCCCTATACCCGCGTCGCGTGTAGCTCAGAATCCTGAGACATTTCGCCTACATTTAGCCTAGGCGGATTTTCGTCGAAATGTCTCAGACTTCTGAGATATTTCGACGGCATCTCGCCACGCACGGCGGCTTGTGCACGGTAATGAGGCGAAATGTTCGGTCTTCTGAGACTTTTCGCCTGTACTTCGCTTGCAGGGCGGTTTGGGCACGGTGGTCGGAGATAGAGGTCACATTTTCAGGAATATTTTCCAAGAGCATTTCTCAATTACATCAGGATTCGAGAAGAAAGATTACATACATAATGCCTACCGTATGCATCCATTAACTTATTGATCTACCTATATATCTATGTAAGCATCCTTACACACGTACATCCGCTACATCCCATATATTTCCTCTATATCCATTAACCATAGATAGATAGCGAGTAAAAGACGACGAGCAGCCAAATTGCTGGCTGGAGCCATGTAGCTAATTAAGTTCAAGTACAAGTATATAGGCAGCCTGCAGGCAGCTATCCATTTGTCTACTCATGAAGACATACGCCCATATATCCACTAAGTAGAAACGTCCAAGCAAAGCTATACATCTATATATATTCGCTGCTTCTATTATATATTTCCATCTTCGGCATTTATAGTTCCTTCGTGGCAGCAATCTTCATCGCTCTTGTAGCATTTCCATCCATCCTCTTGCCCTGCAAGACATGCAGAGCAAGGCAGGCGTTAAAGAGCAAAGAGGGGCAGGGATAATGGCAAGGG
Organism: Microglena sp. YARC; assembly: GCA_022414725.1. NCBI lineage: Eukaryota > Viridiplantae > Chlorophyta > Chlorophyceae > Chlamydomonadales > Chlamydomonadaceae > Microglena > Microglena sp. YARC. The sequence goes on along the minus strand of CM039463.1, from coordinate 3,885,533 downwards.
GCAGGACGACAGTGATGAGCAGAGCAGGGCAAGCGATAGAGAGCAGAGAGGGGCAGGGATAATGGCAAGGGGCAAGACGACAGTGATGAACAAGGGAGGGCAGGGTAGGTGTTAGGGAGGAAGGAGGGGCAGGTATAATGGCAAGAGGAAGGACGACGGTGATGAACAAGGGAGCGCAGGCGTTAGAGAGCGAAGATGGGCAGGGATAATGGCAAGAGGCAGGAGGACAGTGATGAGAAGAGCAGGGCAGGCGTTAGAGAGCACATAGGGGCAGGGACAATGGCAAGGGGAAAGACGACAGTGATGAGCAGAGCACGGTAGGCGTTAGGGAGTAAGGAGGGGCAGGGATAATGGCAATAGGCAAGACGGCAGTGATGAACAAGGCAGGGCATGCAATAGAGAGCAAAGAGAGGCAGGGATAATGGCAAGGCCCAGGCAACATTGATGAACAAGGGAGGGCAGGTGTTAGAGAGCAAAGAGGGGCAGGGATAATGGCAAGGGGCAAAAGACGACAGTGATGAGCAGAGCAGGGTAAGTGTTAGGGAGTAAGGAGGGGCAGGGATAAAGGCAAGGGCAGGATGATGGTGATGAACAAGGGAGCGCAGGCGTTAGGGAGCGAAGAGGGGCAGGGATAATGGCAAGGGGCAGGAGGACAGTGATGAGCAGAGCAGCAGGGCAGGCGTTAGAGAGCACAGAGGGGCAGGGACAATGGCAAGGGGAAAGACGACAGTGATGAGCAGAGCACGGTAGGCGTTAGGGAGTAAGGAGGGGCAGGGATAATGGCAAGAGGTAAGACATCAGTGATCAACAAGGCAGGGAATGCGATAGAGAGCAAAGAGGGGCAGGGATTATGGCAAGGGGCAAGACGACAGTGATGAACAAGGGAGGGCAGGCGTTAGAGAGCAAAGAGGGGCAGGAATAATGGCAAGGGGCAAGACGACAGTGATGAGCAGAGCAGGGTAGGTGTTAGGGAGTAAGGAGGGGCAGGGATAATGGCATGGGGAAGGACGACAGTGATGAATAAGGGAGGGCAGGCGTTAGAGAGCAAAGAGGGTAAGGGACAATGGCAAGGGGCAAGACGACAGTGATGAGCAGAGCAGGTTAGGTGTTAGGGAGTAAGGAGGGGCAGGGATAATGGCAAGAGGCAAGACGACAGTGATGAACAAGGCAGGGTATGCGCTAGAGATCAATGGAGGGCAGGACATAGACAGAAGCATATTACAGATGCAGTTACACAGACGATGACAGAGACAATGGCACAAACATAGACAGATGCACGTGGGCATTACCTATGCATGAATCAAGACACAATTCCCTATGCCACACTACTGTTGCAAAAGCGCACCTACAAGCAAGCTTCAGTTATCACTTCCGTTGTTGTCTAGCAGCCTCATGTGACAGTGGAACATCAGAACTGGGAGGGAAGGCAGAGCAATGGTCCCTGCAAATACAGAATGCAGGCATAGTTAAATTATGTAGCACCCTTTACTTCATTTTTGATGATAGGTTAAACCCTCTTCTCCTGTGTCAACAATGGCCAAGCGCTCAAGCAGACAGACAAGCAAGTAAACATGCGTGCAACAGACAGGCACGCAGGCAGGCAACCAAGCCACTTTTCCATGGGCTGAACACTCTATGCCTAGCACCTCCAAGCAGAAGTCACCATCCAGATAGTCAGCCAATCAGTCCCTTGGGAGGAAGATAAAAAGGCAGGCATACAGACAGGCATGCACGAAAGGAGGCATGCAAGCAGGTGGACACTATTTAGGCATGTGATCAAGTCAGAATTCCCTAGGCCACATTGTTGTGAAACCCTACCTACAAGCAACCTTCAGACGGCTTCCACACATAGCATGGGTCCCTGCAAAAAAGAAGGGCGGGCATAGTTACATATATTGACACCCTTTGTGTTGTTTTTGCGTATTGGTAGGGAGATCCCCCTGGAAGTACAACCTGCCTCAAGCTTAGGTACCTGAACCTCAGGTCCTACCCCAGCCTTGCATTGTCCACACTTGCCTGAGTTTACCATGCAGAATGGATCCGAAAGACCCTAGCATAAAGACAAGGTTGGACTGTCACCCAACACCCAGCAAAGCAAGGAGAACCAGTCTCCACCACAACGCAAGAGGCAACGTTCCAAGACTACCACAACCACTAGGAGTGAACCCAATGTGAAGATGCATGTCATGGACATGGGTCTATTGCGTCAGCCAAATATACACAGTGCTGCCACCATCTATCATGCAGGGTCTCAAGGGATAACTGCCACGCATGATCTCCTGATGCAATGCTCAAGGGCACCATGCAGCCAGGGCAGTGCATGATCCCACTAGAGTGTAAGGCCCCATGTCCTTGCAAGCTCTACTCAGGCCCAGGAGAGAACAGGTGGAAGTATGACTCACATAAGAGTTGGGAGCAAGTTGTCCCAGCATCCTACTTTGCACAGAGCCAACTAATCATGCTGCCACCCCAAGCTGAAGCCATGCTCCTGGGACAGTACACTCCACATACCACCATATTTGACCGTGTCCAGAGCAACGTCGGGTGGGCTGCCGAGATGCTGCAATTTATGCAGCTTATTCATGCGGTGGCAGTACAGCAGCGCCGACCGGGCTTCCTGGTTGAGGAGTTGACAACGAAAGGGCCGCTGGCTGCAAGATACCATGCATCCAGCAGATGCACTGACAACCTACACAGGTCTAGCATAGACGGATCGGTTGCGAGAATTAGCGGAACCGATGTAAGGGAATTTGTGTAGGAGATAGGACGAGAGCATTGGTCAAATTTCAAAAACAATCTGACGCACTACCCCGCGCTTGTCCATGCGGAAGGCGGCAGAGGGCGTTGCGCAGTAATCTGAAAATAAAGCTGGAAAGAAAGGAGGTAACAAAGCAGGACGCCAAAAATATCAAGTAGCAACGAACACATGCGTTGGGCGAGGGAGGGAAGAATATCATGTAGGAGTACGAGAGGTAGAATGAAGGTTGGCGTGGCTTACCTTGGCCATATTGCAAAGGCTCTAATCGTACGGCCATTTCGCCATGCCGCGTCCAATCCGCCGTACGTGAAAGGCTGGTGAAAGGACACCCTGCGAAAACATCTATCAAAATTAGTAAGAGCACTGACAGGTCATCGCAAGTCACAATAATATTTCAGTGTGACTTAGGCTTTCATCACAGTGATTAAAATCGTCCTGGTTTCGCCCTACAACAGCGCCATTTTCGACGCATGCAGCGAAAGCACATCGGTGACTTCGGGTGACCTTTTCCCGAATGAAAGCTATTCGCCAACAAGAAGTTCGCGCAAGTACTTCGTTGCCTAATTGTTCACCCTATCTCGGAATCGCTGGCAGAGCTTCGCAGGTTTGCAAGAATGACCCCTCGAAAAGGTTGCTAACAGACCCTCGAGCAACAGAAAGCTGCATACCCCTTCGCGTATTACAACTCAGTAGTTAGCGTGCGATCGAGGAGTTATCGGTCACGCTTCAGTCTACGAAAAGTTCTGGGTGTCTGTCGGGATCGCTGGTTTGCGGTGAGCCGAGACATTTCGTCCACTGTACGCGTACATTTATCTGTAGTTCCGCTGTAAATCGTGTCTTTCGCCTACATTTAGCGAAATTGTCACTTCCCCGAGTGCTCGTAGAAATTGGCTTTGTCCTGACTGCACCAAGACGCCTGAGACCCAGCCTGGACAGGTATCTTCTTTGGAGACCTTGGAGCCATTTCTGGAAGACCCTGATCCAATCCTTCTCCCTGACCCCCCTGCCACCAATGCCACCAATGTCTCCAAACGTGGGAGAGTACGGAGGTCTCCAGTAGTCTACAACCCTGTCTTCCTGTCTATGATGGTTCTAGATGACATTGTCACCTCAACGGTTGCTGGAACTTCTGCTGCTGGAGTACCGCCAGATCCATCTTCCTTGAGTGAAGCTATGGCATCTCATGAGCGAGATGGATGGCTTGACGCTACAATTTCTGAGGTATGCAGTTTGCTGGAGAAAGGAACGTTCAGAGTAGTGGATAAACCTGATAGACCAGTGGTTTCCACTAAATGGGTGTTCAAGAGGAAGGTGGATGCCTTTGGCAACTTTGTGAAGTACAAGGCGAGATTGGTTGCAAAAGGGTTTCTGCAGAAGTTTGGAGTGGATTTTACTGATGTCTTTTCACCGGTGACAAAACTTGCTACCTTGCGAGTTCTCCTTTCCCATGTTGCTGCCCTTGACCTTGAACTGAGACATGTGGATGTGAGAACAGCATTCTTAAACGGTGACTTGGCTGAAGAGGTTTACATTGCAGTTCCTGAAGGCTTGCATGTCATGTACCCTGACAAGTGTTTCAAGCTTGATAAGGCTATTTATGGCATAAAGCAGGCTCCTCGGGTATGGTGGTTGAACCTGTCTTCCACCCTAGCTAAACATGGCTTCAAGCCTACCTTTGCTGACCAATGCCTGTTCATCAAACAAGGTGCAAAAGGTCTTGTTTACTGCCTTGTCTATGTTGATGACATCCTCTTTGCTGGTCATGCTGATGATGTGCACGATGCTGTCAACATCATTCTGAATGCCTATGATGCCACTGATGAAGGACAAGCTAGATCTTTTCTAGGTATGGCTATCACAGGGACAGAGCTAACAGGACCTGACTTTGTCTCAATTAGCCTACGTCAAGGACATGGCTAAGAAGTTTGGTTTTGACTCTGAGTACCCTAACAAGTAGGTCTCTATTCCCATCAGCACTGACAACCCTGAGCCTGGCGCTCCTTTGAGCCAAAAGGATGCTGGTGACTTTGCCTCTTTGATTGGCTCTCTCCTGTACCTGGCCAACTGCACTAGACCAGACATCAGCTATGCTGTAGGTATCATGGCCAGGCACATGAGAACTCCTCATTTTGCTCATCTTAAGTCTGCAAAGCGTCTGTTGAAGTACTGTATCGTCACACAGGATCTTGGCCTTAGCTTTGGCTCTGATGTCTCTTCTGGTCTCATGAATGTTGTTGGTTACAGTGACAGTGACTATGCCAATGCTAAGCTACCTGTTGTAGATGAGACGGCTACCAGGAGGTCAACCTCTGGTTTTGTCTTCATGTCTAATGGTACTCCAGTTGCTTGGCAAAGCAAGAGACAACCTGTTGTTGCTAGATCTTCTGATGATGCTGAGTACATTGCTATGGCTAATGCTGCTTCTACAGGACTCTGGCTTAGGAAGCTCTATGGTGAAATTAGTGGCTCTGTATTTCAGTGTATGACTATCTTTGGAGATAACACTGCAACTCTGAAGCATATTGAGGATCCAGGATCCATCAATAGATCTAAGCACATTGACATCGCTTTCCAATTTGTGCTAGATCGTGCTATTCGCCATGATCTGAAGTTCATTTATGTGGCTTCATCTGAGAACACAGCTGATGTGTTTACCAAGGCACTAACGTTCTCTGTTTTTCTCTTACCTGAGGAACAAGCTTGGACTCCAGCAAATTAAGTAATCCTTGAGCATCGGTTTTAAGCCAACCAGTTTGAGGGACATCTGGTATGGACTTAAGATGCGTGGGAGTAGTAAATGAGGATATATATATTATTATTATTTACTATATTTTATATATTTATATGGACATTAATGAGAACTTATTTTTTTTGAGACAATGTTGTCTTTGAGAGCACTTTCTTTTGAGACAGAGTTTTTCTTTTACAGTTTGATACATATCGGCTAGTTGCGTGGAGTGTTGAGATTAATCAACTGAGGCCATATGTATCCTGAGACTGCCGTGTGTGCATAGTCTATAGTACGCGTGAATGTACTGGATGGAGACTGCTATACTATATTGAGTAATATGCAGTACAAGTGAATGTACTGCCATGAATGGACTTGCGCTAAACCCTAAGGTCGGGCAAGACAGATAGAAGCGAGAGAGGGGCTTCTATCACTCTGTAAACCAATATAAAGCAGCTCTCTGAGCTGCTATTGACCAAGCCTATCACCTACTATATTCCTCTATCTTTAACTAGTTACCCTCCACCAGCAAGCAACAACTAATTTAGGGGGTAGTAACCCTCCACCAGGAACCAACAACTAATTTAGGGGGTAGTAACCCTTCACCACAAGCATCCCCTAATTTTAATGGGTTTAGTGACCCCTCACCAGCAAGCACGCCACTAAGTTAGGGGGTAGTGACTCCCCCCCACCAGCAAGCACCCACTAATTTAGTGGGTACTCCTGTGAGCCCCCCACAGCAAGCACCCACTAATTTAGTGGGTAGTAAACCCCCACCAGCAAGCTCCACTAATTTAGGGGGTAGTGACCCCTCACAGCAAGCACCACTAATTTAGGGGGGTAGTGACCCCCCACAGCACCACCACACTAATTTAGGGGGCAGTGACCTCACCAGCAAGCACCCACTAATTTAGGGGGTAGTTACCCACCACCAGCAACCAGCCACTAATTTAGAGGTAGTGACCCCTCACCAGCAAGCACCACTAATTTAAGGGGTAGTTACCACCCACCAGCAACCACCCTCTAATTTAGAGGGTAGTTACCCCCCCACCAGCAACCAACAACTAATTTAGTGGGAAGTTACCCTCCACCAGCAACCACCCACTAATTTAGTGGTAGTTTACCCCCCACCAGCAGCACCTACTAATTTAGGGGTAGTGACCCCACCAGCAAGGACCCCCTAATTTAGGGAAGTAGAGCCCTCGCGAGGGGGGGCTCTACTTCTCTTCTATGCGTACTGCCCACGAGGGCTCTCGGCAGACAGACAGAGGGCAGTACGCATCAAATGTAACGTATCGTAAGTGCGCCCCTCCTGTAGAGGTTTCGACGTTTTTCGGTTTGTGCTTTTCGAATTCGCTTTCATATTTCTTTTCCTCCGAACTACCTTTTCTGTTTCTTCTCGAAAGATGTTTTCCTGCTGTATGCTGTGTTCCTTGTTTCCCTTTCTGGGAGTTTGGGTATCCATGGCTTGGGAGAACCTTCCAGACCCGCCATCGCTCGTTCGCCAGGGGCAGCGTTCGCTACGTCTGCTGCACGTACGCGTCGCAGGAACAGAGGATTGTTCTCCGAGTCATCTTTTTCAATTCCAAGATGAATCAGGGTGGCGCGGAATCGTTCTTCGCATGTGATACTGAATATGAGCCCTGGTGATCACACTGCCCCCAATGCATCAAATGTTGCTCCCCATCGACATGCATGCACATGGACATCTCCCTCCCATGCTGCTCCCATTGACACGCATGCACATTTGGACATTCTCTCCATGCTGCTCCCATGCTGCTCCCATCGAACACACATGCACATTGACATTTTCCTCCATGCTGCTCCCATAGACACACATTTTGCACATCAACACCTCCCCTCCTTGCTGCTCCCCATGCTGCTCACCATCCGACACACATGCACATGCACCACACCATACACACACGCACACACACACACACCCCATACACACACACCCACAGACACAACACATACACATCGCACACACACAAACACACACACAAAACATGCACAACAGACACACACACACTCAGACACACACATACACACACGCACACATGCACTGACACACGACAGACAGACACACACACTCATACCCACACGCATACACACACATAACACAAGCACACAACACCACACACAACTACACACACCACACACCACACACACCACACACACACACAACAAACGCGCACACACACGCATACTCACACACGTGCACACACGCACTCATGACACACACACAAACACAAAACCGCAGACACAAACACACGACACAGACACATAAACACACATACACATCCACACTCACACAACACGCACACACACACATACACACACACACGCACATGCACAAAGTCACACACACGCACACACACACACGCACACATGCACACACCGACACATACCACACGCACACATAAACATGCTTTCATACACCACAACACCACACACGAGCACACACGCGCACAGACACACACACAGAATCACACACGCACACACACACACACACGTACACACACACGTACACACACACGCACACATGCACTCAGACACACACACGTACACACACGCACACACACACATGAACACACACACACACACAAACACACACACAAACACAACATACACACAACTCAACACATACGCACGCAAACATGCATTACATGCATGCGCACACGCACACGCACACACATACATACCATACATACACAAAGCACACACACAGACACACGCACAAGACACACACACACACAGACACACACACTGACACACACGCACACACACAGACACACACACACAATGACACACACAAACAAACGTGCGCACACACATGCATACACACACACTTGCACACACGCACTCAGACACACACAGACAGAAACACACGCACAGACACATACACAGACATGCACACACACGCACACATGCACACCGACACATACTACACGCCCCACACATAAACATGCATTCGTTCACACACATACACACACGAGCACACAACGCAAGACACACACACAGAATCACACACACACACACAACACACACGTAACACACCTGCACCACAAACACACGCACACACCCAACACCCACATACACACGCACACACGCAAACACACAACACACACACAAAACACACACACCCAAACACACACATATATCACACACGACATAAACAGCACACACATATAAACACACACACACACGCAAACACACATGCACTGACACACACCCAAAACATGCACACACACACATAACACACACGCACATGCAACAAAACAAACACACACGCACGCACACACGTGCGTGTTTGGCAGGGGCTGCTTGTTCGGCACCTGCCTCTGCCACCACACCTGTATATGCCACCAACAACCTACCCACAAACACCCACAAAAAACACACACAGTGGGAGAAAACACATCAAAATGGTTAGGTTACTAATCTGTGTTGTACTGTAGGCGCGGATAGTGCATGTAGTAACACCGACATGAAATCCATGGAGAAGGTTCTCAACACTGAGTTACACTACTGCGACTAACAAGCATTCAGCGGTCCTTCAAAGGCTTCCTACCCTATCCATTAGTAGTGCCAAGTGTTATTTTTAGTGTGGTAATGGAATGAACTTTGTGGGGGATCGCTTGCCTTGCTGGCCTGCCCTTTTCTGTGAAACTTTTACGTATTTCCACCAACGAGATGTGCCAGCCTTGACATATATATTTAGGCTGGTATGCTTAACTACATGTTGCGTGAGGATTGTCGCTTTGATTCCTTACATTGAGGTAGGAATTCCACCCTATGAGGTGGGTCAACCTTTTTACACAACACTAAAAAATGTCGTTGCTGAGGACTAATTGCAACCGATATAAGACAGTTTCAATCGTCCTTAAATGTCTTTGAATATAGGCAGGTGGCTCGTAGAAAGTACTGTGTAATCTGATAGCCTTGCAGGTAAATAATTGGACCCCCACCCCACCCCACCCCCCGCAATCTCGATTGTGTAAATCTACGAGTGACTCGTGTTATTTTAATTAAATCTTGAGACTTTTGCAACCTAATTTCTAAATTACGGGGAATAGTGTGTAATGGAAGCGATGCCGGTAACTCCTGCAACCCATGTCTAAAAACACGGGAACTCATGTTATGCATTCAAATGACGGAGATTCCTGTAACCTATATTTTAAACACGGAACTCGTGTTATCTAATCAATGACGGAGAGTCCTGGAACATATGCTTACATTATGGGGACTGGTGTTATGGAAGCGATGCCGGTGACTCCTGCAGCATATGTTTAAATAACGGGGACTGGTGTAATACTGGATGCGATGCCCACGACTCCTGCAACCCTTGTTTAAATTACGGGAACTCATGTAATGGAATAAATGCTGCTGACTCCTGCAACCCATGTTTAAATTACGGGGGCTCATTTAATGCATTTTATGCTGGTGACTCCTGTAACCTACGTCTACAAAACGGGAGCTGATATAATTGAATCAATGCTGCTGACTCCTGTTAACAATATATAAATTAAGGGGACTCATATTATGCATTCAATGCTGGTGACTTCTGCAACTATGTCTAAAATACGGGAACTGATGTAATTGAATCGGTGCTGCGGACTCCTGCAAACCATGTTTAAATTACGGGATTGTAACGAGCGTCTTCGTGAGCTCGACTAGTTCTCGTGGAAGAAGAAGGGATAAAAGTTTAGTCGTTTATACGTTACAGAGGCAGCGCGCGGCAGTATTTATAGTGCCGCCGAAGGATCTAGAACGTAGGGTTCTAGGGTTTACGCTGCAGAACACGGAACGCGACAGTTGGTCTGCGACACTGTCAGCAACACATCAGAATAACTACGACAGTCGAAAGGTTTCCAGGCTGTCGTCAGATAACGTTTATGCTTCGCAATGTCTGGGCGAAGCTTACGTAGTCTGTTATCTCAACAACGTTATGCTTCGCAACGTCTGGGCGAAGCTTACGGTTTGTTACATCCTCCCCGGGGGATTAAAAATTTTGTCCCCAAAAATTATCTCGGGTGGTGTAAAAAAAACCTAATTAAACGTCCATGGCCTAACAACTCTTTATGTCACTTTCTGGTATGGGGATAGTGTATAGTATAGACAGCATAGACGGTTTTTCAGCACCGTCTCATGTCTTGTGTCTCATCCTAGTTTTTCATAATATATGCCATTTATTTGTCTATCAAGAGTGGCATAGCTATTCTCTTTTAAGTATCTGGTTTATTGAAGGGGTAGCTTAGAAACATTTAGTATGATAGCCTATGTCACATCTATCACATAGGAGCATGCTTGTGTCGATGTATCTGTCTCTTTACAGATGTGGCACCAGATGTCTTGCTCCTAAATCTCATGTGTGTGATGATGTTTTCTTGGTATATGCTAAATGATGTCCTCGACATCTTTCTGTTCTCCTATAACAGAGATTCAATGCCAAGAATTTCCAAGAACTTAAGCTATCAAGTCTCTTCCATTTGACCAGATACATACGTGGTTTTCTGTGTTTTTACTCCACCAGTTAAATAGATATCTTCCACCTGAAAATATTTATTTGTTTTCCATCACCACTTGTGATTTGAAAAGGGCGTGCTCAAATTTTAGAGCTGGAGTAACTGGTATGGAATTACTGAGTAAGTATCCACATAATCAGATAATTCCGCTAAAAGGCAAACAAAGATACTTTCTTTATCATCATAAAGGATCGTACCTTATTGGTCGTAGCGTCTACCACAAATTACCCGGCATCCACATATGCAGGTTGGATGGCAGATAATAACATTAAATAACCAAACTCGAAATTCATGGATTGAATTTCTTGTGTGGCCTGAAAATTGAAATTTCGCGGAATCAAGATTTTTTTCTCACGATCAACAATGAATCTCGTCGTTGGGTACCATAAGCATCATTAGAGAACTTGATTAGTATCCACAGTAAGAGATAAATTGTGAAAATCCAACTGAGAGTCGTCTTGAGTCACGCTATTTTTAAACAAATTCAGCTGACACAAGTTTTGCAATGCCCAATTGTATATTATGTCTGAGATATAAGGTCTTAATAGTTCCTCATGGATTATATTAAGTCTTTCCGTCTGTCCATCTGTTTGGGGTGGCAAGCAGGGGACATGGTCAGCCTTGTACCACAATATTTCAAACACATTATTCCAGAACTCATTTGTGAATCTTGGGGTCACGATCAGTAATCAGGGCTTTTTTATAAACCATGATGCTTGAATAATACAGTATCAAAGAACAGCCCATGAAAGCATCTGTTGCATCCACATTTTTAGTGGTGAGTGCAAATGCGCCAATTTTGCTGAGCTTGTCAACAAATACTAACAATAGCAATCAACCCATTGGACATGGGCAGTTCAACGATAAAGTCCATGCTTACGTGTGACTAGTTTCTGGTTTAATAAATTTTTACTTTCTACAAGATGCCTAGGAGTGATGTCATCATAAGCACGCATTAAGGATGTTTAGCTTCTCAAGGTTGAAACTGGCATATACAATTGAGATCTATCTTTTGTATATACAAGTATTTTGCTTGATTTTAGAGTAAGCATCCATGTACTCCTATATCCTTATTTGCATCAAACTGTATCTCACAAACACTTTCCGTCTGAAATGATTAAACTGCATTGGTTTCACAAAGATTTAAGGCTGGCCTTCTAGAAAGAACATCAGCTGCACCGTTAAGCCAACTTCATTAGCAACAATGGCAAAATTGTATTCAGCAAGCAAGCGTAATCAGTTTTGCTTGATGACTACTCAGATGCGCTACACATTATATTTTGCGAAACCTTTATCAATCTCCACCATAATTCATATACCTAGGAGAAAGGTAGTGTCTCTCCTTCGTTTAATGCATGAATGGTTCGTTAAATAGCCTGCATTCATGAACTAAATATGAAAGTTCTGGAGGTCTTAGTTTCCTGTTCTCATAGGTTATTGTAACCCATTTTACTTCTTGTTTTGAGGTAAAAGATCACTCTAATCGCAAAATCGTTTGTGAATGACATTGACAAATTGGTATGGGCCTTCACCGCAAAAGTTGAATCAAAATCAAGTTTGAATATGAATGTTTCTTGACATCAATGCAATTTGCAGTGTTTTGGAGGACTATTTTCTGGTCTTTGTTCCAAAAAACAATTTTTTGTATGATGATGATGTTCAGCATGCTCAGATTATTTTTGGAAAATATCAGAATGTCATGATGTGAATCATGACCAAGTCATCCAATTGTTGATCATATCAGTCTTGAGCCAAGGAGCATCGCAAACGCCAAAATAAGGGACTGTGAGTTCAGAAAGTCCATACCATATTTTGGTATGTCCTAATATCCTTCATGTTGATCTGGATCTGGTGAGAGCCTGATCAAAGATCAATTTTAGGAAATTCTCTGCTCCTTGTAACCAATCCAGAATCCAATCAATACGCTGAAGTGGATAACCATTTTTGATAGCTCTCGAGTTTAGGGTTCTGCCAATATTCAACACACATCCTATTCTTAGTACCATCTTCCTCTTTACTGGCAAATAAAAAGGCACGGGCTCCGTAAGGATAAAAATAGGTTGAATGAGCCTTTTTATCGAGTAACTCTCAAAATTGCTCTTTGACTTCGCGCAATTCATCACAACTAATATAACAATGGGGCGGTTTGTGGGTCAAAACCCAATGCCAATCCTGTCTCATAATTAACAGATCTACCTCGTAGAAGACCTGCTAATAACCCTTTTGGAAAGACTTTATAATACTCAGCCACCAGCTATCACATAGAACCGGTCTCCATGCTGAGTTTGCCATGCTGAATGATCATTCGTACCTCTTTTTCTGATGGGCGTTAATGTGGATCGAGGTACCCGCGAGGGAGACCACCGCCACCATCAGACATTTTTGGTGGACTTCCTCATCAGTCCTCACCAGCGGGACTCTTTTCCGCTTACACAAGGATTTCCCAAACTTCTTTTCGGTGTTGGATTCATGATGGCCGTTTCATGTTTCTCGTAACACATACTTTTTGTTTTCCGCACCCCAACTCTCCGAAGGGGATCGCGATGAAGTAAGGAAGCCCTTTTTCCCTGGCGTCCCTAGCCACATACAACTGTTTTCAATTCCCAACCCACCGAAGGGATTGTGATAAAATGAGGGATAGTCTTTGTGGCTCTCTGTACTGAGGCGCCAAGCAGAAATTAACTGCATTAGTCAACTTTATATGCTTTCCGAGTTTGCATAACCTCATGCAATGGGTTTTCCAATTAACTTCGCATAACCTCATGGGTTTTCCAATTAATTGTAGGATTGTACCGCTCCATCCACCATTTCCATCATGTGTGTGGCTTTATCTAAGTCACTTCAATTTTGAATAGCTATCATATTTCCCATTTTAATATTTTGGCAAGGTATAGCATTAGCCTGCATGCTATGTTACTTGCGTATAAACGAGGGAGTAAGGTGTACTTCACTAACCTCGTATCCTACTCTGAATTAAACCAAAATACATGCCAAGCTGTTGCAATCAACGCTCTACCCCACTCTCTTCTATAAGGGTAGTGATGCATAACAGTTGTAGCGATCCATGCAACGACATTTGTGGCAACAGCAATTATTGTTGTTGTTGCCAACTAAAATGCTTGCAAGAACAATGTGTGCATATCATGAGCATAGGGTTTTGCAAAACTATATGCACTACCACTTTTTCTATTTTTTTTCGGTGGTACTTAAGGATCGCCGAGATCCTACATGCATGATACTTTTATTTAATTCCAAGAACAATCTTCTAAGGCTTGAAGAATCAAAAACGCACTCGACGTTGTTAAAATAACTCAACAACCAATAGAAAAATCACAGATATAGGCCATTCATCCATAACCTGCATCCGTAACATTTCTTTGGTTTAGCTTTCCTTTTCCTGATCACCACTAGCTTACGATGAACATAAGGAGAGGGATAACTTTGGAGTCTCCATTCTAGAGATCCATCTAGAATTTACCAATCTAGAATCCTCATAAATCTCCAACTT
>CM039463.1:3853511-3866011 GCA_022414725.1 Microglena sp. YARC | reverse complement strand
TACCCCCTAAATTAGTGGGTGCTTGTTGGTGGGGGGTGACTACCCCCTAAATTAGTGGGTGCTTGTTGGTGGGGGGTAACTACCCCCTAAATTAGTGGGTGCTTGTTGGTGGGGGGTAACTACCCCCTAAATTAGTGGGTGCTTGTTGGTGGGGGGTCACTACCCCCTGAATTAGTGGGTGCTTGCTGGTGAGGGGTCACTACCCCCTAAATTAGTGGGTGGTTGCTGGTGGGGGGGCACTACCCCCTAAATTAGTTGTCGGTTGCTGGTGAAGGGTAACTACCCACTAAATTAGTTGTTGGTTGCTGTTGGGGGTTTACTACCCACTAAATTAGTTGTTGGTTGCTGGTGAAGGGTCTCTACCCACTAAATTTGTGGGTGGTTGCTGGTCGAGGTGCCTTGCCCACCAAATTGTCCTGCGATTTCATAACTACTAAATTTATGGGTAGAATTTCATAACTACTAAATTTGGGGGTAGCTTATCGAACAACCTAGTTGCTGTACAGGTGAGGAGGCGCACTACGATAGCGTTACATTTGATGCGTACTGCCCTCTGTCTGTCTGCCGAGGGCCCTCTTGGGCAATACGCATAGAAGAGAAGTAGAGCCCCTCGCGAGGGGCTCTACTTCCCTAAATTAGGAGGTCCTTGCTGGTGGGAGGTAACTACCCCCTAAATTAGTAGGTGCTTGCTGGTGGGTGGTAACTACCCACTAAATTAGTTGTTGGTTGTTGGTGGGGGGTTACTACCCCCTAAATTATTGGGTGGTTGTTGGTGGGGGGAAACTACCCTCTAAATTAGTGGGTGGTTGCTCGTGGAGGGTCACTACCCACTAAATTAGTGGGTGGTTGCTGGTGGGGGGTAACTACCCCCTAAATTAGTGGGTGCTTGCTGGTGAGGGGTCACTGCCCCCTAAATTAGTGGGTGCTTGCTGGTGGGGGGTAACTACCCCCTAAATTAGTAGGTGCTTGCTGGTGAGGGGTCACTGCCCCCTAAATTAGTGGGTGGTTGCTGGTGGGGGGTAACTACCCCCTAAATTAGTGGGTGCTTGTTGGTGGTGGGGTAACTACCCCCTAAATTAGTGGGTGCGTGCTGGTGAGGGGTCACTACCCCCTAAATTAGTGGGTAGTTGCTGGTGGGGGGTCACTACCCCCTAAATTAGTGGGTGCTTGTTGGTTGGGGGTAACTACCCCCTGAATTAGTGGGTGCTTGCTGGTGAGGGGTCACTACCCCCTAAATTAGTGGGTGGTTGCTGGTGGGGGGTCACCACCCCCTAAATTAGTTGTCGGTTGCTGGTGAGGGGTAACTACCCCCTAACTTAGTCGTTGGTTGCTGTTGGGGGGTAACTACCCACTAAATTAGTTGTTGGTTGCTGTTGGGTGGTAACTACCCTCTAAATTAGTTGTTGGTTGCTGGTGAAGGGTCTCTACCCACTAAATTTGTGGGTTATTGCTGGTCGAGGTGCCCTGCCCACCAAATTGTCCTGCGATTTCATAACTACTAAATTTGTGGGTAGAATTTCATAACTACTAAATTTGGGGGTAGCTTATCGAACAACCTAGTTGCAGGTCGAGACCCAGGTTCGAGATCGAGACCGAGACCCAGGTCCGAGATCGAGACCGAGACCCAGGTCCGAGATCGAGACCGAGACCCAGGTCCGAGATCGAGACCTATGTCCGAAACCGAGACCGAGGTCCGAGATCGAGACCCAGACCCAGGTCCGAGATCTAGACCAACCACAGACCCACAGACCCGCGCAGACCTCACAGGGGACCCCAAGGGGGGGACGGGGGCGGCATTCTGGTTACCGCCCCCGTATTAGGGAGCAAACCCAGTACGGCAGGCGTACTGCCGGCGGGGGCGGAGGAGGAAGAGGAGGAGGAGGACAAGTTAGCCCTAAGGGTTCGGCGTTCGGAGCGCTCTCGGGACACGCCAGCCGGCGTTGCGCGTGACTCAGCGGCTCGGGACCGAGACCGAGGTGCGAGACCGAGGTCCAAGACCCAGACCGAGATCGAGACCCAGGTCCGAGATCGAATCCCAGGTCCGAGATCGAGGTCCAAGACCCAGACCGAGATCGAGGTCCAAGACCCAGACCCGAGATCGAGACCCAGGTCCGAGATCGAGATCGAGACCAAGGTCCGAGATCGAGTCCCAGACCCAGGCCCGAGATTGAGACCCAGGTCCGAGATTGAGACCGAGACCGAGACCGAGACCAACCACAGACCCACAGACCCGCGCAGACCTCACAGGGGACCCCAAGGGGGGCAGGGGGCGGCATTCTGGTTACCGCCCCCGTATTAGGGAGCAAACCCAGTACGGCAGGCGTACTGCCGTCGGAGGAGGAGGCGGAGGAGGAGGAAGAGTTAGCCCTAAGGGTTCGGCGTTTCGGAGCGCTCTCGGGATACGCCAGCCGGCGTTGCGCGTGACTCAGCGGCTCGGGAACGAGGCCGAGGTCCGAGACCGAGACCGAGGTGCGAGACCCAGACCGAGATCGAGACCCAGGTCCGAGGTCCGAGACCGAGGTGCGAGACCCAGACCGAGATCGAGACCCAGGTCCGAGGTCCGAGACCGAGACCGAGACCCAGACCGAGATCGAGACCCAGGTCCGAGGTCCGAGATCGAGACCGAGACCCAGGTCCGAGATCGAGGTCCGAGACCCAGACCGAGATCGAGACCCAGGTCCGTGACCGAGATCCAGACCTAGGTCCGACATCGAATCCAAGGTCCGAGATCGAGACCCAGACCTAGGTCCGAGATCGAATCCTAGGTCCGAGATCGAGACCCAGGTCCGAGAACGAGAACGAGACCACAGACCCACAGACCCGCGCAGACCTCACAGGGGACCCAAGGGGGGGCAGGGGGCGGCATTCTGGTTCGTACTTTTCGACCCATCCAGACCCATCCACGGCCTACGGAAATCCATCCTAAGGGGGGCCAGATCAGCATTTTTTGTTTCCACAGGGGTATTCGGATGTAAAAGGTGAACGGACAGCGAAGTGGACCCCATCGGACCCAGAGGCGGCATGCCCGTGTCCGCCCGTAGGCGACAGGCCCGGCCTACCTGTCCATCGCCTGCCACCTCGGCGTGGCGACCGCTTCTTCTTCCCGGTCGCGAGGAGTGATAAAAAACGCAGCTTCCGAGCCCTATAATGTGTTGACAGCAACTTGAGAACCTCTCCCTGGCAGCCAAAATGACGCACCCATGCGATGTAAGGCCTTTAATATTCCAACTCTTCGCCACTCAACCATCCTCGCATACACCAAAATGGCTGGTATGGCGCGTGCGCTTAGAAGGCAGAGGCGGGCAGCAAAGAAGGCTGGCTATGCCAGGCTCTTCACTCTTGTTGAGGGTAGCGCCCGCTGTGCCATTGCTAGCCCAGGCAAGGAAATATTGAAGCGTTGTATACGTGCATACCCAAGCATTGGGAAGCGGCGCGACGGGAAAGGCTTTCGGGCCTGGGTACGCAACCAGCACGTCCAGCACCATCAATTCGGGCTGGTATTAGAGACGAAAGGTAGTGCGTTCTGCCCAGCTGATTCCTTGTCTCTCTTGCGTCTTCGCTTGATATGCATCAGTTTTTTGTTTTCTTATAGTAGGCACGGACTTGGGCTTCGCCATGGCGCAATGCTGCCTTCCTTTCCTCTTGGCGGCCTCTGCAGTTGCTCCAGGCGAGCCCACCGAACGGGCATTTTTTGCCTGGTTGCGCAAGAAGAAGGCACGCAGCGCCTTCTTCAAATCCGCGGATGAATTGGTAAACTTTTGAAACAGGTGTGTTAGGTGTAGTAGAGTGGAATGGAGGGGAGGGGTGTTAGGTTTGGTGGAGTGGAGGTGTGTTAGGTGAAGTGGAGTGGAATGGAGGTGTGTTAGGTGGAGTGGAGTGGAGTGTAAGGGGGGGGGGGGGGGGGGGGGGGGGGGGGAGGTTAGGTGAAGTGCAGTTTAGTGGGGGAGGGGAGGGGAGGGGAGGGGAGGTGTGTTAGGTGGAGGGTGGGGGGGGGGGGGGGGTGGGGGGGGGGGTAGGTGTAGTGTAGTAAAGTTAAGTGGAGTGGAGTGGGGGGGAGTGGAGTGGAGGTGTGTTAGGTGGAGTGGAGTGGAGTGGAGTGGAGGTGTTAGGTGGAGTGGAGGGGAGGGTTGTTGGGTGTAGTGTAGTTGAGTGGAGTGGAGGTGTGTTAGCTTCAGTGGAGTGGAGTGGAGTGGAGGTGTGTGAGCTTGTGTGGAGTGGAGTGGAGTGGAGGTGTTAGGTGGAGTGGAGGGGAGGGTTGTTGGGTGTAGTGTAGTTGAGTGGAGTGGAGGTGTGTTAGCTTCAGTGGAGTGGAGTGGAGTGGAGGTGTGTGAGCTTGTGTGGAGTGGAGTGGAGTGGAGGTATGTTAGGTGAAGGTGAGGGGAGAGAAGGTGTGTTAGGTTTAGTGGAGTGGAGGGTTTTTGGGGGGGAGGGTTGTTAGGTTTAGTGTAGTGTAGTAAATTTGTGTGTAGTGGAGTGGGAGTGGAGTTTTAGGGGAGTGGAGTGGAGGTGTGTTAGGTGGAGGGGAGGGGAGGGAGGGGAGGGGAGGGGAGATGTTAGGTGGAGGTGAGGGGAGGGTTGTTGGGTGTAGTGTAGTTGTGTGTAGTGTAGTGTAGTGGAGGGGAGGGGAGGGGAGGGGAGGTGTGTTAGGCTGAGGTGAGGGGGGGGGAGGGGTTTTAGGTTTAGTGGAGTGGAGTGGAGTTGTATTAGCTAGAGTGGAGTGGAGGTGTGTTAGGCTGAGGGGAGGGGAGGGGAGGGGAGGGGAGGGGTCTTAGGTTTAGTTGAGTGGAGTGGAGGTGTGCTAGGTGGAGGGGAGGGGAGGGTGTGTGTGTTAGGTGGAGGGGAGGGGGGGGGAGGGGGGTAGTGTAGTGTACTAAAGTTGATTGGAGTGGAGTGGGGGGACTTTAGGGGAGGGGAGAGGAGGGGAGTGGTGTGGAGGTGTGTTAGGTGGATTGTAGTGGACTGGGGGTGTGTTATGTGGGGGATGTGAGGGGAGGGATGGGAAGGGTGTTAGGTGGAATGGAGTGGGGTGGAGGTGTGTTAGGTGGAGGGGAGGGGAGGGGAGGGTTGTTGGGTATAGTGGAGTGGAGTTGAGTGCAGTGGAGTTGAGTGGAGAAGAGTGGAGTGGATTGGAGGTGTGTCAGATGGAGGGGAGTGTAGGGGTGTTATTTGTACGCTAGGTGGGAAGGGGAGGGGAGGGAAGGGGGGGGGGGGGGGGGGGGGGTCATAGGCATTACTGTGGGTTCATTGGCAGTAGTGGGGGTCCATGGTTAGTATCAGCCATGCATGTGCACTGACCATGACGTTTCTCTTGCACGATCCACATGCACCAACTATGATGTTTCACATGCAGATGTCCCAGGAAAGGA
Organism: Microglena sp. YARC; assembly: GCA_022414725.1. Taxonomy (NCBI): domain Eukaryota; kingdom Viridiplantae; phylum Chlorophyta; class Chlorophyceae; order Chlamydomonadales; family Chlamydomonadaceae; genus Microglena; species Microglena sp. YARC. The sequence continues at coordinate 3,860,645 of CM039463.1, read as the reverse complement.
GGAGAAGGTGGACAAATTGAACGAGCCACAAGAATAGCATGATGCCCCCCTAGTATTTTTGTTAGCTTGTTGGTTCGAGTTGAAATTGCGATTGCCAATACTGTGTGACATATCAAATTGAATAGAAGCGTGATATCTCCATTGTACAGCTCCTCTTTTATGTAACATCCATTACAATAAGTGTACCAAGTCTGTGATCCTCTTGGTCACCAGAGGCAGGTGGATTTGTTGCTTGTAATATTTTCCGCACAGTCCACTACCACCTCCAATTTTCTACCACCTCCCATCATGAATGTTTAATAATAAAGGACACACCTCACGAAGTGTCGAACGTTACATAGAGCAGCGTCAGATAGGCAAACAGGCCAATAAATAAAGGCACGCCTTACCAAATGATGGAAGTTGCATAAGAGCTGCGTCTGATGGGTAAACAGACCAATTAAAATAAAGGACTCACACACAGTGACGAACGTTACATATGAGCTGCGTCGTATGGGTAAACAGGCCAAGACAAATATAGGACACGCCTAAAAAAGCGATGGAAGTTGCATAATAGCCGCGTTGGATGGGTCAACAGGCCAATTAAAATGAAGGTCACACCCCACCAAGTGACGAACGGTACATATGAGCTGCCTCATGTGGGCAAACAGGCCGAGACAAATAAAGGACACGCCTACCAAAGTGATGGAAGTTGTATAAGAGCTGAGTTGGATGGGTTAACAGGCCAATTAAAATGAAGGACAAACCTCACAAAGTGACGAACGTTACATTGGAGAAGAGTCGTATGGGCAAACAGGCAAAGACAAATAAAGGACACGCCAAACTAAGTGATGGAAGATGCATAAGAGCCACGTCGGATGGGTAAACAGGAAAATTAAAGTGGACACACCTCACAAAGTGACGAACGTTACATTTGAGAAGCGTCAGATGGGCAAACAGGACACGACTATCGGAGTTCTGTGGATGCGATAGAAGCCAAGGAGCGCGACTTTGATTATCTAGAACTGTGTTACAATAGATGCTTAGAACAAGAGGGTGGTAGGAGCCCCCTATGGGAGATGTAGGTTGCCGGTATTGAGAGACACGTGAAGACAGGTAGAACCATAAAACAGCTAACGCTGACACTCTACCTGTTTTAACTGTCAAAGAAATTATCATATCAGAAAATCTCACACCAAAGGACACAATGAACTCAAACTAAAAAATTCCGACTAGAAGAATAATAGCCAAACTCAAGCCCCACAGTAGATAAGTCGAAGAACAATGACAGGAAATATTTTAATTCACCCAATGCCTAGACAAAACAACTAGCACTGAATTTAAATTCATTCCAAGCGAAGTGAAAGTAATTTCCACCCTGGGAAAAGCTTCTAGGACAAAACCTGCACAACTCAAACACACAATACAACTGCCAATACACTGCAGATGTATACAATAAAAAGCACTCAGAAGTCTGCCGGCATCAACATGTAATACACAAGATGGCAACCTGTCTAAGAGCTACCGGCGAGGTAGTCTTTACTAGGAACCCCAGGCCTGATGGATGGAATGGGGTGGGATCAGGGTGAGCCATGTACCGGATCCCACCAAGTACGTAGGCATGTACGTGTGGTACTGTCCAGGGGTACTGAATAACTGAACTACAGTAGGCCTAAGAGATATGCAGCAGCCTTCAGATCTTTATTTAGCTACACACCCTGTCGTTAACCACAGTGAGTGCGCCAAGTCCTACTACAGAGAGTGCAGCAAGGGGCAGTAGACCTGCACGAAAACACAACTATGCAGAAAATCACTGCAGAAAATCAGACGTGACTGAAAAAATCACTACATGCCGCTATGGGCAGTCTTGCCTCCTTTACTTTGGTCTAGCTCCCCCCCCCCCCCCCCCCCCCCCCCCCCTCAAGGGGCAAGGGACCAGCCAAGTAGAATACAAAAAATCAATACCAGGGTTGTTCAGGACGCTGCGTCCCCGTCGCAGAGCCAACGTGGGTCTGTTGCGTCGCAGGACGCAACGTGGGGGAGGGTCCGTTGACCAGAAGGAAGGGTCTGTGGCTATACAATTGGTTGCGTCTCAGGCAGCAGAGCTGGGGGTCCTCCTGATCAATACATGCGCTTTGCTATGAGGGAGCACTAGCTCTGATCTAGGTATAAGCGGCGTATCTTGGTCCCTTGGTATGGTACCCCCCCTAAGGAGGATGACCTTGGGGGTCCCTTGGAATGGTACCCCCCCAAGGGAGGAAGTCCTTGCAAGAAGCCTTGGTTAGCTCGGAGGCGGCTCTGCTAGTCCTGTTGTCGGCAGCACGCTTGTGCTTGTCGGTGACATCCTCTAGGCCCCTCGCCTTCAGCTTAGCCTTCACTGTCTTTAGGTAGGTGTTAAGGAAAAGAGCCGTTGCCTCAAACCTCTGGACCTTGTCGAAGTCATCTGCTTGTAGCTGTTTCCATTGGGCAGTTGTCTCCGTAACCTGAGTGGGGGAAATGATCATTCTGCGTTGATGTAATATTGTTGGATGGAGTTATTGCTGGGCACGTGTTTGCCAGAGCTGGCAGTGACTAGGGTGGTACCACAGGGTGCAAACGCTTTGGTTGAAACATATGTTATTTGTTGTTTCATGACCACGCCCCCTAAAATTGCATTTACGTTATCAAGGCCAAGCTTCTTATTTGGATACTAACCACATGACCAGTAAATTTCAGTGGTGCAGTAAAGTATTTTGTCGCTTCCCTTACCTTCAGCTTCGACCGTGCCGCCCCCCCTTCCTTCTTGTACACCTTCGAGAAAATCTGGAAAGAGCTCGTCAGTTGCAATGTCTTGGCATGAGCCTTCAATTCATCGTCAGACATCTTGCTCAATCTCAGCTCTTGTAGACTCGCCACAAACTCCAAGTTGGGGGTTTCTGGAGAATGAGGGTGGGGTTGCTCCCAGAAAGAATACGAAACTGGTCAAATAGTTCCGTAAGCTCTCCATATGATGCAACATCACTTAGCTTGAAAGCATAATTAGCAGATTGCCAAGTAAAGGGAGTGGTAGATAAAGTCAACTCTGGATACTCGACCATGCGCTTAATTACAATGTTCTGACACACAGGTCGAGGAACATAGCGACTGCGAGGAGGTGCGCGACGATAACGCGCAGGAGGCTTAGGCCTTCGACGCATCATTCCGTAAGAACGCTTCATCGTAAATATAAGTAATCAGACTGCGAGTCTACTTTTATAGGCGAAAACGGGGCCAAGCCACAAATGTCGCAATGTCGCGGGTTTCCCTTAGGTAATAATAGCGAGGGCGCGACAAAGTCTGCCTCTTGGTGACTAAGGGAAATACCCGGACCGGACTCGGCCGGGGGCCTCGCCCAACGCGCAAAGACGGTCTACATGCCGGTGGGGCTATCAGTTCGGTCGGGCACCCTGTGGGGCACCCTACCCTCCTTTCACTTAGATACTGAGATTATTATATTCTTTATTTATGCTAGGCGCATGACCTTCATTACTCTCCCAGGAGTTGAACCTGGGCTAACCGCGGGGAGAGTAGGTGGTATTTAAAATACCTTTTTTTTCGTTTACTTAGGGTTCTTGAACTCCATAGTAAATTCACACTGAACCCCTAAACCCCTAAACCCTAAACCCTAAACCCTAAACCCTAAACCCTAAACCCTAAACCCTAAACCCTAAACTCTAAACCCTAAACCCTAAACCCTAAACCAAACGTACAGTATGAGAAACACATCAGATAACTACGACAGTCGAAGGTTCCAGGCTGTCGTCAGATAACGTTGTGCTTCGCAATGTCTGGGCGAAGCTTACGTAGTCTGTTATCTCAACAACGTTATGCTTCGCAACGTCTGGGCGAAGCTTACGGTTTGTTACATCCTCCCCGGGGGATTAAAAATTTTGTCCCCAAAAATTATCTCGGGTGGTGTAAAAAAAACCTAATTAAACGTCCATGGCCTAACAACTCTTTATGTCACTTCCTGGTATGGGGATAGTGTATAGTATAGACAGCATAGACGGTTTTTCAGCACCGTCTCATGTCTTGTGTCTCATCCTAGTTTTTCATAATATATGCCATTTATTTGTCTATCAAGAGTGGCATAGCTATTCTCTTTTAAGTATCTGGTTTATTGAAGGGGTAGCTTAGAAACATTTAGTATGACAGCCTATGTCACATCTATCACATAGGAGCATGCTTGTGTCGATGTATCTGTCTCTTTACAGATGTGGCACCAGATGTCTTGCTCCTAAATCTCATGTGTGTGATGATGTTTCTTGGTATATGCTAAATGATGTCCTCGACATCTTTCTGTTCTCCTATAACAGAGATTCAATGCCAAGAATTCCAAGACTAAGCTATCAAGTCTCTTCCATTTGACCAGATACATACGTGGTTTTCTGTGTTTACTCCACCAGTTAAATAATATCTTCCACCTGAAAATATTATTTGTTTTCCATCACCACTTGTGATTTGAAAAGGGCGTGCTCAAATTTTAGAGCTGGAGTAAACTGGTATGAATTACTGAGTAAGTATCCACATAATCAGATAATTCCGCTAAAAGGCAACCAAAGATACTTTCTTTATCATCATAAAAGGATCGTACCTTATTGGTCGTAGCGTCTACACAAATTACCGGCATCCACATATGCAGGTTGGATGCAGATAATAACATTAAATAACCAACTCGAAATTCATGGATTGAATTTCTTGTGTGGCCTGAAAATTGAATTTCGCGGAATCAAGATTTTTCTCACGATCAACAATGAATCTCGTCGTTGGGTACCATAAGCATCATTAGAGAACTTGATTAGTATCCACAGTAGAGATAAATTGTGAAAATCCAACTGAGTCGTCTTGAGTCACGCTATTTTAAACAAATTCAGCTGACACAAGTTTGCAATCCCAATTGTATATTATATCTGAGATATAAGGTCTTAATAGTTCCTCATGGATTATATTAAGTCTTTCCGTCTGTCCATCTGTTTGGGGTGGCAAGCAGGGGACATGGTCAGCCTTGTACCACATATTTCAAACACATTATTCCAGAACTCATTTGTGAATCTTGGGTCACGATCAGTAATCAGGGCTTTTTTATAAACCATGATGCTTGAATAATACAGTATCAAAGAACAGCCATGAAGCATCTGTTGCATCCACATTTTTAGTGGTGAGTGCAAATGCGCCAATTTGCTGAGCTTGTCAACAAATACTAACAATAGCATCAACCCCATTGGACATGGGCAGTTCAACGATAAAGTCCATGCTTACGTGTGACTAGTTCTGGTTTAATAAATTTTACTTTCTACAAGATGCCTAGGAGTGATGTCATCATAAGCACCATTAAGGATGTTTAGCTCTCAAGGTTGAAACTGGCATATACAATTGAGATCTATCTTTTGTATATACAAGTATTTTGCTTGATTTTAGAGTAAGCATCCATGTACTCCTATATCCTTATTTGCATCAAACTGTATCTCACAAAACACTTTCCGTCTGAAATGATTAAACTGCATTGGTTTCACAAAGATTTAAGGCTGGCCTTCTAGAAAGAACATCAGCTGCACCGTTAAGCCAACTTCATTAGCAACAATGGCAAAATTGTATTCAGCAAGCAAGCGTAATCAGTTTGCTTGATGACTACTCAGATGCGCTACACATATTTTGCGAAACCTTTATCAATCTCCACCATAATTCATATACCTAGGAGAAAGGTAGTGTCTCTCCTTCGTTTAATGCATGAATGGTTCGTTAAATAGCCTGCATTCATGAACTAAATATGAAAGTTCTGGAGATCTTAGTTTCCTGTTCTCATAGGTTATTGTAACCCATTTTACTTCTTGTTTTGAGGTAAAGATCACTCTAATCGCAAAATCGTTTGTGAATGACATTGACAATTGTATGGGCCTTCACCGCAAAAGTTGAATCAAAATCAAGTTTGAATATGATGTTTCTTGACATCAATGCAATTTGCAGTGTTTGGAGGACTATTTTCTGGTCTTTGTTCCAAAAACATTTTTGTATGATGATGATGTTCAGCATGCTCAGATTATTTTTGGAAAATATCAGAATGTCATGATGTGAATCATGACCAAGTCATCAAATTGTTGATCATATCAGTCTTGAGCCAAGGAGCATCGCAAACGCCAAAATAAGGGACTGTGAGTTCAGAAAGTCCATACCATATTTTGGTATGTCCTAATATCCTTCATGTTGATCTGGATCTGGTGAGAGCCTGATCAAAGATCAATTTTAGGAAATTCTCTGCTCCTTGTAACCAATCCAGAATCCAATCAATACGCTGAAGTGGATAACCATTTTTGATAGCTCTCGAGTTTAGGGATCTGCCAATATTCAACACACATCCTATTCTTAGTACCATCTTCCTCTTTACTGGCAAATAAAAAGGCACGGGCTCCGTAAGGATAAAAATAGGTTGAATGAGCCTTTTTATCGAGTAACTCTCAAAATTGCTCTTTGACTTCGCGCAATTCATCACAACTCAATATAACAATGGGGCGGTTTGTGGGTCAAAACCCAATGCCAATCCTGTCTCATAATTAACAGATCTACCTCGTAGAAGACCTGCTAATAACCCTTTTGGAAAGACTTTATAATACTCAGCCACCAGCTATCACATAGAACCGGTCTCCATGCTGAGTTTGCCATGCTGAATGATCATTCGTACCTCTTTTCTGATGGGCGTTAATGTGGATCGAGGTACCGCCGAGGAGACCACCGCCACCATCAGACATTTTTGGTGGGACTTCCTCATCAGTCCTCACCAGCGGGACTCTTTTCCGCTTACACAAGGATTTCCCAAACTTCTTTTCGGTGTTGGATTCATGATGGCCGTTTCATGTTTCTCGTAACACATACTTTTTGTTTCCGCACCCCAACTCTCCGAAGGGATCGCGATGAAGTAAGGAAGCCCTTTTTTCCCTGGCGTCCCTAGCCACATACAACTGTTTTCAATTCCCAACCCACCGAAGGGATTGTGATAAAATGAGGGATAGTCTTTGTGGCTCTCTGTACTGAGGCGCCAAGCAGAAATTAACTGCATTAGTCAACTTTATATGCTTTCCGAGTTTGCATAACCTCATGCAATGGGTTTTCCAATTAACTTCGCATAACCTCATGGGTTTTCCA
>CM039463.1:3818511-3848511 GCA_022414725.1 Microglena sp. YARC | reverse complement strand
AATTAGTGGGTGGTTGCTGGTGGTGGGTAACTACACCCTAAATTAGTGGGTGGTTGCTGGTGGAGGGTCACTACCCACTAAATTAGTGGGAGCTTGCTGGTGGTGGGTAACTACCCCCTAAATTAGTGGGTGGTTGCTGGTGGTGGGTAACTACCCCCTAAATTAGTGGGTGCTTTCTGGTGGGGGGTCACTACCCCCTAAATTAGTGGGTGCTTGCTGGTGAGGGGTCACTACCCCCTAAATTAGTTGTTGGTTCCTGGTGGGGGTTACTACCCACTAAATTAGTGGGTGGTTGCTGGTGGGGGGTCACTACCCCCTAAATTAGTGGGGTCACTACCCCCTAAATTAGTGGGGGCTTGTGGTGAGTGGTTGCTGGTGAGGGGTCACTACCCCCTAAATTAGTGGGTGGTTGCTGGTGGGGGTCACTACCCCTAAATTAGTGGGTGCTTGCTGGTGAGGGGTCACTGCCCCCTAAATTAGTGGGTGGTGTAGGTGGGGGGTAACTACCCCCTAAATTAGTGGGTGGTTGCTGGTGAGGGGTCACTGCCCCTAAATTAGTGGTGGTTGCTGGTGGGAGTAAACTACACCCTAAATTAGTGGATGTGTGTAGGTGGGGGTAACTACCCCCTAAATTAGTTGTTGCTTGCTGGTGGGGGGTAACTACCCCCTAAATTAGTGGGTGCTTGTTGGTGGGGGGTAACTACACCCTAAATTAGTGGGAGGTTGCTGGTGGGAGTAACTACACCCTAAATTAGTGGGTGGTGTAGGTGGGGGGTAACTACCCCCTAAATTAGTTGTTGCTTGCTGGTGGGGGGTAACTACCCCCTAAATTAGTGGGTGCTTGTTGGTGGGGGGTAACTACCCCCTAAATTAGTGGGTGCTTGTTGGTGGGGGGTAACTACCCCCTAAATTAGTGGGTGCTTGTTGGTGGGGGGTAACTACCCCCTGAATTAATGGGTGCTTGCTGGTGAGGGGTCACTACCCCCTAAATTAGTGGGTGGTTGCTGGTGGGGGGCCACTACCCCCTAAATTAGTTGTCGGTTGCTGGTGAAGGGTAACTACCCACTTAATTAGTTGTTGGTTGCTGTTGGGGGTTTACTACCCACTAAATTAGTTGTTGGTTGCTGGTGAAGGGTCTCTACCCAATACATTTTTGGGTGGTTGCTGGTCGAGGTGCCTTGCCCACCAAATTGTCCTGCGATTTCATAACTACTAAATTTATGGGTAGAATTTCATAACTACTAAATTTGGGGGTAGCTTATCGAACAACCTAGTTGCTGTATAGGTGAGGAGGCGCACTACGATAGCGTTACATTTGATGCGTACTGCCCTCTGTCTGTCTGCCGAGGGCCCTCTTGGGCAATACGCATAGAAGAGAAGTAGAGCCCCTCGCGAGGGGCTCTACTTCCCTAAATTAGGAGGTCCTTGCTGGTGGGAGGTAACTACCCCCTAAATTAGTAGGTGCTTGCTGGTGGGTGGTAACTACCCACTAAATTAGTTGTTGGTTGTTGGTGGGGGGTTACTACCCCCTAAATTATTGGGTGGTTGTTGGTGGGGGGAAAATACCCTCTAAATTAGTGGATGGTTGCTCGTGGAGGGTCACTACCCACTAAATTAGTGGGTGGTTGCTGGTGGGGGGTAACTACCCCCTAAATTAGTGGGTGCTTGCTGGTGAGGGGTCACTGCCCCCTAAATTAGTGGGTGGTTGCTGGTGGGGGGTAACTACCCCCTAAATTAGTAGGTGCTTGCTGGTGAGGGGTCACTGCCCCCTAAATTAGTGGGTGGTTGCTGGTGGGGGGTAACTACCCCCTAAATTAGTAGGTGCTTGCTGGTGAGGGGTCACTGCCCCCTAAATTAGTGGGTGGTTGCTGGTGGGGGGTAACTACCCCCTAAATTAGTGGGTGCTTGTTGGTGGTGGGGTAACTACCCCCTAAATTAGTGGGTGCTTGCTGGTGAGGGGTCACTACCCCCTAAATTAGTGGGTAGTTGCTGGTGGGGGGTCACTACCCCCTAAATTAGCGGGTGCTTGTTGGTTGGGGGTAACTACCCCCTGAATTAGTGGGTGCTTGCTGGTGAGGGGTCACTACCCCCTAAATTAGTGGGTGGTTGCTGGTGGGGGGTCACCACCCCCTAAATTAGTTGTCGGTTGCTGGTGAGGGGTAAATACCCCTAACTTAGTCGTTGGTTGCTGTTGGGGGTAACTACCACTAAATTAGTTGTTGGTTGCTGTTGGGTGGTAACTACCCTCTAAATTAGTTGTTGGTTGCTGGTGAAGGGTCTCTACCCACTAAATTTGTGGGTTATTGCTGGTCGAGGTGCCCTGCCCACAAATTGTCCTGCGATTTCATAACTACTAAATTTGTGGGTAGAATTTCATAACTACTAAATTTGGGGGTAGCTTATCGAACAACCTAGTTGCAGGTCGAGACCCAGGTTCGAGATCGAGACCGAGACCCAGGTCCGAGATCGAGACCGAGACCCAGGTCCGAGATCGAGACCGAGACCCAGGTCCGAGATCGAGACCGAGACCCAGGTCCGAGATCGAGACCGAGACCCAGGTCCGAGATCGAGACCGAGACCCAGGTCCGAGATCGAGACCGAGACCCAGGTCCGAGATCGAGACCTATGTCCGAAACCGAGACCGAGGTCCGAGATCGAGACCCAGACCCAGGTCCGAGATCTAGACCAACCACAGACCCACAGACCCGCGCAGACCTCACAGGGGACCCCAAGGGGGGCAGGGGGCGGCATTCTGGTTACCGCCCCCGTATTAGGGAGCAAACCCAGTACGGCAGGCGTACTGCCTTCGGAGGAGGAGGCGGAGGAGGAGGAAGAGTTAGCCCTAAGGGTTCGGCGTTTCGGAGCGCTCTCGGGATACGCCAGCCGGCGTTGCGCGTGACTCAGCGGCTCGGGAACGAGGCCGAGGTCCGAGACCGAGACCGAGGTGCGAGACCCAGACCGAGATCGTGACCCAGGTCCGAGGTCCGAGACCGAGGTGCGAGACCCAGACCGAGATCGAGACCCAGGTCCGAGGTCCGAGACCGAGACCGAGACCCAGACCGAGATCGAGACCCAGGTCCGAGGTCCGAGATCGAGACCGAGACCCAGGTCCGAGATCGAGGTCCGAGACCCAGACCGAGATCGAGACCCAGGTCCGTGACCGAGATCCAGACCTAGGTCCGACATCGAATCCAAGGTCCGAGATCGAGACCCAGACCTAGGTCCGAGATCGAATCCTAGGTCCGAGATCGAGACCCAGGTCCGAGAACGAGAACGAGACCACAGACCCACAGACCCGCGCAGACCTCACAGGGGACCCAAGGGGGGGCAGGGGGCGGCATTCTGGTTCGTACTTTTCGACCCATCCAGACCCATCCACGGCCTACAGAAATCCATCCTAAGGGGGGCCAGATCAGCATTTTTTGTTTCCACAGGGGTATTCGGATATAAGGGCCCCGAATCGCAGGTTCGCTGAATCGCAGTTTCAAAGGAGTGACCGACGTGCCAGCTCATAGGTCGTGAACCGCCACCTCATCACATTGATTAGCCGGCTCAAAGGTTGTACAACGCCACCTCATCGAATATCTGTGGCGCCTGCGCATGCTAGACCCAGGCGCAGGCGCTGGAGAAGTGGGCAGCAAGGAGCGAGATACTCGCAACCTCGGAATTTCGAAAACTATAAGCCCAATGATGCGAACGGCTTCCTCTCTTTCTTTTACAATGCTGCATATACGTCTGTCTCTTTGCGGGCCTCCAATTATCCAACCTCTTACACAGTGGCCCCATCAAAATGTTGATAGCCCTCATGGTATCCCTAACCGAGTGGGTTACAGGATGGTGCGCTGTCAGCAGAAACGCGCCGCAATTGGTGTTGAATCAGGAAGCGCTTGGGGATAGGGCAGTTACCTGCTCACTGGGCTGTCCTAGCGCAACAAGGTGGTGGGGTGGAGCCGGTGTTGAAATCTTACCTGCGCGCCTTGTTAAGGCGCACGTACTATCTTCCGGCTCCTTTTATACCTGCCCCCGATTAAGTCTGCTCCTGCTTCTGTCCATGTCCCGGTTTCTGTCTCTGCCCCACTCTTAACCATTGGATACAGTTCTCGGTATACTCAGATCGTGCAGGATACCATGGCGTGGACCTGACAAACTCGATGGGAAGGATCTGTCCCCCTCTTGTCCACACACACACACTTCAGCACTCACACACTTCAGCGCACACACACACACACACACACACGCGCACAAACACACACATATACACACGCACACACACTGACGCACACACGTACATACACACAAACACATGTTTCCATCTTGTAAAATGCTACACCTGGGCATCGGTGCCACGATTTTTAATGTTTATGCCAAAATCCTTATGCATATCACTGACCCCCACCCCCACCCCCACCCCGGCGAAGTTTCGGTGCTCTGGGGTGCCGGAAAAAGAATTTGCATCGGAGGGGGCAAGTCATGGTGCATGGTGGATGTTTTTTCGTCAGTGCGAATTGCGATCATGACGACATGAGGCCATGTATTAGTTATATCAATAAATGCAATCCATCTATCCACTATGGATTGTCAAATTGCAGCCATCATTTTGAGACCAAGGGCAAATTATGCGGCTACCACAATAGATAATTTGATTCAGGACTTGTTACATTGAATACCACACAATCCTATGTATTTAAATTTCCCCAAATACCTCAAATTTCGTCTGATCTAACATTTGTTTTTTCTTTTCAGCTACTAGCAGCAGCTTCTAGGCAGCTCCCTGAGGCAGCCACTAGGCTAAGCCTCACAAATCCAGCAGCTCTAGAAAGCTGACTACATCAGCTTCAAGGTGCACTAGGTTGCTTAAGGTTTGGATGCTTAGTCAGCCAGGGGAGCTCCCTAGAAGCTGCTGCTCGAAGCCAAAAAGGAAATCAATGATCTAGCCAGTGCTGCCAAGGAAACAATATTGGGGGCAATATCTCAAATATCATAGACATTGAATTTTTTATTTTCAGCTGCAAGCAGCAGATTCTAGGAAGCTCCCTGATCCAGCAAATGTGCTAAGCTCCAATATTTCAACACTAATAAAATAATATGATATGTCAGTTTCCAGGTGCAGTTTGTTGCGATATGTTTGGCTTGGCAGGGAGCCAGGGGAGCTGCCTAGAAGCTGCTCCAGTTAGCTGAAAAATGAGCTGTGTGTGACATGCTTGCATGGACTTCTTAGCAATCATATATGATTAGTGAATGTTAATCTTGTGTTGACGAATGATAAATGGTTGAGCTCGCTGAACCGATGAAGGTGTGGGGTTCAAATCCCTACTGGTGCGCTTTAGCATTCGCGGTCGCTGTCAGCGGCCATGTATGGTGGCACTGTCGGGGTTAAGTAGCAGCCTGTTCTCTACCGCCAAAAGACAGGGCTCCCTTAATACCACGCCCAACCAGGCGTTATCATTACTAGCAATCATGTATTATTAATGAATGTGGAGGGTCAAAATAAGTATTAAGCTGAAATGTAAGATGCACTTGGATGTGCCCTAGTTTACAACCCCAAAACACTTGCCTACCTTACTTGTGCCATTTACTAGAACTTCAAATCATCGCCTATCTCAACAACCCATCTCAACAGCCCATGCAATAGTCCATCTCAACTGCCCTTGCAATAGCCCATCTCTACTGCCCATGCAACTGCCCATCTCAACCGCCCATGCAACTGCACATCTCAACTGCCCATGCAACCGCCCATCTCAACTGCACATGCAAAAGCCTATCTCAACTGCCCAACTGAACTGGCCATGCAATAGCCCATCTCAACTGCCCATGCAATAGCCTATCTCAACTGCCCATGCAATAGCCTATCTCAACCAGGGTGGGACAAACCAGTCGGTTCTCCGGTATTGGGGGGTTTCCTGGTCGGTTTACCGGAGCTCAAAAATCTGAGTTCCGTTTTCGCAGCAACTTTCTGAGAAGCCTGTCCGGTTTGCACCGACCAGTTCTGAGCACGAGTTCCGGCCAGACCGACCGAGTTCGTTTCGAGTTCCGGTGTCCGACTCAGCTTAGTAGCTGACTAAGCTGAGTAGCTGTGTAGCTGACATAGTAACTCGAGCCTTGCAGCTTATCAACAGTTGGAACTTCATCTTCCTCAACTTCCCAACATTCAAACACCTGCCCTTCGAGAAGATGAAGACGGAACCCCTTTCTCCCACAGTAACCACAAATTCCCTCAGGGTTCAATTTGACAGCGAAATTTGAACTGAAAGCTATGGTATTTAATCGACTGCTCAGCAATTCGTTCATTCGAGCATCTGCTCGACTGCCCCCCCTTCGCCCTTGCCCTAGAGTCCTTGACTGGCTCGTCGCGTCTGTTGAAGCGACAAAAGGTGCCGTTACCCCGCAACAGCTCCTCCTCGCCCTCGTCATTGAGTCATTGACTGGCTCTTCGCCTTTGTTGGAGCTCCTTCTCCCCTCCTCCTCTTCCTCTCCTCCTCCTCTCCTCCTCCTCCATCCATTCATGCAATGCTTGCAGCCCTCTCTAACATAAAGACCAGGCATGTAGTAATAGGTTCAGGCTCAGTCAACATTGCGATGCCATGAGACATACCAGATTATCAGATATATCTAAGCAGAATTGCCAGCCACTTGATCCCCTGATGCCACTTGGTCCCCTGATGCCTCTTGATCCCCTCATGCCTCTTGCACTCCAGATCTGGTTCTAGAACTTTGTATCCATTCATGCAATGCTTGCAGCCCTCTTTAACATAAAGACCAGGCATGTAGTAATAAGTTCAGGCTCACGCAACAATGCAATGCCATGAGACATACCATTAAATCACCCAACTTACTTTCATTCTACCAACACAATGCAGGGTTCAAGACTTCAAGTCACCCCACTGTGGAGAGACAGTCCCCCCCCCCCCCCCCCCCCCCCCCCCCGTTGTTAGGCACATGGGTTTTACAGCCTAGTGCGACCTATATCAGTCGATCAATGTTGAGTGCAATTTGTGGCCTGCTGGCCTAATTAAATTGATCGCAGGTGACCCAGGAGCTCAGCTTTACTTCAAATGTTGTAGGGTTTGCAGGCTCCAAGTTCTAGAATATCATATCTTGCAATGAATGATGATTCCAATCTGCTATGGGTCTTATTTTTAAAGCAGAACCCAAATACGAAATTTTGTAACACAGAGGCCCTAAAATGACAACTAAAAGTGTACCGGAAGTTTTTAAACCATAAGTGCGGCCGAAAAGGGAAGGAAAAAAAAAGGGGGCGGTTTTTAAAAATGGCCCACGTGTACCGGAGCTCTAAAATCAGAGTTCCTTTTTCACATCAATTTCCAGGGAGGCCATTGTCCTACCCTGATCTCAACTGCCCATGCAACAGCCCATCTCGACTGCCCATGCAACTGCCCATCTCAACTGCTCATGCAACAGCCTATCTCAACTGCCCAACTAAACTGCCCATGCAATAGCCCATCTCAACTGCCCATGCAACTGCCCATCTCAACTGCCCATGCGATAGCCTATCTCAACTGCCCTTGCAACAGCCCATTCCGACTGCCCATGCAACTGCCTGCCTCAACTGCCCATGCAATAGCCCATCTCAACTGCCCATGCAACTGCCTACCTCAACATCCAATCTTGGCTATGCTTGCAGCAAAGCTTGCATTGCTTTTGCCCAGTGGGTCCTTAAGGACCACGTCTAGACTGAGGCACACCCCTTGGTGCAAGCAATACTGCAACCATGGGCTCATTGCCCCTAGGTCTAGTGGGGTTAGCCTTGTGGAAGGCCCTAATTGCATATCGCAAAGCTGACAAATTATCGAGCTTGCTTCTATCATCGGCTTGCTTGGCAGCTTGCATCATTTCCCAGTCGCGACAAACCCCGTGACTTGCTGCGCGCATTTACCTGCTGCTCCTCCTCATTCGGCTGTTTAGAAGCGCTGTACAAAGCAGAAACACGGCCGAGCCTAGAGTTCTGAAGGATATTGCGACTGGCAGCACAGAAAAGTCTGCAGATCATGGGTCAGAACTCGACTATGCTTTTTCGTGTTTAAGTGCGGAGTTATGATAGGTAGCATGTCCATTTGGCAAACTTTCATGGCTGGTAATTTGCGCGACGTTCGATGAGCAAGCCGAATGCGTTACCTTCTACAAGAACATATTGAGAAACAGCTGGCGCCACCCTGGCGAATCTGGTGGCAAAAGAAAGGTCAAGGTCAAGGCCAGGGCTGAGGCCGAGGCCAGGGCTGAGGCCGAGGCCAGGGCTGAGGTCGAGGCTAGAGCAGCCCAGGCCAAATCGCCCACAACTCGAGCCGAGGCGCCTTCCGCACCCGAGCCCTTGACGACAACTTGCAACATCTGCAATGCCGTGGTCCAGTGCCCTCCCAGCAACAAGGCAAGCCTTAAGTCGCACCAGGCCAGCAAGCAGTGCATGGCAGCCAAGGCGTCCAAGTCAGGCATTTTCCCCCTCTCCAAGTTCTTTAAGCCACTGTCTGGTGTTCCACCAAACTTGCTGTCACATAGTTGAGAATGATAGGGACACAAACAAAACTGGCTTCCAGCCAAAGCCCCAATCAGTATAGGGGCCGAATATCAAGAGCCTAGCCATAAGCGCAAATGTAGCTGAACTTTAACTGGATCAGGCTAGACAACTAGAGTACTTCATGCGGGTGTCGCGTCGATGGAGGGGTGTTTCACTGCCTAAGACCCCTTTGGCCCCACACCGTTGTATCTCATGAGACTCCTCTGACCGGCCTCTGACTGATGTTATTTATGAACTACACTTTGTAAAAATGTAAATGCAGATGAAACTCACTAGTTGCAGCTGAGTTGCAGCTTACCTATTATTACCGGAGTTACTTTCGTGTGTGTGTGGGTGGGTGGGGGGGTGGGGGGAGTTGTGCCAGGGTGGTGGTGGGGCAGGGGTCGCTTATACACTTATACATAAGCCAAACCAAGTTTTAAGATGACTAACTGATAGAGCTCGACGCGAGGGTTAGTATGCACCTAACTTTTATTACATACTTATTATTGGTGAGGAAGATATTGGCCTTTTAAGCCAATGGGGGGGGGGGGGGGGGGGGGGGGGGGGGGGGTAAGGGCAAAAAAAAACTTCATAGCGTGTGTGTCTAAAAATTACTTCTTGATGGCCCCCTGGAACTACCCAACTTAAGCCCACCCCACCCCACCCCACCCCCACGGTTAAGCGTAACCTCGATCCGCCTTGGTTCCACGCTGGAACTTTGACCGCAGCAGCAGTCACTTGCGGCCATAATGTGGAGATGAGCGCGAGCAATCTTGTAGATCGCGCAGTCACGCGCGATCACTTCAATTTCCCAGAAGCTCTGACGCTCACCGCTACGGATTCGTCTGGTCAAGGTTTGTTTTTCAAGCAGAACCAGCATGGGGGCATCAACGAGCACCCTAGAAGCTCCTGGGATATGGTAACGAAATAGAAAAGGACAGGGCCAACGACTTGGAGTCAGAACATGAACTCGGCCATTGCGAGACTGCTGCACGAAAGAAAGACAAGCCGGCGAGTAAATAATTCAAACGCTTCCAAGCTCTCGAACAATTGATTTAACGATCACATAACCCAGATTTCCCCATAACCCAGATTTCAGGGACAATCGGAAACACGAAGTTGTACACCGGGGTTATGCGACAGGAAGCTGACTAGAACACCAGTTACGAGTATTGCCGCACTACAGTTTGCGGGGTTACCCATAACCGTAACCTGGTCTTACGGAAACATGCTGAAAGTCAGTCCCCAGAGAATCAGCAACCTGTACTCTAAACCCTAGACCCGAGGAGATCTGATTCACTGGGGACTGGCTTTGTGGGAACTAATTTCCCCCCATCATCAGAGGGCCCCTCCGGCTAAGGTATCATACCAGTGACCTCCACCGATCATTCCGAAACTCCGGTTCCCAACTTCTGACACCTTCCTGAGCAACTCTGCAAGGTCGCAAGTGTATGGGAAATTCGATAACGTATTGAGTACGTTGTCCAGAGTTGTGTCTCATACCTTCCACATATCTACCCACCATACCTATCTATCTACGGTACCTATTTATATATATTCGGACTTGCAGATAATAATTTGGACCATTACATTACATTACATTACATTACATTACATGTTAAAGTCTACTTGACACCGCGAGGGTGTATGAGACTCTGTGCTTTAAACAAAAAGAAAAAGCACCCACAAAGCAAAAAACCCCATTACATCAGGGGTGTGTCGAGGACAAACAAACCAAACTCCCAACCACCGTTTTGGTGGCGTAGGTATTAAACCCCTTAGAGCCGGACCCAGATCTCAACCACTTACAGTGGCGGAGGTAAGAAGCTCATGTAACATTCAACATCCCAGTGGCGGAGGTAAGAAGACCATGTAACATTCAACATCCAAAGACAATACTTGGGACCCTATCACTTCCAGGCTGTGTTATCTTACTGATTTTGTTACATTCGGACCACAAACCGTATCCTGATTCCTGAAATCCAGGGAGGCAATCAATAACGTGATTTCTTCGCTTGTTTTAGACACGGGTTTTATTATAGGCTGCGAGGAGCAGCTCCCCTGGCTGGCTAATCAGCCAAAACCCTACAGCAACCTAGTGCATCTTGAACCTCCTCACGTTATCAAGTCTCTCGCCTTCTGAATTATTGAAGAACCTTGAAATTTCGCCCCTACAAGAAAATATGGAGGACAAATTCAATGGATTGATTTATGTTAGGACACCAACAACTGGGGGGGGAGGGAGGGTGACACCCCATTCCTTGGTATGATAATAATTGGTTTGTGGGTGCTTTTCCTTTTTGTTTAAAGCACAGAGTCTCATACACCCTCGCGGTGTCAAGTAGACTTTAACATGTAATGTAATGTAATGTACGTAACAACCTTCAGCTCCTATGATACATGATTGACACATGGCAGGTGAAGCCATAGTATATTGTAATATTGGTGAATTGGTGTATTGGTAAATTGGCGAATTTGTGTATTGGTTTGTTGGTAAAACGGTTTGGAGGTTTTGGGCATTGGTGGTGCTTGTGGTTGGGGGTGTTTAGTTGGAGATTGAAGGTTAGTTTTAGTTGGTGCCAGCCAGTATTCAACCATGGGGTAGCACACAAAATAGCCAGCATTACACAAGACAGCCAGCCACAGCACAACACAGTACATAGTACACAACTACACATTACATAATATAATAGACAGAACACAGCACAGTCATATTATACTACACAGTACATGGTACACAGCATAGTACACAGTAAAAAATACACAGTACAGTACACAGCAAAGTCATGGTACAATACACAGTACAGTACATAGTAAAGTACACAGTGCAGTACACAGTACACAGTGCATAGTACACAGCGCAGTCCTGGTATACTACACCACATGCTCCGTAGGCGATGCCATACTATGGAGATATACAATATTGATATTCTCACCCACCTGTTTGATTCTCTTGTACAGCCTATCCTGAATTTTGGCTATGAGGTGTGGGCTCCTTCTATTCTGAACAACACACTTATCTCAAATGACCATGCTTGTGAGAAATGGCATAGAGGTATACTTAAACAAATGTTGGGTGTTTGTCAATCTACTACATATAATATTATCATGGAAGAGCTGGGTGTTGTGCTTGACTTAAACAAGCTTTGCGCTTCTGGAACAAGACCATAGATAAAGAACCTGAGGATCTCATTAGAATGGCTCTTGAGGAATCTTTTGATTCCAACACTGGCTGGGTTCATGACTTACGTTGTGCTCTCCACAAGCTAGGATCCAGTAAAAACCTCAACATTTTGGAGGCTGTCGATGTCGAAGGTATTATGCCTGAAGTTTTTGAATCATGGAGTTTTAAGTACCCAAGTGACACCAATGCAGTCAGAGGCATCCCTGATGAGAGAAGGGTTGGCTTTAAACGCCTCCGATACCAGAAATTGTTCGCAGCCAACAGCAATGATGAGAATGGCTTGATTCCCTTTACATCTGCCTTACATAAGCAGGATCAGATTCGTTCTATAGCACAGTCTAGAATGGGTTCCCATTGGCTGAACACAGAAAGAATGAGGATGGTGGATAGAGCACACCTCCCTCGTTCAATGAGACACTGTCAAATGTGTGGGTTCCAAAAACCTGAGGATAAAATGCATATGTTTGAGTGCCTTTTTTATAATGATATTCGCCTCCGCTACCAGAAGCTGTTTACAGATATTTATAGGCATGTCCATGAGGATACCGACTTAACCGTATGGAATGTGGAATCGCAGAATTCCACATTCAGAACCTTTATGAATGGAAATGGCACTAAGACTTTCTGGAGCAACCTAGCCGACTATCTTTCTACTTGTAGAAGAGCAAGACAGGAAGCCCTGGACTGCTTAGTTGCACCGTATTTTATTATCCCTTTTTCTTCTTCTTGTGACTTCTCATTTGTTAGCTTCTTACCTCCGCCACTGTAAGTGGTTGAGATCTGGGTCCTGCTCTAGGGGGGTTAATACCTACGCCGCCAAAACGGTGGTTGGGAGTTTGGTTTGTTTGTCCTCGACACACCCCTAATGTAATGGGTGTTTTGCTTTGTTGGTGCTTTTTCTTTTTGTTTAAAGCACAGAGTCTCATACACCCTCGCGGTGTCAAGTAGACTTTAACATGTAATGTAATGTAATGTAATGTACATAACAACCTTCAGCTCCTATGATACATGATTGACACATGGCAGGTGAAGCCATAGTATATTGTAATATTGGTGAATTGGTGTATTGGTAAATTGGCGAATTTGTGTATTGGTTTGTTGGTAAAACGGTTTGGAGGTTTTGGGCATTGGTGGTGCTTGTGGTTGGGGGTGTTTAGTTGGAGATTGAAGGTTAGTTTTAGTTGGTGCCAGCCAGTATTCAACCATGGGGTAGCACACAAAATAGCCAGCATTACACAAGACAGCCAGCCACAGCACAACACAGTACATAGTACACAACTACACATTACATAATATAATAGACAGAACACAGCACAGTCATATTATACTACACAGTACATGGTACACAGCATAGTACACAGTAAAAAATACACAGTACAGTACACAGCAAAGTCATGGTACAATACACAGTGCAGTACATAGTAAAGTACACAGTGCAGTACACAGTACACAGTGCATAGTACACAGCGCAGTCCTGGTATACTACACCACATGCTCCGTAGGCGATGCCATACTATGGAGATATACAATATTGATATTCTCACCCACCTGTTTGATTCTCTTGTACAGCCTATCCTGAATTTTGGCTATGAGGTGTGGGCTCCTTCTATTCTGAACAACACACTTATCTCAAATGACCATGCTTGTGAGAAATGGCATAGAGGTATACTTAAACAAATGTTGGGTGTTTGTCAATCTACTACATATAATATTATCATGGAAGAGCTGGGTGTTGTGCTTGACCTAAACAAGCTTTGCGCTTCTGGAACAAGACCATTGATAAAGAACCTGAGGATCTCATTATAATGGCTCTTGAGGAATCTTTTGATTCCAACACTGGCTGGGTTCATGACTATCAGCATGAATAGCGGTGCTCTCGCTTGTTTTATGTCTTGGTGACTCCTTGTGTACTCCCTTAGAACTATCGGTCCTGACAGTACTATGTCAGCTTCCTGTTGACTGCGTCATCGGTTCTTCTGACACGCGCTGTCTAGCCTGTACCCTGATCAGGTTCCAGGCTACCGCCCCTTTCCTCCACTGGTGCCCCTTAATGGGTCTCCTGTGCTTGTAACTTATTCTCGTCTCCGCATTTATAGATTGGCGTGCTGCACACACAAAGTCCACTCTCCGGAGTGTTATCCAAGCTGATAGGTTATACGGCCCTTCATTTACTACCACTGCTTTGCGATGCAACTTCCGCGAGGACCTCCCGCCATTTTGAGAAACTCCATGACATGGATGGTCTTTCCTGGACGCGCGGGATGCGCAGTATCATTCTCAGCGATGGCTGCGACCAATCCTTCCAACGGAGGAACGGCTCCTCTTGATGATTGGCTAGACGTTTGTGCACCAGCTGCCTCTGCTAGCGGTCATGAGAGTCCTTCCGCCATCGTGGAAGTAACCCCCCCCCGGTCATTCCTCCATCTTCTCTTCTTTTTCCTCCCCTGCCGTCTGTCGCCTCCTCCCGTCTGTCGTAGATGACTGTGACGTGCAGACTCAAGTCGGCGACTAGCCTGGACATCGGTGGAGATACCCCGTCTTCGTCTGCTCGCGTCCTTGACGTCGCTAACCTTTCTCCGGTGTTTGAGGCTCTGCCTGCATACCGGAGGTTGCCAAGCCGACCAAGCTCCCTGCTGATGTCTACGTCGTCTTTGCCCCCTTTGCTCTGCCCAGCCGACGGTCGGCTCCTGGCATGAGCTTGCGCTCTAGTGGCTCTGTGCTACCTTGTGGAGAAATTTTTCGATCAAACTGGCGGATCGCCGGCACTGCCGTAGGATTCGCCAGAGGAGGACGACCTACGCGTCTGGACCTGGAGATTCTGGAGGTGGTAGGAAGCAGGGGGGTATGGTCAGCACCACTACGGGTGCTGCTCCCTCTACCCCCCAACCGGGTGAGTCGAGCGATAGAGGGGGGGACTTGAGATTGACTGATCATCGACGGCGGGATATTAGGACCTTTACATGCCTCGGCTCTGCTCTTCGCATCCTAGCGATAAATGTTCGAATTCTGCCCTTGCGATTTGCGATTTTCTGCCATTGGTGCGATTTTCTGCACCAGGTGCGACTGTCATTCTCGTCTCCTTTTTTCCCATACCTCAAATCTCGACTTCGACCTAACGCTTCCCCACCTTCTGTGATCCCAGGTCTCGCAGCGCCGGACTTCGCCCATGCTACAGGCCGCAGTGGACGCCGTCCTGGCCCTAGTCCAGCGGCCGTGGAGGATCTTTGGCATGATATCTTGGTGGATATTTTTCTCTCTTATGCTCCTTGTGACCCCTGGGTGCGTTCCGTGGTTCGTCAGAGGTTACTACTTTGTCTTCCCGTGCCCCTGGTTCCCCCCTTAGGTGTATGCCTTAGCTACGTGAGTTTGGGTTCAAGTGTTTGAGTTCTGATAGGGCTTAGGAATTTTTAGTTAAGTGGTATAGAGGCATGGTTGATCTCGATTAGTTGGGGCATGCATGAGTTGTTGATGATGACACTGCTCAGCATGGTGCTAGTGTGTTATCTTCGCAATCGCGTGTTCATCTAGGGAGACAAGACTCCTTCGGAGCTTTTCTTTGGGGTTGCACCTGATGTGTCGTTGTTGCGTTTGTTTGGTTGCCCTTGCTATGTAATCTTAGTATTGGGCAGTCACGCAACAAGCTAGTTAGAAAGGCATTATTTGGTAGACTGGTTGGGTATTCCCTGGTGAGTAAGGGTTATTATATTTGGGTTTCCAATGTTGCGCCAGTTAGTAGTGAGTAGTGATGTACTCTCTATCTCCAGTTCAGTTCTAAACTGTCTTTCTGGGTTCTCCCATTAGTATGGGTCCCCGTGCCCGCTTGCATCCCTCCTGTCATCAAACGGTGATATGTTATGTGTTACCGGTAATTCCCTACGCCCTTTAACAACCCCAATTGTTGTTGGCTGGCCTGGCTGGGATGTATCATTGTTGCATTCTAGACCAGGGCCTGATCTTGCTGTATTGTGTGTGAAGTTTTAGGGCGGGTGGGAGTTGGATATCCAACTATAATCTTAGCCGAATCTCAGGGGGTCGCCAGGCCCTCCTCTGTGCCACGTTTTAGCGGTGAAGCTTTAGGATGTAGACAGCCTTCGATCATAGTGGTACCTGATCAGGTCCATTGACTAATAGTCGCCAACCTCCGACCACCTCGGATGGCTCGCGGGTGTCGATAATTCCGACGCCTCCTGTCGTCCCTGGTGGATTACTCGGGTCAAGCCCATGTGATGATGTAGCCGTTGCCGAATGGGTAAGTGATGATCTTGAACACTGGTCTAGCTTGAAACTGCGTATGGCTGGGGTGTTACAGTCAACCCAGGATTCATTGTTTTAGGTGCTGCTGGTTCTCATACGTAGGTTAACAAGGCCCTATGTGTGAGTGCCTATTCCTCAGCACCTCCTAGACTGACTTATAGGGTAGTCTAGATTGGTGGAGCGTTACGACGCTTTGTTTAGGCAGCTTCCTTTCAGCTGTCTTTCTTGGTTTTGGTGGAAGGTGGTACTTAATTCAGACCACCGTTATAGCGTCTTGATGGTTTCTGACTCTTAGTTCCATAGGCAGATGGTTCGTTCGGTGGAGCTCATCATAGATTAGCTATTTCTTTTTACTCCACACTGTTTTTAGATCACCAGCCCCTCATGTGATTGGAACTTTTTGTGGAGTGTAGTAGTTGTTTTCCCTTCGGATTTTACTGTGAATTGGTGGGCTGGGTAATCTTGCAGTTGTACTTGCAGATGTACCGCCGCTCACCTCTTTCTTGTTTTCCGAGTGTATTTCAAGCGCCCTTTCAGTCCATCCTTTGCAGTAAATTCTTTGAAGTCCTTTTTATGCGTTTACTATTTTTCAGGTGGACAATAGGTTTTATGTACTATGGTTGTACATCTACCCTTCTATTGTTCATTGAACTGTGTTTCCTTTGTTGGTTACAAGTTTCTTGAAAATTTTAACTTCGCATCCTTTGGATTTTTTCAGTTACTGCAGGTTTGGTTTGCTTGTGGTTAGGCGCTTGATGTGTCTTGAGTGCATGAGTTCTTTGCGGTGCGATACCCACCTCTTAGAATGTTTTTCGTTAGTGCCGTAGCTGGGGATTTATGATAATTAACTTTCATAATCTTCTTACTTCCATCTTTGAGTGAGAAACCAGTTCATCATGGTTTTTTCATCCCAACCTAGTCATGAATTCTATGCTAAGAATAGTTTTTAAGGTAGTGGATTTTTCCATCGACTTTTTTTTTTCTTTTTCCATCGTAGTCTTTAGTGTCCTCTTGTCTGCGTCCTTTAGGCTTTGATTCTCTCGTGTGCTGCTCTCACACGATATTTCAATCCGTCTCTTTGGTTATCATTGATTGGCGTTAGGTTCCTATTCCCGGATCGGGTTTTCTATACCGTTGTTCCCCAACTTTGATATACGATTTTTTCAGTCTTCTCTTTAGGTTAAGTTCTCGGTTCTTTCAATCACCGTTGTTCCCCTTCCTTTGGTATTAGGATTGATTTCTGTTTGGCCTCCCTGTGATTTTCTGGTTTGGTGCCTACTATTCTGGATGAATAGTATTTTTTGCGCTTACCATGGATGGTTACATTTCCATTTTGGTCTCAGCTCAGCTCGGTATGACCCAAGTTTTTTTGCTGCTACATTTTCGGAGTACTACAGTGGTTTTTTGGTTCATCCTTTCTCATCCTTTTATTTTAGACAAGGCTTTCTTCTGGTTTCCTGTTTTTCCGCCGTTCCTTAATAATTTTTGTTTGCTACCAGTTTATGGTTCTATGTCCCCAGTGCCATAGGTGGAGTACTAGTATTGTATGTCACCTGCGTCATAGGTGGAGTATCAGCATGAATAGCGGTGCTCTCGCTTGTTTTATGTCTTGGTGACTCCTTGTGTACTCCCTTAGAACGATCGGTCCTGACAGTACTATGTCAGCTTCCTGTTGACTGCGTCATCGGTTCTTCTGACACGCGCTGTCTAGCCTGTACCCTGATCAGGTTCCAGGCTACCGCCCCCTTTCCTCCACTGGTGCCCCTTAATGGTTCTCCTGTGCTGGTAACTTATTCTCGTCTCCGCATTTATAGATTGGCGTGCTGCGCACACAAAGTCCACTCTCCGGAGTGTTATCCAAGCTGATAATGACTTACGTTGTGCTCTCCACAAGCTAGGATCCAGTAAAAACCTCAACATTTTGGAGGCTGTCGATGTCGAAGGTATTATGCCCGAAGTTTTTGAATCATGGAGTTTAAGTACCCAAGTGACACCAATGCAGTCAGAGGCATCCCTGATGAGAGAAGGGTTGGCTTTAAACGCCTCCGATACCAGAAATTGTTCGCAGCCAACAGCAATGATGAGAATGGCTTGATTCCCTTTACATCTGCCTTACATAAGCAGGATCAGATTCGTTCTATAGCACAGTCTAGAATGGGTTCCCATTGGCTGAACACAGAAAGAATGAGGATGGTGGATAGAGCACACCTCCCTCGTTCAATGAGACACTGTCAAATGTGTGGGTTCCAAAAACCTGAGGATGAAATGCATATGTTTGAGTGCCTTTTTTATAATGATATTCGCCTCCGCTACCAGAAGCTGTTTACAGATATTTATAGGCATGTCCATGAGGATACCGACTTAACCGTAAGGAATGTGGAATCGCAGAATTCCACATTCAGAACCTTTATGAATGGAAATGGCACTAAGACTTTCTGGAGCAACCTAGCCGACTATCTTTCTACTTGTAGAAGAGCAAGACAGGAAGCCCTGGACTGCTTAGTTGCACCGTATTTTATCATCCCTTTTTTTCTTCTTCTTGTGACTTCTCATTTGTTAGCTTCTTACCTCCGCCACTGTAAGTGCTTGAGATCTGGGTCCTGCTCTAGGGGGGTTAATACCTACGCCGCCAAAACGGTGGTTGGGAGTTTGGTTTGTTTGTCCTCGACACACCCCTAATGTAATGGGGTGTTTTGCTTTGTTGGTGCTTTTTCTTTTTGTTTAAAGCACAGAGTCTCATACACCCTCGCGGTGTCAAGTAGACTTTAACATGTAATGTAATGTAATGTAATGTACATAACAACCTTCAGCTCCTATGATACATGATTGACACATGGCAGGTGAAGCCATAGTATATATTGTAATATTGGTGAATTGGTGTATTGGTAAATTGGCGAATTTGTGTATTGGTTTGTTGGTAAAACGGTTTGGAGGTTTTGGGCATTGGTGGTGCTTGTGGTTGGGGGTGTTTAGTTGGAGATTGAAGGTTAGTTTTAGTTGGTGCCAGCCAGTATTCAACCATGGGGTAGCACACAAAATAGCCAGCATTACACAAGACAGCCAGCCACAGCACAACACAGTACATAGTACACAACTACACATTACATAATATAATAGACAGAACACAGCACAGTCATATTATACTACACAGTACATGGTACACAGCATAGTACACAGTAAAAAATACACAGTACAGTACACAGCAAAGTCATGGTACAATACACAGTACAGTACATAGTAAAGTACACAGTGCAGTACACAGTACACAGTGCATAGTACACAGCGCAGTCCTGGTATACTACACCACATGCTCCGTAGGCGATGCCATACTATGGAGATATACAATATTGATATTCTCACCCACCTGTTTGATTCTCTTGTACAGCCTATCCTGAATTTTGGCTATGATGTGTGGGCTCCTTCTATTCTGAACAACACACTTATCTCAAATGACCATGCTTGTGAGAAATGGCATAGAGGTATACTTAAACAAATGTTGGGTGTTTGTCAATCTACTACATATAATATTATCATGGAAGAGCTGGGTGTTGTGCTTGACTTAAACAAGCTTTGCGCTTCTGGAACAAGACCATAGATAAAGAACCTGAGGATCTCATTAGAATGGCTCTTGAGGAATCTTTTGATTCCAACACTGGCTGGGTTCATGACTTACGTTGTGCTCTCCACAAGCTAGGATCCAGTAAAAACCTCAACATTTTGGAGGCTGTCGATGTCGAAGGTAATATGCCTGAAGTTTTTGGATCATGGAGTTTTAAGTACCCAAGTGACACCAATGCAGTCAGAGGCATCCCTGATGAGAGAAGGGTTGGCTTTAAACGCCTCCGATACCAGAAATTGTTCGCAGCCAACAGCAATGATGAGAATGGCTTGATTCCCTTTACATCTGCCTTACATAAGCAGGATCAGATTCGTTCTATAGCACAGTCTAGAATGGGTTCCCATTGGCTGAACACAGAAAGAATGAGGATGGTGGATAGAGCACACCTCCCTCGTTCAATGAGACACTGTCAAATGTGTGGGTTCCAAAAACCTGAGGATGAAATGCATATGTTTTGAGTGCCTTTTTATAATGATATTCGCCTCCGCTACCAGAAGCTGTTTACAGATATTTATAGGCATGTCCATGAGGATACCGACTTAACCGTATGGAATGTGGAATCGCAGAATTCCACATTCAGAACCTTTATGAATGGAAATGGCACTAAGACTTTCTGGAGCAACCTAGCCGACTATCTTTCTACTTGTAGAAGAGCAAGACAGGAAGCCCTGGACTGCTTAGTTGCACCGTATTTTATTATCCCTTTTTCTTCTTCTTGTGACTTCTCATTTGTTAGCTTCTTACCTCCGCCACTGTAAGTGCTTGAGATCTGG
This sequence comes from Microglena sp. YARC, assembly GCA_022414725.1. Lineage (NCBI taxonomy): Eukaryota > Viridiplantae > Chlorophyta > Chlorophyceae > Chlamydomonadales > Chlamydomonadaceae > Microglena > Microglena sp. YARC. The sequence goes on along the minus strand of CM039463.1, from coordinate 3,828,169 downwards.
GTCCTGCTCTAGGGGGGTTAATACCTACGCCGCCAAAACGGTGGTTGGGAGTTTGGTTTGTTTTTCCTCGACACACCCCTAATGTAATGGGGTGTTTTGCTTTGTTGGTGCTTTTTCTTTTTGTTTAAAGCACAGAGTCTCATACACCCTCGCGGTGTCAGGTAGACTTGAACATGTAATGTAATGTAATGTAACAGTACATAGTATACAACACAGTAGACAGTAAAAAGTACACAGTACAGTACACAGTACACAGCAAAGTCATGGTACAATACACAGCACACAGCACAGTTTTGGTACACTACAAAGTACACCGTACACAGTAAAAAGTACACAGCACAGTACACAGTGCACACTGCACAGCAAAGTCATGGTACAGTACACAGTACAGTACATAGTTAAGTGCACATTACAGTACACAGTACACAGCACAGTCCTGGTACAATACACCTGACACAGCACAATGCATAGTATAGTACACAGTACAGTACACATCACAGTCATAGTGCACTACACTGTACACAGCACAGTATTGGTTAAGCCATAATGTGCTGTGTACTGTTTACAGTGTACCAGTCCGGAGTATATCGCTAGCTAGTTGGGAATATCACTGTTCCAAAAATCACAATTCGGGAATGTATCGCTACCTAGAGATAAGCGTTGTGAGATAGTACATCAGCACTCATGAGCCAAACTCACACAGTCGCAGTGCGACGACTTTCCGACCAAAGGAACAATTGGCAGTATTGTCACCATTTACGGTATGTAGTTATGTACAAGATCATATGCTATCATATGATGCCGGCAGTCTGACTAGGCTAGAGTCACCATTTATAGTATATACAAGATCATATGATGCAATTTGTATTATATAAACCAATAGTACAGCCCCCAAACCAAACCATTCAACCGAGGTGTAGCATGGACACAGCTCCCCAACCCAAACCATCCAACCGAGGTGTAGCATGGACACAGCTCCCCAAACCAAACCATCCAACCGAGGTGTAGCAGGGACAGTCCCAAACCAATAGTACAGCCCCCAACCAAACCATTCAACCGAGGTGTAGCATGGACACAGCTCCCCCCAATCGATTGGGGGGGGCCCTACTCCAGCTATGTGTAGTAACTGGTCTTATCATCCTTAACGGTAGAACAGAAGGTGATATGCAAGGTGCACATACCTTCTTTGCAGATGGCATGGACAAGAAATCTGTCATTGATTATGCGCTAGCCGCCCCTAGTCTTCTCAACACCCCAGGTGTCAAGTTTAGTGTGGCTCCCAAGCATGACTGCCCTCTCAGGCCCGGGGGTGGAAAGTTTGACCACATGCCTATCACACTCCACATACCAGATGCTGCCCTTAGGCCTTCTCAAGGTACTATTAGTACACCTGCTGGTGGGTAAAAACCTTCGCCCAAACTGAAATGGAAAGACAACTATGTCCAGATGTATGCACACACAATTAAGCGTGATCCAGACGTTAACCGATTACTTGACAATGCACTCCATAGCTCATCTATGGAAGATTCAGAGAAGGGGATTGCTAGTGCTATTGAACTAGCCATAAGCAAATGCACACCATGTCACAAACCTGTAGCTAAGCGTAAGCACGGGCCCGTGAACGCATGTATGATGATGAATGCAATCGTGCTAGACAGGCAGCAAGCCAAGCAGAACATCAATATGGCTCTAGCTCTGACTTGGCTGGTTCTATGCACAAGGAGTACAAGAGGATTCTCAGAAGAAAGAAGAGGAAGTGGCTAGAAACACGCATGGAGAACCTTCATACGAATCTTCGGCATAATCCGAAAAGTTTTTGGAAAGACGTGCGTGAGCCTAACAAGGCCACTACGGCAGACATCACAATTCATGATTGGACTGATTATTTTGCAGACCTCTTTGATGTGCAAGTAGGTATTGATCCAAGTCTGGATGCTAGGGACTTTGTCCCTCAAGCTGATGGACCTCAGATAGAGGCCGCACCAACATGGTTATGTCAAGACTTTACCACCAAGGAGGTGTTTTCTGTTCTCCAATCCCTACGGAAAAACTCCTCCCCCGGGGTAGATGGTATCCCTGCAGAATGGTACAGATTTGCTTCCCATGAAGCCAACTCCCGATTTGTACAAGCTATGACTAACCTGTTTAATCTCATCTGGAAGACTTCTTACCCTAGCCAATGGGCTGCAGCTGCCTTGGTACCCGTACCCAAATCCAAAGGCAGTGTGTATGACAAGGACAACTATCGAGGTCTTGCTGTGAGCAACTCCATAGGAAAGATCTTCTCCCTTTGCATGCTACGTAGACTAGATGATTGGTCAGAAGAATTCAACCTCAGAGCCGCTGGCCAATATGGATTTAGAAGTGTAGGGGTACTGCAGATGCATCATTCATTCTTAACCATATTTGTAGATAAATATAGAAAAAAGAAAAAACCACTCTTTGTGGCTTTTGTTGATTTCAAGAAGGCTTATGATTAGGTCAACAGAGACTTGCTATGGGATTGCTTAGCAAGGCTAGGAGTCAAGGACCCCTATCTCAGTATTCTGAAGTCCATGTATATTCATGTTGTTATCCAAGTTCGCCTACATGGGGACATTGGATCCTCCTTTCCATCCCTTGTAGGAGTTAAACAAGGAGACCCCCTATCCCCACTCCTATTCGGTCTGTTCATTGATAGAATTGAATCGTTCCTCCAATGCCAAGCTCCCAAATGTAGGGGCTGAGCTTAGGGGAAAGATTCTGCAACTGTTACTTTATGCTGATGACCTAGCTATAATGGCAGAATCCCCGGCAGATATGCAAGCGATGCTTGACTGTCTGAGAGATTTCTGTGAGGCTACTAAGATGGCTGTGAATATAAAGAAAACTGAGATTGTCGTTTTCAACAAGCAATTCTGTGATGAGGCCCGCATGGATCCTGATTACAAATTTGTCTATGATGGAGCAACAACTTTCTACAAAGTTATCTTTTATCTACTTGGGATCCCTCTTTGTGGATGGTGACTCAAGCAATCGTGCAAAAGCTGCTTTTTCTAGGATGCTCACTAAGGCCCAAAAGGCACACCACATGCTCCGTAGGCGATGCCATACTATGGAGATATACAATATTGATATTCTCACCCACCTGTTTGATTCTCTTGTACAACCTATCCTGAATTTGGCTGTGAGTGTGGGCTCCTTCTATTCTGAACAACACACTTATCTCAAATGACCATGCTTGTGAAAATGGCATAGAGGTATACTTTCAACAAATGTTGGGTTTTTGCCAATCTACTACATCTAATATTATCATGGAAGAAGCTGGGTAGAACCCCGTTGTGTTTGCTTGGCTTAAACAAGCTTTGCGCTTCTGGAAAACAAGACCATACATAAAGAACCTGAGATCTCATTAGAATGGCTCTTGAGGAATCTATTGACTCCAACACTGGCTGGGTTCATGACTTGCGTTGTGCTCTCCACAAGCTAGGATCCAGTAAAACATCAACATTTTCGGAGCTGTCGATGTCGAAGGTATTTAGGTCTGAAGTTTTTGAGTCATGGAGTTTAAGTACCCAAGTTGACACCAATGCAGTTTAGAGACATCCGCTGATGAGAGAAGGGTTGGCTTTAAACGCCTCCGATACCAAAAATGGTTTCGCCAGCCAACAGCAATGATGAGAATGGCTTGATTCCCTTTTACATCCGCCTTACATAAGCAGGATCAGATTCGTTCTATAGCACAGTTTAGAATGGTTCCCATTGGCTGAAACACAGAAAAGAATGAGGGTGGGGATAGCACACCTCCCTCGCTCAATGAGACACTGTCAAATGTGTGGGTTCCCAAAAACCTGAGGATGAAATGCATATGTTTGAGTGCCCTTTTTATAATGATATTCGCCTCCGCTACCAGAAGCTGTTTACAGATATTTATAGGCATGTCCATGAGCGGGCATACCAACTTAACCGTATGGAATGTGGAAGTTCTGCGATTCCACATTCAGAACCTTTATGAATGGAAATGGCACTAAGTCTTTTGGAGCAACCTAGCCGACTATCTTTTCTACTTGTAGAAGAGCAAGACAGGAAGCCCTGGACTGCTTAGTGCACCGTAATTTATCATCCCTTTTTTTCTTCTTCTTGTGACTTCTCATTTGTTAGCTTCTTACCTCCGCCACTGTAAGTGGTTGAGATCTGGGTCCGGCTCTAAGGGGGTAATACCTACGCCACCAAAACGGTGGTTGGGAGTTTGGTTTGTTGTTCCTCAGACACACCCCTGATGTAATGGTTTTTTGCTTTGTGGGTGCTTTTTCTTTTTGTTTAAAGCAACAGAGTCTCATACACCCTCGCGGTGTCAAGTAGACTTTAACATGTAATGTAATGTAATGTAATGTAATATATCATATGCAACCATTCTCGCCTTTCATTGGTCAGTATTATATATATGATATTGCCGCTTCCTACATTTGATTACACCAGTCCCTACAAGCAAAGCACTAATGGCCGCGGCACCAACGTAACGACCAGACACGCCGTCAGGGTACTCCCATTGGACCAAGCCTCTATAGCGATTAACAATGCGTCTAGTGGTAGACCAGATTGCTAAGGAACGAAGAGTCAGGGTTCGACTCCCCTTAACGGTCGCTCTTGGCGTTGCAGTCGTCGTCAACCGCGATGGTAGCTTGTCCAGTTGAGTAGGAGACCGCTCCCACCCGTGTACGACGGGCTCCCTTAATACCAACGCCACACAGCGTTATCATTACCCATTGACCCAATTGGCCAAGCCTTTAGCCGCACGGGAAAACAAAAACAAACTGCGCTTTGTAGTGCAAAAAGCGGCAAAAATTGCTTGCGCGCCCTCAGGGGGGGGGTGCAAAACTGTGCAAACGGGCAGTGGGGTCTCAAAAAGGCAGAAAAACGCCAGCGCGCACTCGGAAGTACCCTGACCGGCGTCCATAAATTGATGGCCGACTGACACCAACCTGACATCAATTGGCAAGCATTTGTAGAGTTCAACGGAGCCACTTGTAGCCGAACTCAGTAAAGACGATTGTTTGAGTTTCAGTTCATTCAATGCACTTTCTTTTTATGCCCTTTCCTATCATGGTCGGACAAGTCCTTTAACCCTATTAGTCTACCCCTGGACAGTACATAAATAAAACCGACACCAATGCAAGCCTGGCACAACCAACACAGGGTAGGTGCCGTCACAATAGGCAAGAAATCGAATTGTATCATGATAATTTGCTACCGACGTATCAAGGCTAATTTTAGAAGATAAAAAAACGGCCCAATTATGACCATCGAAAAGGAATGCTGTAGAGTGGCTGTGCGTAAAGCCACAAGCCATGTTGGCCACTGTTTAATTTTGGGGCTACGCGTAGCGCCTTCCACCCAGCTCCATTAGCCGGACTGATCAAGCCTTAATGTTACAGCTGCTTTGGTATGACTTGTATGTGCAGCTTTTCAGACATCACCTAGCTAGTTTCTTGGTTTGGGCCCACGAGGGTGCGGTGAATGAGCTGTCCTTAGAAGCTGCTACGCGAGCCCAAAAAATAACACAGTGCATGTGGCCCTGAGCATTGGCAAAGCAGAGAGCAGATGTGCGTTGGCCTGGCGATCCAGTTCCAATGATGGGTGATGGCCACTTTTTTTTCTTGGCTATCATAACAGAGTACAGCTTCTATGGCGCTTTAAACACCGAATGTCCTTGGTACCTAAGCTGAAGCGAGCTATGGTGCCTGAAAGTTGAGCCAGCAAGAGGGCTGTTCTAAAATGCGAGTTGAAAGCTCTGGGTTAGACCCAGGGAGGCGGGCATTTTGGAGGCCGGCTAGAAGCTGCTATGCGCAGCAATCAAAATAAACATGGCAATTGTAATAGTATGGAGTGGAGGGTCATCGCAAGCCTATACATAGTGCGTGGCTACGGTCCCATGTAAAAAAAGCAACAGCGCAGCTCACTGGCTAAGAGACCACACGATTTTAGGCAGTGCTAGATAAGCTGATAATGCAGCTTGCAACGTGCGCTACCTTCTTCAGTTTTGGCTCGAATAGCTTCCTACCCGAGGAGCTGCCTAGAAGCTGTCTTCTTGTGGCTGAAACGCTACCTTAGCAGCAGGAGCTGCCTCGAAGCTGCTTCCTTGTGGCTGGAATAGCCACCCATATGCACCCCAGAGAAAGCTTGCCTAGAAGCTGCTCTTGTGGCTGAAATAGCTCCTACGAGCAGAGGAGCTGTTAGGAAAGCTGCTTCTTGTGGCTGAATACCTACGCTACACAGAGGAGCTGCCGTAGATACCTGCTTCTGTGGCTGAAGTAGCTACATACACAGAGGAGCCTGCCTAGAAGCCGCTTCTTGTGGCTGAAACAAAAACGCAGTGCACCACCGCACGCTTAATTTTCAGTACAGCTCTAAATATTGTAAGACATTAAATGATCATATGTAGTCAAAAACTTCAGGCCCCCCTTCGGTCAAACAGATTGTTTGGAGGTTCAGTTCACTAGTGCTTTTTTGCTTATCTAACGCCCTTCCTATACGGTTTGGGCGAAGTCTTTAGCCCCTTGTTTTGGCCTACCCTGAGACCTAACCATCAGCATACCCACACAGCCCTGAGTAGGAGACTGGCTTCGTTCAGAGTTGGACATCCATACTAGGCTGGCAAGTGCCCTCTGGACATTTAGAGGCTAGATGGCCCCAAAGGCACTCGAGCCTGGTCATGGGCCAAATACGCATATCCGGATGTGAGTGGTTTGTGTGTGTGTGTGGTGTGTGTGTGGGGGGGGGGTGGGGGTGGGGGTCGAATCCCACTAAGAAGCAGGTCGGTGTCAGGTAACCTAGGGCCTTACAAATTCTGCATCTGGAAGTTTTTTTTTGAGGCTTTATGTTTTAGGTCGATCTTCCAGGAACCAGCTTTTTATGTTTTTTTAGGCCATTTTAGGGGGCTATTTTTAGTTTTGTTATAGGCGGCAATTGGGGACAAACGGGTCAGGTGTGAAAGTCAAAAAAAAAATAGACGAGTACTAGTCTTGGGCGCAGAACCGTTGAATGCGAATGTGAAGCCCACTAACTGCATATGGGTAAGTCATGACCTACCGCGGTAATCATCTAATCTCCCACATCGGGATATGCGTTATTGTTGGGATACGGCCAATACAGGGCGTTCTGCTAGATGTCTGCTAGAAGGCACTAGTCAGCTGTACGGTCCCAACAGTCAGCAAGCCAGCAGGCGGTTTCAGCTTTTGCAACTTCAGCTTGTGTGCAGAGCTTTCCATCCCCTACATCATGACAATCTCTGGAGCAGTAACTCGCCACGAGCTTGCATTCCAGAGCCACCTTGGGGGCGGAACTTGCCGGTTTGAAGGCACCCGGAGCAGCCTGCCAGTCTGCTTCCTCTGCTAGGTAACCAGCACAAGTAGACACACTATAGGCATACCGACGCCCTCACGTCGGCCACGTCAAAACTCGTACCTCTGTTTCTCAGACCCGGGAACAGAAAACTGAACCTTTTCCATCGTCCCTAACTGCTGGCGATTGAACAGGAGCGCTTGTGCCCCGGCGCAGCACAGGGTTATAATCCCCATGTGAGCGGGGGGCCGCGCCCCCAGTTGCATCAACAGAGCTTCTGCCACAGGGCGTGATTGATGCGATCTGTAAGCTACAGCGCGAAGCGGTCTATTCAAGACGTCAGGCATGCTCAGCCTGATCCTGCGGCTGCGTTAAGCGGCATCGGCGTAGTCACCCATAGCATGGCACACTCAATTGGATCGGAGGCCTTGAAAGAGCGGGTGGCGAACACGTAACGTTGGTTGCGAAGTGGGACCACAACCAGATGGTATTAGCTGCGAGCAGTCTGAGCCGCTGACGCAGCATGTCAGCAAAGATACTGGGCAGAACCAGGTCCAAGGTGACCCAGTTTTCACCTTTCGACCCTCCCGTCGATGCTCAGCTCAACTCCCCATGGTTTTCAGCCGTCGAATGCAGACTGGTGGCCGTGATGGGGTGGCAGGGTTGTTTTTGTACATACCACATGGGCAGGTAGAAACACGGGTATCTGCACGTGTTTTTGGTATCAGCGAAGGAGAAGAGTAGTTTCGGTAACCGCGATCTTCTACAATTTTTTTAGGTAAACAGGATTTTAACCCCAGGGCAGGTGGGACTTGACAGGAGTCCGGACGCAGCTGTGGATCGACAATGAATGACACGGAGGACATTGAATGTATTGCTAGAGTTAATTTATGTGCACGGTATCTGAATAATCGAATCTGCAGATTAGAATCGTGGGGTAACTAGATATAATTATTTGTAGTATGTTGTGATATGTCTATATTTTTCGGTAAGGGAGTTGTCGAGGCATGAGCACTGCATTTCCATCCATGGAATGCCCAACTTTCACTCTGAAGATAAAGAAATGCTCTACTGAGAAAGTGAAGTAGATGTAGCACCTGAATCTTGGCAACTACATGGCCATGGTTGGTTCGCCATATTGCTGTTGTAGTGTTGGTGGGTGAAAGCATGCAAAAGGACTCGAGCCACTCCAGAGACCCCACAAATACTGGAAGTACCAGATAGCCCAAATCATTTACATCCCAATCAGGCACGTCCATATACTAGTGACATTGAGTCGGGTACGTCCTCGATTCCAAACAACACGACAACACAAATGTAGCTCTTATTTCTCTTGATGGCGGGATGACACGCGTGTAATTTGCCATGTTTGTTGAAATAGATCGGGCATATAATTGGAGCATAAATCAATTTGAAAGGAAGCGAAGTAGGGAGTGGAAGCTGCACATGGATGCACCTACCTTCGCTCCCTTTATTTGTAATTTAATTCCCCGGCCTACATGCGGTTTGCCGGGAACCCCCACCCTCCCCCACAACACAGTGTATAATCTACGTAAAATCCCCGACCCGACTCGGCCTCCCTCCACAAGGTCTTTCTCTGAGTGTTCTTTTCTTAACAGGATTACGGTGATACCCACACCAGACATTGTGCCACAGCGTAGTGAGTGCCCTGTATAATGGTCCTTTCGTTTTGAAGATTTCAAATTCAGGAGGTTTCTTGAGCCGTTTCTGGTTGCACCACACATGGGAGGTGTAGTTTACACCCTAAATACACGCTGTATTTACCTAACCTCCCTTCCATCCAAACACCTCGACCCACCAGTTCTGTTGCCCCGCGCTCCTCTAGAGCCATGCAGTAGATGGTCTGCCTGGTGGCAGTAGAACCTGACAATGTCGATGATGCTATAGGACTATTATAGAAATAGGGAGACGCGGCATAATCATGATATGAGTTGCCAGAGGCGAGTATCGATATGCATAATAAAATTGCATCCCTAGTGATATACGTATATTAAATGGTAACTTCAACCAAGTCAGCACTGGCGGTCTTGCATAAATGATATACATTATTGGCCGTAGTTCCCCCCCATGCAGTTAGGTATATTATTAAATTTAATCATATATACTGTCGGAGGGAGAGTGTTAATGCATCTCCGGTATATATAATTATATTATTATTATTATTATTAAATGAGGGATGGATTAATGAATAGTAGCCCAGTGCTGAGGGATGCTTTGTTTGGAAAACTTTCATGGGGAGAAGGTGGCAGTCAATACTCTGTTAAACGAGCGCTAGTAATATTAAGTGAAAATTGTCACGATGGAGGTGCCACACTTT
>CM039463.1:3707934-3817511 GCA_022414725.1 Microglena sp. YARC | reverse complement strand
CGCCCAGCCTATGACCCTTCCCCTGGACCCACCCCCCCACCGAACCCACCCCACCTTGCCCCACCCCCACCGCCCCTGCCACTGCCCCACATCTGCCCCCCAAACCCTGCCCCACACCCTGGCCACACCCCCACCCCCTGCCCCGAACATTCCTGCACCCCCAAACCCACCCACCACTGCCCCCCACCCCCACCGCCTACCCCCTGCCCCACATCCTGCCCCCCAACCGCCAAACCCCCCCCTGCCCACGCCACCCCCTGCTCCCACATCCTGCCCCCCCAACCCGCACCCGCCCCATGCCCCACCCCCCCCCCCCCCCCTGCCCCACCCCCCCGCCCCCCACTGCCCCACATCCTGCCCCCAAAACCGTCGCAATCCGCACCCCGCCCGCTCCTTGCCCCACTCCTGCTTCCCCACAGCCTGCCCCACATCCTTGGCCCCCCAACCCGTCACCCCACCCCTGCCCACCCTGCCCCACCTCCCCACACCCTAGCCCCACATCCCTGCCTCCAAACCGCACCACCCCTTGCCCCACTCCCTGCCCCCCACCTCCCACACCCTGCCCCACATCCTGCCCCCCAAACCGACACCCACCCCTGCCCCACCCTGCCCCACCCACACCCCCATGCCCCACAATCCTGCCCCCCAGAATGCGCACCCACCTCCTGGCCCCACCCCACCCCCTGCCCCAACATCCTGCCCCCCAAAACGCGCACCACCCCTGCCACACCCTTGCCACCACCCTTGCCACCACACCCTGCCCCACATCTGCCCCCTAAACCGCACCCACCCCTGCCCCACCCTGCCCACCCCCCACCCCCCTGCCCCAACATCCTGCCCCCAACCCGCACCCACCCTGCCCCACCCTTGCCCCAACCCCACCCCCACCCCCTGCCCCACATCTGCCCCCCAACCCCGTACCCCTGCCCCACCCGCCCACCCACCAGCCCTTGCCCCCACATCTGCCCCCCAAAACCCGTACCCCCCCCTGCCCCCCCCCTGCGCCACATCTTGCCCCCAACCCGCACCCACCCCTGCCCCCCTGCCCACATCCTGCCCCCCAACCCGCACCCACCCCTGCCCCACCTGCCCCACCCCCCACCCCTGCCCCAACATCCTGCCCCCCAAACCGCACCCACCCCCTGCCCCACCCTGCCCCACCCCCACCCCCTGCCCACATACTGCCCCCCAACCCCCGCACCACCCCTGCCCCACCCTGCCCCACCCCCACACCCTGCCCCACATCCTGCCCCCCAAACCCCGCACCCACCCCTGCCCCGCCGCCCCCCCCTGCCCCCACCCCCCTGCCCCACATCCGCCCCCCAAACCGCACCCACCCCTGCCCCACCCGCCCCACCCCCACACCCTGCCCCACATCCTGCCCCCAAACCCGCACCCCACCCCGTGCCCCACCCTGCCCCTCCCACCCCCACCCCCTGCCCACATTCCTGCCGCCCCCAACCCGTACCCACCCTGCCCCACCCTGCCCCCACCCCACCCCCTGCCACCATCCTGCCCCCAACCCTCCCCACCCTGCCCCACCCTGCCCCACATCCTGCCCCCCAACCGCACCCACCCCTGCCCCACCGCCCACCACATCCTGCCTCCACCGCACCCAACCCTGCGCCCCACCCCACCCCCTGCCCCACATCCTGCCCCCCAAACCCGCACCCACCCCTGCCCCACCCTGCCCCCACCCCCACAACCCTGCCCAATCCTGCCCCCCAACCCGCACCCACCCCTCCCCACCCTGCCCATCCCCACCCCACCCCCTGCCCCACATCCTGCGCCCCAACCCTTACCCCACCCCCGCACCCACCCTCGCCCCACCCCCACCCCTGCCCCACCCCCACCCCTCCCCAACATCCTGCCCCCCAATCCTGACCCACCCCTGCCCACCCCTGACCACCCCGCCCCTCACCCCTGTAACAAATGATTAAAATTCAAAACAGCCTTCTATCTCAAACCAATCCTGTAGAGTGATCGCATCCCCAACACACCATAATTATTATTAAGAAATTAGCACCACTTCATTTCCAAAAATACATGAGGATCAAGTGATTTTAATGACTATCACACGAAATAGTATGATAACATTATCAACTTGGGGCCGCATCAATGATATATGCCGTGCCCCGTTGTTAGGCAGCACACGCACACACACTCACCACACTCACACGTACACATATGTAGTACAACACACACATGTAGGAAAAATGCTCACGCACCAGCAGGTTGCTATCGTCGTTTTCGCTAATTTGATCTGGGAAAGCAGCAGCCAGTCCGCCATCATGGAAACGGATTCCTCTTTGCCTCCATCAAGCTGAATGAAATTTCAATCGCGTCCGTGTGCGGATGAATTGGCCATAGATAGGTGTCATGGTCGGCGAATGGGAGGAAGCAGTAGGACCTCGCACAAAATCGAACGGCAGTGGTGGAAGCTACGACAACGGAATCCCCGCGGTGGCTGGAGATGAGGCCCGAGGACATATTCCGCGGGCCGAAGCGTTTAGGGACGAGATCTCTTTGTCCGCCCATGGTGTAGGAATAGGTTCAAGGATAGCGCTCCAGCTCAATCCTGCGTTTGCGGCTTTCATCTTCTTGTAGGTCTCCCAAGAGGCTGGCGTCGAAGCTTTTGCCTCCCCACGAGGGTCTTGAATTGTTCGAAATCATCAGTCAGGATGCGACATTCACAGGATTAAAACGGAGGTAAGTTCCCTGAAGTAAATAAGTTGAGAGATCGAGGACAAGTCCTTAAGTCAAAAATTGTTACAATGAGTAGAAGACAGTTGAAAACCAAACTGAACACAACTGGCGGGTACTTCGCAAAGATACATCGGCGACGCTGCCCCCTGATGGGGCATGGCGTCGAGGGGCTGGCAAGCTAAGCAGTCCTGCAAACCAAGGGTCTCACAACAAAATGGCTTCCGTGGCCACCTGTCGCTCCGTTACGAGCACTCTCCGCCAATTTGTAGCGTCGCTTGCGACGCTGCATAGAACTTGCCAAAATTGATTTGATCCTAATTGTTCGACGATAATAGTTTGCGCCCAGAGGGGTTTAAAATTTGCGTCAATGCGCAGTCGGGCCTCAAAAAAATTGCGTGCTAGCGCGCAATAGCGTGCGTCATGTAGAACCCTGCAGGCATGTAATACCCTGCGTGCCTCATGTAGTACCCTGCCTAGTGTTATTTCAATAAGCCCCTGTGATTTATCCCGCTTGATTTGATCTCAATTGTTCAAGGTTGGACCCTGCCTATGAGGCTACCCCGTGGACCTGTAACATATAGGGCTAGGGGTGGACAGATAGTGGAACAGTCTGTGTGTGTGTGTGTGGAGGGGGGGGACAGTGGGGGAGGGGTGGACAGTGGTGAGACAGTGAAGGATAGTGGTTAGGGCTGACAGTGTGGACAGTGGTGGACAGTGGTGAGGTTAGCAGTACCTTTGACTATTTGGCTACCCCTGGACTAACATGCAATTCACAGGGGTTCTTAACCCCACTTTAAAGATGGGTGCAAACTTATTAGCTCACTGGGTCGTTTTGTGCTGTGTGTTTGTTTGTGTGTGTGTGTGTGCTGGGGTGGAAGACTGTTATGAGGCATTTTTAGGACTATAACTTACGGTGGTGTGTGTGAGGCGGGGGGGGCGGGGGGGGGGGGAGCTTGGATGGAAGCTGTTTTGGAAGGCGTTAATTGGGAACTTCTACTCGTACCGGTGTGTGTGTGTGTGTGTGTGTGGTGTGTGTCGTGTGTGTGTGGTGTTGTGTGTGTGTCGTGCGCGTGTGTGTGGTTGTGGGTGGGGTGGGGTGGGTAGCTGGAATGAAAGCTGTATGAGGTATTTATTGGACTTCTACTCGTTGGGTGTAGCGTGTGATATGTGTGTGTACGCTGTGTCAGTGTGTTCCGTGTGTGCCGTGCGTGCATCGTGGTGTGTGTGCATGTGCGGTTGCGTTTGCCGCTGATGCGTGTGTGTGTGGCGTGTGTGTGTGCTGTTTGTGCATGTGCATGTGCATGTGATGTTTGTGTGTGTGTGTGTGTGTGTGGGGGGGGGGGGGGGGCCAGTTTCAAAGTTAAAGACCCATGATTTTAATTCCCAAAGAGCTATGGAAGACAGCTGATGCAATGTTTACAATTGTGTTTGGATCTTCTGGAGGGAGAGGAGTGGTTGGCTTGCTGGTTTTTGTTGTTCTTCAAAATTATTTGCCTGTTTTGAGAACGTACTTTCCCAAGCTGAATTTGGGAACAAGTGTGCATGAAAATTAATTTGGAACAAGTTGGTGCCATGAAAGTTAATTTGGGAACAAGTGGTCATGAAAGAAAGTAATGGAAAGTTAATTTGGGAAACAAGTGGTTGCATGGAAAGTTAATTTCGGGAACAAGTGGTTTCATGAAAGTTTAATTTGGGAAAAGTTAATTTGGGAACAAGTGGTGCATGAAAGTTAATTGAGGAACAAGTGGTTCATGAAAGTTAATTGCACAAATGTGTGCCGTGAAAGTAATTTGGGAACAAGTGTACATGAAATTTTAATTTGGAACAAATGGTGCTTGAAAGTGAAAAGTTAATCAGATCAATCTGCACATTACGAATGCAGGGTCGTTTCGCTGAGTAGATAGTAGAACCCCCTAAGTCCAATGTTAAACCCTCACAGTCCTAGTTCCTTTGGACCAGACAATATCATAAAAAAAAAATCCAAACGCCTTGCAAACTATTGCCATACTGTGAAAAGAAGATTCTTAAATGAGCTACAAATGAAGGCAATTTCTTTTTTCAATCTGAACAGTGGGTTTTTCTAGTCTTGGTGGTTGAAGCCTCCTCCAGGGACAGTCTTTCGTGCTTTCTAATAGCTTTTCATTAGGTTTTGTAGGCCATTTAGGGCAACATAAACAAAAAACGTTTTTCATTGGCGGAAATTCCGCTGAAACGGTTGCGGTAAAAACTAGCGATCGCTAATAAAGGCGGAAAAAAACAGAATCCCTGACTGAAGGTAGAGGAAACACAGTCCCAGCCAAGGAAGTTTGGTGTTTAGAATTGAATTTGAATTGTTTAGAATTCTCGAATTTCGAATTTAATTATATTAATCCTTAGGAATTTGAAGATACCTTTTGTGCAACAACCAGTGTTACACAATTCAGGGGATGAAGGATAAAACATTTCTGCGAGAACTCGTACTTCGTACTTTCGTCGAGAATTTTGGCCTGAAAATCGAGAATTCTGGGACATTTGGCCTGGAATTCTCGGAATTCTCGACAAAGTACGCGAAAAACGTTGTCCAGTTCATCCCCAGAATTCTAGGTGCCCTCTCCACGCCCAAAAGGGGATTCAGGTTTGGTCGCAAACTTTAACCAGGTACAAAAAAATGCAAAACGGAGGAAAACAGGAAGCACACGGAGTGCCTTCCTGTTTTCCTCCGTTTTGGCATAAAAACTTTCCAGGGTTGTAACATGTGGAATGTGACCTGAATAGGGCGATGGGGAATCATTGTAAAGTACCGTATTTCTCATAGGTCTTATGTTGTCAAAGATATTGAGATTGTGAGGGAGAAAGAGAATCATGTAAAGTTCACATTCCTAAGAGCCTTATATGACAATATTTAGTTGTGAGGGAGATAGGGCTGGTTTGTTCATTTAAAATATGAGCTGTGAGGAAGTTTAGGGCTGAGTTGGTCCACAAAAGCACTCTTAATATGCATTTATCATAGAGTCCAAAAACGATTTTTTCTGCCCCCCCACCCCCAACCACCCTGCCCCACCCCTACCCCACCCCCACCCACCCCTAACACCATGACCCTTCCCCCTTGGACCCACCCCCCCCCCTGACCCACCACCACCTCTGCCCCACCCACCCCTGCCACTGCCCAATCCTGCCCCCCAAACCCTGCCCACACCCTGCCACACCCCCACCCCCTGCCCCACATCCTGCCCCCCAAACCGCACCCACCCATCCCCACCTCCCACCCCTACCCCCTGCCCCACATTCCTGCCCCCCAAACCGCACCCCCCCCTGCCCCACGCCCACCCCCTGCCCCACATCCTGCCCCCAACCCGCACCCGCCCCTCCCCCCCCCCCCCCCCCCCCCCCCCCCTGCCCACCACCCCTGCCCCACATCCTGCCCCCAAACCCGACCCCCCGGCCCCACCCTGCCCCACCCTTGCCCACCCTGCCCCACATTCCTGCCCCAAACCCGCACCCACCCCTGCCCCACCCTTGCCCCACCCCACACCCTTGCCCACATCCTGCCCCCAAACCGCACCCACCCCCTGCCCCACCCTGCCCACCCCACACCCTGCCCCACATCCTTGCCCCCAAACCGCACCCACCCCTGCCCCACCCTGCCCCACCCCCACCCCCGTGCCCCACATCCATGCCCCCAAACGCACCTCACCCCTGCCCCACCCACACCCTGCCCCACATTTCCTGCCCCCAAACACGCACCCACCCCTGCCACACCCTGCCACACCCTTGCCACACACCCCCCCACTGCCCCACATCCTTGCCCCCCAAACCGCAACCCCCCCTGCCCCCCCCCCCAAACCCGGGGGGCCCCCCAAAAACCCCCCACCCCCCCCCTGCCCACATCCCTGCCCCCCAACCCGCACCCACCCCTGCCCCACCCTGCCCCAAACCCCACCCCCACCCCTGCCCCACATCCTGCCCCCAACCCGTACCCACCCCTGCCCACCCTGCCCCACCACACACGCCCTGCCCCACATCCTGCCCCCCAACCGTACCCCCCTTTGCCCCCCCCTGCCGCCACATCTTGCCCCCCAACCCGCACCCACCCCTGCCCCCCCCTGCCCACATCCTGCCCCCCACCCGCACCCACCTGCCCCACCCTGCCCACACCTCCCCCCCCCACCCTGCCCACATCCTGGGCCCCCAAACCGCACCCACCCCTTGCCCCACCCTGCCCCACCCCCACCCCTGCCCCACATACTGCCCCCAAAACCGCACCCCACCCCTGCCCCACCCTGCACCCACCCCCACAACCTTGCCCCACATCCTGCCCCCCAAACCACACCCACCCCGCCCCACCCTGCTCATCCCCACCCCCACCCCCATGCCCCACATCCTGCGCCCCAACCCGTACCCACCCTGCCCCACCCTGCCCCACCCCCACCCCCTGCCCCACATCCTGCCCCCCAACCCGTCCCCCCCCTGCCCCACCTGCCCCACATCCTGCCCCCCAACCCGCACCCACCCTGCCACACCTGCCCCACATCCTGCCTCCCAACCCGCACCCCCCTGCCCCCACCCCCAACCCCCTGCCCCACCCCACCCCCTGCCCCACATCCTTGCCCCCAATCCTGGACCCACCCCTGCCCCACCTACCCACCCCTGCCCCTCACTGTTAACAAATTGATTAAAAATTCAAAACAGCCTTCTATCTCAAACCAATTCCTGTAGAGTGATCGTATCCCCAAACCACCATTAATATTATAAAGGAAATTTAGCCCACTTCATTTCCAAAAATAACATGAGATCAAGTGTTTTAATGATATCACACGAATATATGATAACATATCACTTTGGGGCGCATCAAATGATATTGCCGTTGCCTCGCGTTGTTTAGGCCAGCACACGCACACACACTCAACACACTCACACGTACACATATGTAGCAACACACACATGTAGGCAAAAAATGCTCACCGCACCACAGGTTGCTATCGTCGTTCGCTATGATTGGAAAGCAGGCAGCCAGGTCCGCCATCATGGAAACGGATTCCTCTTTGCCTCCATCAAGCTGAAATATTATGCATCCGTCCGTGTGGATCGAATTGGCCACAGATAGGGTGTCATGGTGGGCGGAATGGAGGAAGCAGTAGGACCTCGCGCAAAATCGAACGGCCAAAGGGTGGAAGCTAACGACAACGGAATCCCCGGGTGGCTGGAGATGAGGCCGAGGACATATTCCGCGGGCCGAAGCTTAGGACGAGATCTCTTTGGTCTCGCCCATGGTAGGAATAGGTATTCAAGATAGCGCTCCAGCTCATCCTGCGTTGCGGCTTTCATCTTCTCGCATGGACTAGGTCTTCCCAAGGAGGAGCCGGCTGCTCGAAAGCTTTGCCTCGCGTCACCAGGTCTGAATTGTTCGAAATCCATCAGTTCGAGATGCGACATTGTAGTGCACAAATAACTGGACGTGGGAGGTAAACGTCCCTGAAGTAAGAGATATACTAGTGAGAGATCGAGCGAGACAGTGTGTCCTAAGTCACGTAAAATTGTTCTCGTACAATGAGTAGAAGACAGTGAAAACAACTGAACACAACTTGGCGGTACTTCGCAGCACATCGGCCGACGCTGCCCCCTGATGGTGGCAGTGGCGTCGAGGGTGCAAGCTAAGCAGTTCTGCAAACCAGATGGCAGGTCTTGGGAGGGCACAAACACTAGGGCAATGCCGGCAAAGGACTTGGCAAAGGAAGTAACTGCTGCCAGTCGTAGAACGTAGGGGCAGACGGAACAATAAAGTGATAGAAACTGAAAAAACAAGGTGGTAACTTGGCAGTACATCGGCGAGCTGCCGATAGAGCAGTCGTTGTCGAGGGCTACCAGGAAAGAGGTACAAGGGGATGGTACTCAGCAGTATGACGACAAAACTACCCGATAGGGTAGTGTTATCGAGGATTACTGGACGCCGGCTACCAAAGAAACTAATGAAAGCGTTGATATAAAGCTGTAAACAAAACTTGCTTAAGAGGGATGAAGATTGGCCATACTGAGAAGTTTGGAGACAAGGCCTTATAGCGTGTCGCAAGTAACGCGAAAAAATTGGCCAGAGTGTGTCGGCTATCCGGAGCGACAGGCGCCGGAAAATCAGCGAGCAGCCTCCGAGGGGGGGCGGGCCGGGGGGCGGGGGTGGGGGGTGGGGTGGGGGGGGGGGGAAGCTAGGGCCCAGATCCAGGAACGCCGTTTTCTGGCATGTCTCTAGAACCACTAGTGATTGGGATTTTTTCGGCAGATCACCACTTCACCAGGTGACAACCACCGCGTGGTGAAATAATCGCAAAAACAAAACCGAATCATTTGTGGTTCTAAACCTCCAAATATTAGCCTCAACACGGCTAATAAAATCGAAAATCCGAAAAATAAGTTGCTCTTTTTCAGGCTCTTTTTACACTTTTTCCGAGCTAACAATATATTTCAACAAAGACGTGAAACTCCATACTCAGCCAAATGTTTAACGCTGGCCCAAAGAAATTTGGAAGGGTCCGTATTTGGAATCACAGACTAGAAAAAGCAGATAATTATGGTAAATTTTCCCCCCGAAATATGCCCAAATGGGCACCATATTATATTAGGGCTGTCAATTTTAAAACCGTACGGTATTTTCAATTACCGTACGATATATCGTGATAATACCGTACGGTATCGATACCGTACGATATTTCTATACCTTTTTTGGGGAAATCAGTGTAAAAGACCAAGGGATATAACAGGAAAACGCCGTTTACACGGTCCATACCACTTAAAATCAAGTCAAATGAACCAATACTGAGGGAGATAGAAAAAAACACGGGTAATATCGTGGGTCTATTACCGTAACGATATATCGTTTATAATATCGTGATATATCGTACGGTACAAGGCGGTATTACTATTTTCCTGGCCCAGACTCAGGTGCTTCCCGACTGAGAATCGGGTGGAACGCGACCCCTGCCTAGTGTAAGATATTTTCGTAGACCACAGGACCACAGGATATGGTTAAAACACGATGTATATCGTACGCTACAACAACGATATAATCGTTACGTAAATCCCCAAAATACCGTTACGCTGGAAAATCTTTTATTATTCCCCTTGTTAATCTTTCTTATCGTACGATATATCGTACGGAACACGGTAAAAATAAATACTGGGCGATATAAAGCTTGACAGCCTTACAATATATCATGTTTTTAGGAGTCTTGATTTAAGCTGGAAACAATACCAAGGTGCTAATCACTAGTTTGCACCCTCCCAGCATATGCTACCCAGATGGATTTGATTAAAAATTTGATGAGAAACATCACCCATTTGACCCTACCCCACAAGTAACCAGGCACACACACGGTTAAGTGTAACCCCGATCCGCCTTGGTTCCACGCTGGCACTTTGACCACAGCCAGCGGTCACTTGCGGGCCATAACTGTGGAGATGAGCGCGAGCGCTGCAATCTTGTAGATCGCGCAGTCACGTGCAATCCCTTCAATTTCCCAGAATCTCTGACGCTCACCGCGATGGATTCGTCTGGTCAAGGTTTTTTTTTCAACCGCAGAACCAGCATGGCAAAGGCACCAACGAAGCACCCTAACGAAGCTTCTAGGGATATGGTAACGCTACCTAATGGAAAAGGACAGGGCCGCCAACGACTCTGGAGTCAGACAGCATGAAAAAACTCGTCCATTGCGGGCCACGCGCTGCACAAAAAAGACAAAAAGCCGGCGAGTAAAAAAAATAATTCAAATACTGACCCAAGGAGGGACCTGCCACACTGACTTAGCTGCCCTCTTCACCAGATACAGAGCTACCTCTGCCGCCATTAACACCTCTCTCTCCCATACACCTCTAACAAAAACTGCAGCTGCCCTTGGCATCAACACACCATTCGCTACCTCCAACCCTCTTCAGCTATGCCCAAAAGCCTTACTACTATTGTCAGCATGAATTGCGGTGCTCTCACGCTTTTATTGACTTGGTGACTACTTATGTACTTCCTTAGAACTATCGGTCCTGACAGTACTATGTCAGCTTACTGTTGACTGCGTCATCGGTTCTTCTGACAAGCGCGCTCGTCTAACCTGTACCCTGATCAGGTTCCAGGACTACCGCCCCCTTTCCTCTGCTGGGTCCCTTTATGGTTCCACTGTCTTTTGTAATATTATTCTCGTCTCCCGCATTTATAGATTGGCGTGCTACACACACTAAGTCCACTCTCCGGAGTGTCATCCAAGCTGATAGGTTATACGGTCCCTCATTTACTACCACTGCTTTGCGATGCAACTTCCGCGCGAGGGCCTCCCGCTAATTTTTGAGAAACTCCACGACAAGAATGGAGAATCTTGGACGCGCGGGATGCGCAGTGTCATTATCAGGGCAATGGCTTGCGACCGTGTCCTTCCTTTGTAGGTACGGAATGGACCCGGGTAACAGTTGGTGAGGCCTTCTTGAATGATTGGCTAGACGTCTGTGCACCAGAGAGTGCTTGCCTCTGAGCGATCATGAGATAGAGTCCTTCCGCCATCGTGGAACATGTAAAATGATATGTGTGAACCCCTGCCCAATCAATCCCCTACCACCTTTACGGCTCCTTTCTGCTACTGTCCGACGTCTCTCTCCTGAGATTGAGGGACGTTTCTGATGCGGACTCTGCTGTGCTTCCACTCAGATTAATCCAGTACGCAAGGGTGGCGCCCTCCACCTCCTGATTGCCCGTTTGACTACGACTATCAAGAACTTGCTCGTCATCGCCGTGCAGATGGCTATGCTGATGACTCTGATGATGGTGATGAAGATCTGCAGAGTGCTATGAGTGGTGACTTCGGTGGAGTCCACTCCTTCCACTGCTACTCGAGTGTTCAATTCTAACCGTCTCTCCTGTGTATGAGCCTCTGTCGGCACCTGCTCTTGCGCCTTCCCGGAAGTTTAAAGCCTGATCGCCAGTCTCTGTGCGCCTCTGCTTGCGCCCCTTCCACCTTGTCCACCCGGAGGTGGCCCGCAGGCCGTCTTTGCTGATGCAGAAGTCTGCGTCTTTCACCTTGCCTCCGCGGACCGAGGTCTGTCTGGCTACAATACTCGTGCTCGAGAGGCTTCTGCTGCTGCTGCTGGCCGCGCATCCTTTGCTGGCCCTTCGCAGGAGCCCCCTCCACCCCCGCCTCCGCCTGTGAGCAGCCTCCTGCTCCTGGCCCTCCGCCATATGTGCCTCCTTCGCTGTCATGCGACTCCTGGGAGCATCTGCTCGATGGCGGACATCCTCTGCGTCTATCCCTGCAGGACTGCCGTCTTTATCCGCCAAGCTCAACATGCTGGGGAATCCTTAGGACCGCACTCTGTTACGGTAGGCTGGATATGACTGCCACTCAGGCTATGGTTTGTGATAGCAAGGGCTCGCCCTAGGCCTAGGCGTGTGATGGCTTATTCTGAGCTAGGTCTAGAGTGTCGGGCTTTTCTGGGACCTGTTATGCCAGGGATTAACTACCCTCCTGCTAAATGGTGTGACCTCTGGAGGGGTTGGGCGTAGGAAAACAGTGACCTGCGAGGTTACCAGTTTGTTTAAGGTGCCACTCCCTTTCTGTCCTGTTCGTCCTGATTTCGAGCTCATTGTGCGTGTTGCGCGTTCCCTAGATCTCATCAGGAACTTAGATGACCAGCGCGCTTATGACGCTGGTCTTGCTGCTGAGTATATTTTATGGCGATTCATGAGTCTTTTAGCTCCTCGGTGTGCTCCTCCTGCTGCTGGAAACTTCGGCCTCTCATGGTGAGTCTAGTGTCGATCCTGCACTGTTGGGTTTTCAGTGCGCTTACCCTATACCCCGCCAAGAGTTCATGATCTTATCCATGATGCTTGCCAACATGACGGATACCCTAGTCAAGGTGTAATAGGGACTTTGCTTCACCTCGGGATATCTTTTTGCATATCCGGAGGCAGCAGTCCGATGCCCTTGCCTCGCGTGTCCCTCTCTTGCTGAAGGAGTATCATGCTTCGCGTCATGGGCACTCATGAGCAGGTTGACGCTTTCTTTCGTCGGGTTCGCGGTATGTGCACTGACCTGCGCAGTGCTGGGTTTCCGCAGACTCAGCGTCACGCCATGGGCATTATAGTTCAAGGCTGCGAGTCTGCCCCGGTTCGAAACGCTGCGGATTAAGTATGGTATCTTGATATACAACCAGCAACCTGTTGAGTACTGGTCCTGTCTAGAGGAATATAGGCAGCTAGATATTCTAAACATAGCGCTCCCTCAGTCGGATCCCAGGCATCCTGGTTGGTCCCGGACCGCTCCTCAGTTTCCTGCTAATGCTGCATTTCAGCGGCGGCAGAAGACTGGTGGTGGTTCTGGGTCGACCAAGAGGCGCCTGGAATGCACCTGGGGACCCTGCCCCCACAAGGATGGTCACTCGGAGGACCGTTGCTGGACGAAGTTCCCTGCCCTGCGAAGGGTCCCTGGTCGTGCAGAACCAACGCTTCCTTCACCGTTGCCTGCTAACCTGGCCCTTCCAGGTCACCTTACTCCAAAGCAATTGTCTTCCTTGCAGGCTCAAATTGATGGGTTTGCTATGCAGAAGTAGCAGGTAAGCCCTGTCCTATTCTCCTGCACCTCTAGTTCTCAAATGTGTGTAGTCCGAGCCTGTCTGAGGGTGTCTGGCATGTGGATTCTGGAGCTGGAATGTCCATCACAGGTGATAGATCTTTGTTCACTGTGTTTGATGTTTCCACTGAATCTGCCATCAGTTCGATTTGGTGATGGTGGTGGTTCAACGGGCAGTAGGTAAGGGATCCATTGAGTTATGTAGTGATTGGTTTACCAACACCAATCATTCTAACTAATGTTCTCTACATACCTCACTGTCCGGTGAACCTCCTGTCAGTAAATGCTGTGGCTCATTCTCTCCACTGCAAGATTTCTTTTGATAGTATTAGTTGCACTGCCACTCAGGGCTCTTCTATTCTCTGGTCCTTCCCTGCCTCCAGTGATGGTGTTTTACAAGTTTGCATGTAGGCCTTGTTACACCACCAGTGGCTGTTCGTTTGGTGCTGACAATTACCCAGCTTTTGCACTTGATGTTGATGAGGACGGTGGAGTTGTTATCCCTACCACTCCTGAATGGCTGTGGCATAGGCGGCTGGGTCACCCCGGCTATGATGCCATGCACAGACTTGTCAAGAAGGGTATGGTTAAGAACTTACCCCTCTCACTCAACCAGGTCCAAAAACTGGCTAAGATCCCTTGTGATGCTTGTCAAAAGGCTAAGGGCAAACGTCTCCCTTTCCTAAAGCAAGCACTACTCCGATCAATGCACCTCTCCAACGCCTTCACTTGGACATCATGGGGCCAGTTCATATTAGAGGTCTGCGTGGGGAGTTTTATATTCTGTGCCTCACAGACCAACACTCTGGCTATGCTGAAGTGTTGTGCTTGAGGACCAGGGATGAAGCTCCCTTAGCAGTTCAGACTATCATCCTCAGATGGATGAATCAACTGCACGGGTTTGCCTTTAAGTGCCTGAGGTCTGACAGGGCTAAGGAGTTTATAGTAAAGTGGTTTGAGGATTGGCTGATATCGGTTGGGGCAGTGCATGAGTTATCTTTGGCATACACTGCACAGCAGAATGCAACTGTGGAGAGGTACAATGGGGTCTTACAGTCTATAGCTAGGAGCATCCACCTGGAGTCTAAGCTAACTAAGTCTTTTCTGGCCCTATGCCTTCCTAGCTGCGTGTTACCTTCGTAATCGCTTGCCCAATCAGGGAGATAAGACTCCTCATGAGCTTTTCTTTGGGGTTCAGCCTGATGTGTCGATGTTGCGCGTGTTCGGATGCCCTTGCTACGTTACGTTAGTCAATGGGAAGAAGCGCAACAAGCTGGACGGAAAGGGCCGTTATCTGGTAGACTGGTTGGTATTCCCTGGTGAGTAAGGGTTATTTTGTTTGGGTTCCTAAGTTGCGCCAGGTAGTAGAGAGTCGTGATGTACTCTTCTATGAGCAGTTTGATCATAACTGTATTCCTGGGCTATCTCCCTATGACGGGTCGCCGTATGTCTCTCGCATCCCTGCCGCTATCAAACGGACATATGCCTGTGCCTACGGTTTATTCCCTTGACCCTTTGCTAACCCCAATTGTCGACCGCTTCCCTGATCATGGATGACCTTGCGTCCCAGGTCAGGGGCTGATGGTGCTGTATTGTGTGTGAAGGCACTGGGCGGGCGAGATTCTGCAGTTCTTTCAGATAAAATCTTAGCCGAATCGCAGGGGGTCGCCAGGCCCTCCTCTGCGCCACATTTCGTCGGTGAAGATTTAGGATTACGACAGCCTTCGATCATAGTGGTACCTGGATCAGGTCCATTGACTAATAGTCGCCAACCTCCGACCACCTCGGATGGCTCGCGGGTGTCGTTCATTCAGACGCCTCCCAGTCGTCCCTGGTGGATTACTCGGGTCAAGCCCATGTGATGATGTAGCCGTTGCCGATAGTGCAAGTGATGATCTGGAACACTGGTCGGGTTCCGATACTGCGTATGGCTGGGGTGTTCCGGTCGACCCAGGCTTCGTTGATATAGAGGCAAATAGGGCCGGCCCTGTTCAACCAGGCAGTAGTTCTGCACTGGGGGGCTATACTACCGGTTACTGCTGATACTGCTGATATCCCGCTGCTCATGTACAAGTACACTGCTTGTACGTGGGAGCATACATTTCCACTTCCACTGAACTGACCTTTCAAAGCTGCCATGCTTCCCACCAACCCTGACAGGGATCAATGGCTCCTTGCTATGAAGGATGAGATGGCGTCCCTACATGCCCATGGCACTTGGGCGCTCACTCCACTGCCTCCTAAACAGAGGGTCCTGTCTGGCAGGTGGTTATTTGTGAAGAAGGTTGGGGTTGATGGTTTCTATTCGCTTCAAGGCACGTTTTGTGGTTCGTGGTTTTCTGCAGCGTCCTGGGTTGGATTTTCATGATGTACATGCCCCCGTTTCTTCTAAAGCAGGTCTGAGGGTGCTCCTGGCTGCCATCACTCATAGGAAGATGTTTGTTCGGCAGCTGGACATCAAGACTGCATTTCTGAATGCTCCCCTTGAACCTGGTCTGGACCTGTACTGCCACCAGCCTGAGGGCTTTAAGGTACTTGGTCCTAACGGTGTTCCCCTTGTGTGCAAGCTGATCAAGTCCCTTTATGGTTTGAAACAGGCGCCCAGGGCTTGGAGTATGGATGTCAAGCGGGTTTTTGGTTGCACATGGTTTTATTATGTGCAAGGCGGAACCTGCTCTGTATTTTAGGAGGGATTCTAATGGTGGGTGGAGCTATGTCCTAACCTATGTTGATGATTTTATCTGTGCTTTTAGTGAGCTGGATAGGTATGTTTTGCTGATCAAAGGCTATGGAGAAAGCTGGCTGGGAGGTCAAAGAGAATGGGTGTGCCGGTTCAGTTCCTCTCCTTGGACTTGGCTTGTACACTTGACTCTGACGGCAGGTGTGTTCAGATCAACCTCTCCCAGCACTCCTACATTGTTGATCTGGTGGAGCAGTTTGGTCTGACTGCTGCTGCCAAGCCCAGGTTTGGTGCCCCCATGAACAAGTCCACCGTCACTGACCCACCTGGAGAACCCCTGTCCTCTAATAGCCAGTACCTCTCTCTTGTTGGTGCTTTGCTATACCTGGCTACTTGCACCAGGCCTGATATTGCCTTTGCTGTGAGCTACCTGTCCAGGTTTTCTGCTCACCCTACCGTCCCCCTGTGGGGGGCAGCCAAGCGTTTGCTTTTGTATTTGAGGTCACATTCCCACCTGGGACTCACTTACACACACAGCCCTGATTTCTCTTTTACTGTCTTTAGTGACTCATCCTTTGCTGATGATGGGTCTGACAGGAGATCTCAGACTGGCTTTGCTGTCCTGGCTGGAGGGTGCATAGTGAACTGGATGAGCAAGAGGCAGCCTACAGTTGCCATTAGCTCTTGTGAGGCTGAGTATCAGGCCCTGTCTCAGGCTGCCAGGGAAGTGCAATGGTTGAAGAAGTTGAGGGTGGATCTGGGTCTGCCTTGTGATTTAGTTACCATTCAGGGTGACAACATAGGGTCTCTGAGATGGGCCAATGACTGGCAGCTCCTCCCTCGCAGCAAGCACATTGACGTTATTCATCACTACATCAAGGAGCTGGTGGAAGACGGTTCACTAGATGTTGCCTATGTTAACACCAAGGACACCTGTGCTGACCCCTTCACCAAGCCCCTTGATCCTGCTGTGTTCTGGAGGTTTATGCGGATGCTTGGGATGACCGCTTCTTCTTAGGGTAATTTTTTTTTTTTGTTACATCGGTTTCTTTGGTTATCATTGTATGGCATTAGGTTCCTATTCCCGGATCGGGTTTTCTATACCGTTGTTACCCATCTTTGATATTCGGTTTTCATCCTTTTCTAACTTGGCAAATTTTGGTTTTTGCCGTGTTTCATTCCTTCCTATAAACCTTTGGGTTTCCATTTGAAGTTCTCTCGATTTTTCGGAGTTCTTTGATTTTTTTTTTTTCAATCTGTTACATATAGTTCTATGTCACCAGTGCCATAGGTGGAGAAGTAGTATTGTATGTCACCTGTGTCATAGGTGGAGTGTCAGCATGAATTGCGGTGCTCTCACGCGTTTTATGACTTGACGACCTGAGGATCTCATTAGAATGGCTCTTGAGGAATCTTTTGACTCCAACACTGGCTGGGTTCATGACTTGCGTTGTGCTCTCCACAAGCTAGGATCCAGTAAAAACATCAACATTTTGGAGGCTGTCGATGTCGAAGGTATTATGTCTGAAGTTTTTGAGTCATGGAGGTTTAAGTACCTAAGTGACACCAATGCAGTTAGAGACATCCCTGATGAGAGAAGGGTTGGCTTTAAACGCCTCCGATACCAAAAATGGTTCGCAGCCAACAGCAATGATGAGAATGGCTTGATTCCCTTTACATCCGCCTTACATAAGCAGGATCAGATTCGTTCTATAGCACAGTTTAGAATGGGTTCCCATTGGCTGAACACAGAAAGAATGAGGGTGGTGGATAGAGCACACATCCCTCGCTCAATGAGACACTGTCAAATGTGTGGGTTCCAAAAACCTGAGGATGAAATGCATATGTTTGAGTGCCCTATTTATAATGATATTCGCCTCCGCTACCAGAAGCTGTTTACAGATATTTATAGGCATGTCCATGAGGATACCAACTTAACCGTATGGAATGTGGAATTCTGCGATTCCACATTCAGAACCTTTATGAATGGAAATGGCACTAAGTCTTTTTGGAGCAACCTAGCCGACTATCTTTCT
This sequence comes from Microglena sp. YARC, assembly GCA_022414725.1. Classification (NCBI taxonomy): domain Eukaryota; kingdom Viridiplantae; phylum Chlorophyta; class Chlorophyceae; order Chlamydomonadales; family Chlamydomonadaceae; genus Microglena; species Microglena sp. YARC. Next base: position 3,799,515 of record CM039463.1, on the reverse strand, counting down.
ACTTGTAGAAGAGCAAGACAGGAAGCCCTGGACTGCTTAGTGGCACCGTAATTTATCATCCCTTTTTTTCTTCTTCTTGTGACTTCTCATTTGTTAGCTTCTTACCTCCGCCACTGTAAGTGGTTGAGATCTGGGTCCGGCTCTAAGGGGTTTAATACCTACGCCACCAAAACGGTGGTTGGGAGTTTGGTTTGTTTGTCCTCGACACACCCACGATGTAATGGGGTTTTTTGCTTTGTGGGTGCTTTTTCTTTTTGTTTAAAGCACAGAGTCTCATACACCCTCGCGGTGTCAAGTAGACTTTAACATGTAATGTAATGTAATGTAATGTAATGTAATGTAATGTAATGTAATGTAATGACTTGGTGACTACTTATGTACTTCCTTAGAACTATCGGTCCTGACAGTACTATGTCAGCTTACTGTTGACTGCGTCATCGGTTCTTCTGACACGCGCTGTCTAACCTTTACCCTGATCAGGTTCCAGGCTACCGCCCCCCTTTCCTCCGCTGGTGTCCCTTTATGGTTCCACTGTCTTTTGTCATATTATTCTCGTCTCCGCATTTATAGATTGGCGTGCTACACACACTAAGTCCACTCTCCGGAGTGTTATCCAAGCTGATAGCTATTCATCCACCAGCCCAGCTGACCAGCACTTTGGCTCCAACCAAGATCCTTTTCTTACAATCTGGACCGGGGTCTCCCTGGTGGACATTCCTAGCTCCACTACACAAGCACACCAAGCGCTCAGGTGGGACCTAGCCAGTGCTGATCATGCTGAAAACACCCACAGCCCTACCTGCACTTTGATGCTCCTTCCTGACGACTTTTCTGCTCCTTACAAAACTCTCCTCCAACACTCATGGATTCACTATATTGACTCTAGACCACACTCTGAATTGTATACTACCTCTGAAGTCTGGCTGGGCAGCAAATCCTACACCCCACCCTCAACTCAAAAGCTGCACCTCATTCTCATATGCAACCCTCACAGCCATGCTACCTACTTTCCTCAACTCCAAGAATTTATTAACCAATGGACAGGCTACATGCAAAGCCTCTCCTCATCCTGGGAGCCTACCACTATTACACCACCTCCCACTCTTGCTTACCTCCTCTGACATTGTAATCACCTACCCACGGAAACTTAAATCCCTTGTCTCACAACCCTGGCCAACTTTACTCTACCAACACCCCCCTCCCTCTCTTCTTACCATTACCCACTCCTGCCTTCACCTAGCTACCCCCTCCTCAGGCCTTCAGGTTTACACAGATGGCATCCTAATCAAAGGTAAACCAGGGCACCCTAGCAAAATAGGTGCTGCAGTCTATGTCCCTGCTGCAGGACAGAGCTACACCATCAACCCTGGGGGAATAGGGGCCACCAAAACTAACAACAGGGCAGAATTGGTAGCCATTCACCAAGCCCTTCTCAATATTGACTATGACAAACCTCTTACACTTCATACAGACAGCCTCTGCTCTCTCCAACTTATCAAAAAAATGATTCATCACCCTACCACAGCAACCCGTTCTATTCATGCTGAACTTCTGCAATCAATTAAAAAACACCTTATTCAACGTATTTTGAATGGCTCTCACACCACTCTCTGCAAAGTACGCTCCCATACAGGTATATTTGGGAATGACAGGGCAGACGCACTGGCACGCAAGGCAGCTGAGCACCCTGCCTCCACCACTTGTACTGACAACACTGGGGAAATCCCCCGTCACAACGTTTACTGGCCCACAGTTCAACCTCCTCGCACACCCTTGGGAGATATTCCCCCACGCATTTTAGCACCTAACCTTACACATGGCATTACCTCTAACCTACCCACGAGCTGCCACCTTGGCCAACACCCTCTTAAAGGGATTTATGCAACCACCTGGGCCGATAACACTCCCCACCAACTTCCCCATGCAAGTTATAAATTTTGGACCTCAACCCTTATTCAACATAAAACTAAATTCCACATCCTTAAAGCCCGCTGGGGTAGACTGTGGAACCGTAAACTTGCATTCCGCTGGAAACTTCCTTATATTGCCAGCACTCACCCACCTACGAACCCCCTATGCCCCATATGTCGCACCTGTGAGGACGGAGCGGGCCACATCCTGGCGGGCTGCCCACACCGGACTTTCAAGGGACTCTATAATAAGACACGGCGCCGCAGTGCGACTCTTCCACAAGGCCATCTGCACAGGAGCCCTGGGATCCCGCAGAATGATCATGGACGCTGGCAAGGAAGAGGACCTCCCCAGGGGGGTCCTGGGCAATCAAGCGTCTTCCTGACTGGCTACGCCCCTCCACTATTACTGCAGAGGACTGGTAGAGAATGAGACCTGACCTTGCCGTCCTACCTGACATAGACTCTCCTACTTGTATGGCTGATAAAGAACTCTGGATTTTTGAGCTTGGATGCTGCTCTGATACCAACCATGCTACTAAGTTCATCACTAAACACGCCCAGCATGTTGAGTTAGTAAATGGCCTTAGATCGGCTGGATACCTCGTTCACTACGAAGTTATCACCATTGGAACAACTGGCACTATCCCAACCCCTTTTTTGACTTCTATGACCATACTTGGACTTAAGAGACCTTGTGCCCTTACACTAGCGGACAAAGTCCACTCCCACACCATCACTAGCTTTCAGAGTATTTTACAGTGTAGACGTTTTATGGAAGCACACCCCGGGTCGATACCCGGGGACTAGCACACAGACCGTGCCCCCCCTCAGTTTTTGTCTTGCCAGCTGCATTGTGTTGGTGCTTCATAACCGGGGTGAAAAACCCCCGTATTAAGTTGCAAATGGCATAATGTGGCCACGGTGCCTGACGGTGTCAGGCATCGGTGGTGATTCTTTTTGAATGTGGTGGCCCTACGGTGACTATAGCTAGCTCCGGCTTACGCTATGGTGTCCTTAACTTCACGTCCTGAGTAAACGGTATTACACGGATGTAACAATTTCAATTTCAATTTCAATTTCATGCTTTAGGAGTCTGATTCAAGCTGGAAACAATACCAAGGGGCTAATCACTAGTTTGCACCCTCCCAGCATATGCTACCCAGATGGATTTGGTTAAAAAGTTGAGAAGATCACCCATTTGACCTACACAAGTACCAGGCCACACATGTAACGGTACAGAACCCTTCACGGGTACTCTGGCCTTCTAGCAAGGCATACGGGTATACCGTACCCGTAAGCCACGTGACGAACGCACATGATACAGTACCATACCCATGTACTGCCTCATCTCTCACAACGCACACGTTGCGTACATAGACACGAGCTACTCGGAACGAACCCTTCTACTCCTTCCACGAAGACGTTCCTTCCAAGCTACTCTACATCCCTACCTAGGTAACCCTCCCCCTGTTCTGCTAGTTCACTCATATCAACATACACGTAAACACACATCACGCATCACGTTACTCTAGATAACCCCTCAAGCTGCGGGGAGCATCCTGAGCTGTTACACTGGTAGCGGAGCTGGTTTCGTTCCTTAGGGACCTCACGCATACACATACGCACGCATACAAAGTTTTTCTTCGAATTTATCGCACCCGCCAGGACATCCTGTCAGCTTTTCTGGCATTTGCTGCTCTTTTTCCTGTTCTTCCTGTGACTACGAGTACACGTAGCGCCTGTTCTGTTCTCGCAGTATCTGGTCCTGTCAGGCTCGACACGCCCTAGGCCGCCTGCGACCTGTCTTGCATGGGCATCTTTTCCTAGCCTGCCCTGACCCTGTATGGCCTACGCCCTCGATTCTAGCATTCACGTCCTGACCTTTTGGTCCTAGCTTCTAACGCTCTATTCACGAGCAGTAAACTCACGGCTGGATCAATAGTGCAGCATCGGCTCCATTTGCCACCTCGGCCGTACTTGCTTTAATTAGCGTACTTCCCGAGCCTGTCCTGCGACTCTTCCTGCTTGCTGCATCATCTATTGGTGCTGTCCACCTGCACGTTTGCTCATCCTGTCGCGCAATTCGATTCGTCGTTGTACTTTCTGGTTGCCCTGTGGTTCGTGCCTTTGCAGTGCTTTTATCCCTCATTGTATTCTGGACGAACGCGTCATATACAGTTACGCTTGAGGTAGTATCAGCTCGTTACGCTCGCAAAATTTACTAGTCCCTGTGGCAGGTGATATTTTGGCCTCTTGGAGTTGCGAGTAATTCTCCCGCTCTCGCCCACCACTCATCCCTGTCCAGCCTACTGACTTGTGCTGTTGCCTGTGCAGAATGGCATCCCACAGAACAACCATGGTTACCGACGCCGCGGGTGAACAGCCTACGATTTCAGTGGTCGACACCAATCCTGAAGGGATTGCGTCGTCTGACACTGAGCCCGACACTGAGCTCGGTGCGACGCTGGATGAGTCCGTCTCTGCCGACGCGCGGCCCTCTGTTTCAGTGGGTACGCTGCAGCCTCTGGTTGCCGGCTTCGGTGGTCTGGCGGCACCCTCGGGTGCGCCGACCGCTGCCCCGCCTATGAGCGCGGGCATTGCCCCGACGACGACGACGACGACGCTGGATGGGCCTTGCCTCGAGGTGGCCAGCGCTCGCTATCACGCTGGCGCGGAGCGCAGGCGGCATGAGCATATGCCTGAGCACCTGATCGCGGTGGAGCAAATTGGGCACCTCCGCGCGCAGCTCGATCAGGCCGCCATCGCCAACTCGGCCCTGACCGACCAGTTTACGAAGGCGGTATCCGCTAAGGACGCCAACATCGCTGACCTGGTGCACCGCCTCGCCGTCTCAAGCGCGGCTACCGAGGCCGCGTTGGCCAATGGCGATCCTGCAGAGCGGCAAGAGCTGGTTAACAGCCACTACTTCCTCGGCAGGGATCTGGCTAAGAGTCGCCAGGAAGTGTGCGACCTCCAGGCCGCTTTCACTCTGGCCGCGGCGGACGCCACGTCCGCTATGGATGCGATGCGCACGGCGCTCGAGGTTAAAGAGACCGACCTTACTCGATCTCAAGCAGGTGAGCGCAGTCTTACGCCTGATGGGTATAGAACCAACCTGCCTTTCTCGGTTTTCAATCCACTTGCTCATATTGAGGACACACCTTCCCGCTTGGGTACCCCTCGCAATGTTTTGCCCGTGAATCGCACACTGTTTCACCCCAAACCGACGCCATTGCCTAACTCGCCACGTCCTCCCCCCCATGCAGAGTTCGCCCCCATTCTCGCTGAGAACGCTCGCCTGACTGAGGTCGTCGCGCAGCTGACTCGTGAGAACACCGCCTTCGGTAAGCACCCAGTCGCTGCTCCCGCTGCTCCCTCTGCCTCCGCCCTTACCCAAGCGGATGTCATGGCCATGATCGCGGCGCACTTCGCTGCTGCGACGCGCAACGAGACGGTGCCGATGGACACTGAAGACCCCGCGGTTCTACAAGCGACGCTCTCTTCCACGGGGTTGGGAACGGCAGGACTGTTGGGCGCAAGCATGCGCTTCCTCAGTCCGCTCGTCAGGACGACGCCGCCCCTCTGGACCCCATCTCTGCGCGCAAGCAGGCGTTTCTGCGCGGCCGCCAGATTAAGGCGGCGCCTACCTATGCCAAGGCTGCGAAGACGGATGGTCTTCTCCACTTCCACTCCGCGGACCACCCCGTCGCGCCCTATGCCGATGCAAAGTTGGCGGCGCATATGAACGAGTACGCTGACGGGCTCCTCCTGGACTGCGAGCCCGAGAACATTGTGGAATCGCTGCAGGCGATTGATGATCTCCGCGACAGTATGACCCGTCTGTACAAGGCATCCAAGATGCAAAAGCAAAACTGGATGCATTTCATGCCTTTGAACATCAAGGACATCGCCGACAAGGACGCCGCCCTCAAAGGCTCTAAGCTGCTAGCCCACTACCCAGCGGCTGAGGCCAATGACGACAAAATGGACGAGACGTTGCCTCGTGCACCTGATAGGCAGGTGCGGGTTGCGGGGAATTCAGGGTTGTTTGATAAACTAGCTGTCGCTCTAGATCTGGTAGCTAGCCCCGGCGTTTGATCCAGAACCATTTCAAATCCCCGACGTCTATGCCCCTTCGGGTGGTCTCACTGGCAAAATGCAGCGTGGTTCAATCCCGCGGGGGGGCGCTACCCCTTCCCTGCCGACAGCACCGACCGGCGCTCCCGTACCACCCGACGGCCCCTTTTCGGTCTCCGACTACTCCCCCCCCCTCCCCCCCCCCCCCCCCCCCCCCCCCCCCCCCACGCCCACGCCCCCCCCTCCCCCCCCCCTCTCTCTTTTTCCTGGCATCTCACAGTTGTGCACGACCTCCTCTTAGGGTAACTCCAGCCATGGAGAGCAGGTGTCCAGAGGAGTGGGAGGTGTCCTACAACTGGCTGGAACAGGTGGACGAGGGACCGCCATCCAGGTAAGGCTTGGTTTGTTATTGACTGATTTATATATCAGTCTCTGAGTCAACATAATGCACACCGGTACCTTTCCCTCCTGGTACCGCGTTGCCTGCCGCCAGGCCACAGGCTAGCTGTGGCCTGCACGTGACTGCAGTACCCTGCAGTACACATCTCTATTCTATATGATTGCGCCTGTTGCGCTTAATAGCATCTTCTCCTCTATATATCGAGCCTATGCCGTTGTAACAATCTTACATTCACAGGTTATGTGCGCCATCTTTAGACGCTAACAAAGAACAGCCACTGATTTCCGCGTTCGGAATCAGTTCCCCTCTGACTTGTCGAAGGCCCGAGTTTTAACTAAGCATCTGGACTCCCTGTGCGGATCCTACTTCCCGCTGCTCCGCCTGCCGCTTCCTACCAAGAATCCTTGGATCTGCCCCTGCGTCCTACGACTGGAGCAAGCAAGAGCGACCACAAGTCACCGAAATCTATGAAGTGAGTATAGGACGACGCCCTCACCGAGACCCACACAGTGCTGTATTGATCTCAGACGATCAATTTGTCTACGACCCCAGCTTAAGAGAAGCTTCTGTCGTCGAACATTGCCGCTTGGCAACGTTCAACCCCCGGTAATCCGCTGGATCCCTTTGGATCGCCGATTCCCACACACACTCCATCCCCTCTTCCCCTGCCCCGCCCTCGTAACTCCCCCTATCCCAACACTCCGACCTACAACGCCAAGACTCCTACACAGAAGACCTCACCATGCAACCTCCCCGTATATTCACCGGTAACAACCTCTACAGCTGGCGCTGCGCCAGGCAGAATATCCTTCTCGCCCTCAAATCAGATAGGGATACCATTGCCATTGCTTTCGACTGCCAACAGGCGGTGGTCGCTGGCGAGCCTGCCGACTCTGATGGTTACCCTGCTGATGACATTACTTACCCTGTTGTTGCGGGTGCTGATCCAGCTGTTCCGGCTCGTGGTGTCCCCACCAGGATCTCCACCTGGAAGAACAACAAGGCCTCCAAGATCATCATAGATCATGTATCAGATCCGATCCAGCAGGCCATTCATGCTAACACAGATATGGCCACTAGAGCTTTCAGGTTCCTGGACTCCCTGTACTCTGAGGAAGGCAGCAGGCTAGAGCATACCACCCTGACTGCCATAATGGGAATACGTATGACTTCCACTGAATCCCTGCAGACATACCTCTCTAGGGCAGCTGATATGTATTCCCAGATTCCCAAGATTCTAGGCACCCACATCGTTTCTACCAGCACCTTTCTCAACCTTATTGTGAAGGGACTGAACTCCCGCCCTGAATATGATGGGTATATCAATCAATTCAACCCCACAGCTATCACCACCTTTGCTATGCTCCAAAGTGCCCTCTTCAGCTGGTGCTTAGTGAAGCAAGTTGACCCTGGACCATCTCCTGAAGAGGCTGAGATGGCAGCTGCAGCTTACAGGGCCAGGAAGCCATTCAACAGCAAGCACCTCCCATTCAGAGACAGGACTATCTCCTACAAGAAGATGATATGCTGGAACTGTGGGGGAATAGGCCATAGCTCCAGAGACTGCACCAGTGAGGACACTGACCTGTCTTTCAGGCCAGCTGACTCAGATGAAGCTGACCATGGATCTAAGTCACCTCCCAAGAACAGATCAGGAGATGACAAGGACCCTGACGACAAGAAGACTCCCAAGAAGACCAGTGACAGGAGGCGTCTAAGAAGATACCCAAGCAGGGGACGCCATGCCCACGTTGCTGATGGTGATCAGTCCACCTCCAACTCTGACAGTGAGGGTGAAGAACACAACTTCCTGTCCCTGGCACTGGATGAAGACAACCTCCAGCCTATGAGATTTGCTACACCAACCAGAGGCAAGTCTGTTTCATTTGCCTTGCCACCTGACCCCCTGGCTAATACAGCATTCTTTGGACAAATAAGTGCTGATGATGAATGCACTATAGAAGATGATAGAGAAGTTTTCCAGGCAGCACTGCAGACAGAATGGATCATAGATACTGCAGCACACTCTCATGCAACCAGTAACATCTCCCATCTGCATGACATTCAGGACCTCCCACAGCCTATTAGGCTGCAGCTGGCAGATCAAGACTCTCCACCTATCTTCTGAAAGCAGATAGGGAAGGCCAAGATCAAGGGCCATGGCAGGACTCTGATCATCCTGAACAATGTACTTCTTGCTGACTGCAACATGCCCAACATCATTAGCATTCATGCAGCCACCAGCCTGTGCCCAGACCTCCAAGTTCACCTGTCCAAGACCCAAGCCATACTCTCCATCCCAAGACCATCTGGTACCAAACTGCTCCTCTCATGCCCCAAAAGGCATGGACTCTACCTTACCCAAACTTCACCAGTCACTGCCAGTAATCCCTCTCTCCCTGTGGCCCCTCTCATTGCCTACATCATGATGGTTACCAAGCCTCCATCGACTCACACTGACTCTGAGACAGGGCAGTACCCACCCACTCATGAGACCTCCCCCAGTAGAGCTGATCAAGACTGCCAGGATCCCCCCTCTACCTCTGCAACGTCTGCACCCCACACTGATTTTGAGATAGGGCAGTACCCACCCACTCATGTGGAGGCAGACCAAGACCTCCAGGACTTCCCCTCTACTTCTGCTCCATCTGCACCCCACACTGATTCGTTCTGAGATAGGATAGGGCAGTACCCACCCACTCATGTGGAGGCATACCAAGACCTCCAGGACCATCCTCCTCCTATCTGCCAGTACCATTCCCCTTCCACTGCAGGCAACCTGGAAGACTCTGCTGATGATACTGACAGTGATGACATGCCAGAGCTCATCCATCCGGAGGTACACAAGCCCCAGGATGACCCTGGACTAGGAGTAGATGACCCTCCAGAAACCACTCCAGCCCTCCAACAACAGCTGGACAATCTGAGCCTACAACGAGCCAGAGCAGAGATGGAACTCCTCAGTGACCAGATCAGGACCAACTATGAGGAATATGATGGCCCCATAGATGGGGACGGGCCACTCAAGCCATCTGATCTGGACACAGCAACTACCTGGGACCAATGGATACTGGTCAACAGGTCACCAGACATTGGACTGCCGCTGGGAGAAGTTAATCAGAATGTCAACCACATCCACTTCTCCAACAACTCCAGCCTTAGCCTCACCCGATTTGGATGCACTTTACACCACCTGAACAGCAGGCCTGCTTCACCAGCTTTCAACATCAAGCCAAGGCCTCCACTATCCAAACTCATCACAACCTTCACCAGCAGGTTCCCCACCCTGCTGACCTCTGAAAAGTAACATTTCCCACACAGATCAATGCACAAGGAGCCATCTGATGCCTGCAGCCCTATCATCAATCACAATAGCAGACTCCAGCAAATGGTGCAAGCCTGCCCCACTGTTTCTACTACAGCCAGACCCACTCTACAGTGGGCCATCTGCCTTCAAGCTGCTATGGTCAATGCACATGCCCACACACTCTCATTCAGACCAAAGATGATCATGGACCCCAGGAGCTGTGCCCATCCTGGAGGCAAAGTGCTATGTGTCAACCACCTCAGCATGAACTGGAGCCCCATGGACTTCACCTTTATCAACATCCTTACCCCCCCCAGCCTAGCTCCCAAGTCATTTGACCAGTTCTTTGCCCAGATCTGCCAGCAACTTGCCCTTGATGGTTTCCCAAGCAAGCCAGGCACTTAATTCCAGTTACAAACATTGATCTTCATCTGTTGGAATAAACTTGAACACTCTAGAATTTTTTAAGGTTACTTGCCTAATGTACTGCCCCATGTGCTTCCACAGGCAGCACCCCTTCTTAATCTAGGATTATTCTAATCTCTCCATGATGTCTTTGCTTTAATTTAGGATCAACCTAATGTAGCTCACCCAAATTATGGGGGGACTAGTCCAGACATCATGTCTAAAGACAAATCCTCTAGTCTCGAATCCTGCCACTTCTCGTAACCAAGGACATCTTCACAAGCCTTAACCAAGCCTGGACTTTCCTTCCCCAGCTTCCCAGCAGTCTCCCTGCAGCCTATCTGCAGCCCTCTGCAGCACTTAGTCCAGCCCCATGGCAGCCTATCTGCTCTAGCCTGCAGCCTATCTGCAGTTTCCTTACACCTCCTCAGCAGCCTCTCTGCCACCTAGCCTGCAGCTTACCTGCAGTTTCCTTGCACCTTCTCAGCAGCCTTTCTGATACTTAGCCTGCAGCCTACCTGCAGTGTTCCTTACCTAGCCAGCTACCCCAGGAGACTGACATTTCTTTGAAGACCCCTGCTAAAGTGATTCCTTCCTTTCAGCTACTAGAAATTCCCAAAGTCTCCCTAGCTTTTATATTTTTAATTTTCTTATGCCCCTCAGTTAATTCCAGGAATTCTTGAGCTCAAGAATACCATGAATTGGGGGGGATGTTATTTACTGATTTATATATCAGTCTCTGAGTCGACATAATGCACACCGGTACCTTTCCCTCCTGGTACCGCGTTGCCTGCCGCCAGGCCACAGGCTAGCTGTGGCCTGCACGTGACTGCAGTACCCTGCAGTACACATCTCTATTCTACATGATTGCGCCTGTTGCGCTTAATAGCATCTTCTCCTCTATCGAGCCTATGCCGTTGTAACAATCTTACATTCACATGGTTGGAAAGGAGGGGCCTGGACACCTGCAAGGCGGGGCCAGAGGGAGTACGAAGAATATGCTAAGACACCAAGTAGGTGGGGCCTAAGGCTGTGTATTAGGCCCGGACAGCAAGCAGGTGGGCAAAAGGTACTGGATTAGGCCTGGAAACCAAGTAGGTGGGGGCTAATGTTGTGTAGTAAGCCTTGACTCCGACGTCGGTGGAGCCTAATGTTGTGTATTAGGCCTGGACACTGACGTCGGTGGGGCCTAATGTTGTGGATTAGGCCTGGACACTGACGTCGGTGGGGCCTGATGTTGTGTATTAGGCCTGGACACCAAGTAGGGGGGGCCTAATGTTTTGTATTAGACCTGGACACCAAGGAGGTGGGTCCTAAGGTAGTGGAATAGGCCTGGACACCAAAAAGGTGGGACCTAAGGTTGCAGGTATATAGAAGAGGCCCGGACACCAAGGTGGTGGGCCTAGGGTGGTAAGAGTAATAGGCCTGGACACCTAAGAGGTGGGGCCTCAGGTTGTAGGTGGTATAGGTCTGGACACCAAGGAGGTGGGGCCTAAGGTTGCAGGTATGTAGAATAGGCCTGGACACCAAGGTGGTGGGCCTAGAGTGGTTGGGGGAATAGGCCTGGACACCTAAGAGGTGGGGCCTCAGGTTGTAGGTGGTATAGGCCTGGACACCTAGGAGGCAGGGCCAAGGGTTGCAGATGGGATAGGAATGGACACCTATGTGGGTGGGGCCGGCCTGAACTTGTTTGTGAAGCGGAGGACATGGATGCCTATAGAGGGGGGGGCTCAAGAGTATGAACAGGTGGAGCCAGTTATGGAACTTGTGGAGCCACTAATTGACAACTTGAAGGTGGGACCAATTTAGGGACACCTTTGATAGAGATTTTTGTTGAACAGCAACTGACACAATTTATTATGGCTTAGCAGATGAGATTGCTACAAATGAAGTATAAGTTGGAGACAGTTATGGACACCTTGAAGGTGGGGCCAATTTAGGGACACCCCTCCTTTTAAGGTGGAGCCAATTAGAGGGACACCTCGGGAAATTATAGTCCACTTGGAAACAGTTTGACACCTTTGGGGGTGGAGACAGAATTTGAAGTAGGACATCTTGGAGGGGTGTCGTCCTTATAGAAGTATGGACACCTTGAAGGTGGGGTCAGTTAAAAGGTTATCCTTGTGAAGGTGTAGTCCACTTGGAAGCAGTTGGGCACCTTTAATGGTGGAGCCAGAATTTGCAGTAGGACATCTTGGAGGGTTGTCGTCCTAATATAAGTGTGGACACATTGGACTGCACCTTCACAAGGATATCCTTTTAACTGACCCCATCAAAAGTTGGCGTCAGTTAAAAGGTTATCCTTGTGAAGGTGTAGTCCACTTGGAAGCAGTTGGGCACCTTTAATGGTGGAGCCAGATTGTACGTTAGGACACCATGAGATGTGTAGTCTTGTATGGACACTTGGAAGGTGGATCCTGTTATGGACCACTTTTAAAGGTGCAGCCAGTCGCGGTATGGAGACCTTATGAAGATGTAGTGATGTCGAAAACAATTGGACACCTAAAATGGTGCAGCCAGATCTTGCAGTAGGACACCTTGGAGAGGTGTAGTCATGCTAGAAGTCTATGGACACCTTGAAGGTGTGTCCAGTTAGAAGGACACCCTGTGAAGGGGTAGTCCTGTTGGAAGCAGTTGGACACCTTTGATGGTGGAGCCGAATTGTGCGTTAGGACACCTTGGAGAGGTGTAGTCTTGTTAGAAGTCTATGGGCGCCTTCAGGTGGAGATGGTAAGAAGGACACTCTGGTTAATCCTGTTAGAAGCAGTTTTAAAAGCAATGTTGGACGCAGTATAACACCTTGGAGAGGTGTAGTTTTGCTAGTAGTCTATGGACACCTTTAATGTGTGTCCACTGAGAAGGACACCTTCTGAAGGTGTAGTCATGTTGGGGGCAATTGGACACCTTTAGTGGAGGAGCCATAATTTTGAGTAGGACACCTTGGAAAGAGGTGTAGTCCTGTTAGAAGTATATGGGCACCTTTAAGGTGGATCTGGTTAGAAGGACACCTTGTAAAGGTGTAGTCCTATTGGGAGCAGTTGGACATGTTCAGTGGAAATTAAAGTCTGACACCTTGGAGAGTCGTAGTACTGTTCAAAGCTTTTGGTCACCATTAGTGGCGGATCCAGAATGTGCAGTGGGACACCTTGTGGGGGTGAAGCCCTGTTAGAAGTTGTCAGACGCCTGTAAGGTGGGGCGAGTTAGAACGACTCTGTGTTGGACGTGGACACGTGGTGCAAGTTATCGGGCACCATTAGTGGGACATAGGTGTTGCCAGGTTCGCAAGAATGGCCTACCCTGTCAACGGTATTTTGGGGCATCAAGATTGCATGAAGTAATCAACACTGTGAGGGCTCGATTGAGTAGAATTTCTCAAACTTGTGTGTCTAGAATGAGTTGGATTTATCAGCGCTGTGAGTGCTTAAATGAGTTGAATGGATCAGGGCTGTGAGTGCTTGAATGAGTTGAATTTATCAGCACCGTGAGTGCTTGAATATATGGAATGGATCAGCACTGTGAGTTCATAAATGAGCTGGATCTATCAGCACCGTGAGCGCTTGAATATATGGAATTGATCGGCACTGTGAGTGCTTGAATGGGTTGAATTGCTCAGCACTGTGAGTGGTTGAATATATAGAATTGATCGGCACTGTGAGTGCTTGAATGGGTTGAATTGCTCAGCACTGTGAGTGCTAGAATAAGTTGAATTGGCAAGCACCGTGAGTGCTTGAATAGATGGAATGGATCAGCACTGTGAGTGCTTTAATAAGGTGAATGAAAGGATCAGCTTTGTGAATGCTTGGATAAGGTGAATTGCTCAGCAGTATGAGCGCTTGAATGAGTTGAATTGATCAGCACTGTGAGTGTTTGTATACATGGAATTGCTTAGCTCAGTGAGTGCTTGAATGGGTTGAATTGCTCAGCACTATGAGAATGCTTGAGTATATAATAATTGATCAGCACTGTGAGTGCTTGTATATAAAGGGGGCGGCAGGTAGCCCTAACCGCGGCCAAAAGTAGGACTAATAGTCCTAATAGCTGGGAGCTAACCCAAGCCAAATGTAGCCATCGAAAATCTTACCATGAGAAAGGGTAGGTCGCGACAGGCTCCAGCTTACCTTGCTATATGAACGGAATCACGCTTCGCGAATGCGAAATTCGGATTCCTTGTGAAAAGCTACACAAAATCGGTACCAAATAGCAACTTCGAGGACAAGTTACCGACATTAATGGCTCGAAACCAGCTATGCGAGCACGGCAGGTAGCGCGAGTAGCGCTAGGTAGCGCTAGGTAGCGCTACCCAGCTACCCCCCCCCCCCCCCCCCCCTCCCCTGCCGCTCCCCAAGTATATATGGAATTGCTAAGGTCAGTGAGTGCTTGAATGGGTTGAATTGCTTAGCGCTGTGAGTGCTAGAATAAATTGAATTGACAAGCACCGTGAGTGCTACAATTTACCATAACTAGTTCCCTTCCCTTCATGAGCGATGTTTGCTTTAAATGTCAAGGATATCAGCAATACGTTACCCACACCTTGAGCTTCTAATACTGGAGGTGTCTAAGTAGGAACGGCGTGGCTCACTAGGTCGGTGTGGACACCCCAAGTTAGCCAGGTTGGGTCGAGGAGTTAATGAGAGGGAGTGGATTTTAGCCAGTATGGTTGGGGGAAAGTTTGCGATTAGTTGGATCCAAGGTTGAGGGCTAGGCCTAGCCCAAGCCATGAACCCAACAAGCCAAGTCATACCACCACCCAATCTCATTCCTAGAAGAGTGTAACATTTTCCTACCCACGAGCAATCCATCCATGACTATTACCTGTCTCCTTGGGGGGGCGGGGTGTATTCTGCAGTACACGAAGGGTCTGCAGTACACGAAGGAAGGGGGCAGGTAAAGTCGTATGGCGTCGGAGAGATACACGATTGGCAACGCAGTAAAGAACAACGTGAAAGCAAGTAGAAGGCTTGGATATTTCCTGTGAGAAAGTTCTCTAGAGTTTTCGAAAAGAGCCCACCCACCACCCTTATTTGTACGTTCAATGTTCAAGTCCAGAAAAGATTGCATCGAAGGATTGCCGTACTAGAGGGAGGACTATGGGGAAGACAATTCTGCATGGCAAAGGTTGTTACACCACAAATTAGCCGGGCTAAACTTTAAAGGGAGAAAAAAATTTATTAATCATACCATACAGATTTACACCAGCAGGTGACAAGAGGGGCATGGCAATTAGCTAAGAGGGAAATGGGACGGGGATGGCCCTTGTTAGCCCTGTTGGGAGGGCAGGGAAACTTAGCTAGGTGCCTGGTAGGATGCAGGTACAAATCTGCAACCCGTGGGGTCTTGATGGCCCCATCACCCCATGTAGAGCAGCTGCTTGGCGGCCTGAAACAGCAGCCGTGGACTGAATTCAGTCGAAGGGTGCCACTCCGAAAGCTGTGGCTAGTCTCTCGAGCATACAACCCCTGTTATTCACCGGGTTTCACCGGTTCACCTAGAGTGACTACCTCCCTACTGCACTGTACTGCGATGCCGCTGCCAGCTATGGCACGGACTCTGATGCCGGTACCCTGAGGTGCCGCGCCATCTTAGTACTTCCTCCTAGCGCATTGATCGAATGCTTATCTAACTGTAAAGATCTTATCCTTACCGTCTTCCCCTCGTCTCTGTGCTCTGCACATACTCCGGAAACTCACAGGTTACGGCCCCATTCGCTTTAGATTGTTCTTGCTTGACGGTATTCCGAGCTGAAGAACATTTTGATTGTTGTCGCGCGGAGTGAATCAATTGAAAGGATCGAGTAAGGCTCTCCACCCGACAAGAACCTCCCCGCTGGGACACCACTCTTGTGCGGTATATCATCCGCGTATCCGGATTGATTCTGCTCCATTGAGCACCAAGCTGTCGTCCAGCACACACCCCCTCACCCCCCTGACAACCATCTCTACCTCCACTGCGCCCCCACCACCCCCCTTCCCATCTCCCACGTCACGTTGCTTACGCAACCTCAGCCGTCTCTCAACCACCTCCTGACCTATCAAACCCTCCAGATCTCTCCCAAGTTGGCCTCCACCTCCAACTCGCCCCTCCCCCCACCAGATTCCATTTTTCCCGCCCCAGTTGCTTCGCAATTTTTCACCACCTTTTCGAATCTCCTCCCCTCCCTTCGCCTCCAACCTCCCGAATCCTCATCCCCTGTTGCCTCGCAACGTCCATCCCCCCCCCCCCCCCTCTCTCCACCGCTCCAATAACCCTCTTTGTCAATGCCCCCAGCGCCACCCATCCTGCTCCGTGGCCACACCCGACGGATCTTATCCGGCTGAACGCCTGATGGGGGGCACCTCCAGATCGCCGATGGCCACGTCGCTGGATTAATTCCAACTGTCGCCTATCCCTCATTCTTCATCCTGCCTCTTCCAAGGACTGCGTGAAGAATCCCTACAATGGGACTACTTGACAAGGATTGCTTCATGCTATTTACTGGAATTAAATCTGACTGGTTCAGATGGGAGCACTACATCAACGACGAGCTGGACATGGCTACCGATAGGCTAGGTGACTATAATGAACTCATTACCGGGGGCTTGCATCATTGCTGAACACTTAGCCCCCCAAATCCTAGCCGAAGTAGACCATCTCTTTTCTCATCCCCAACTGATCCTTCCACACCTTGAAAGAATGTTTGGGACCCTGTCAGGCCACCTACATTGGTTTCAGGATTGCATGAATGGGATCCCTGATGATTATTCACCTCCTAGCCACCTTGAAGGCCTTGTATTCTATTCTGCCAATTCTACTTCCCTTGCACTTGCCTTGTGCGAAGTCAAATACGAAGAAGAACGTGCTCGTGATGTTCGTAAGCCCCCCTAGACTTTTGTTACCACAGGCACATTTGGAGCCCATAAAGGCTCCATAACAATGCAACCACCCTAATCATACACTAGGAGGGTAGTGTCCAGCGTTTCGGCCGACGTCTTTTTATACTACCTAATACTGGCACACTATATTCCCAGGCTAAACCATTTATTGCGTCTCAGGCAGCAGAGCTGGGGGTCCTCCTGAAGTACCCTGCTAGGCACCCCCCTGACCTGAATTTAGTCTCAACCTAGGCCAAACCTCTCGGGCGCGTGCACTAGTGCCCCTCAATGCTCACAACCAAGCTATGGGCACCAGGGCTGTTCAGGACGCAACGTCCTCCGTCACAGGCGCAAGGTCGAAGGGTTCGTTGCGTTGCAGGACGCAACGTGGGGAGGGTCCGTTGACCACAAGGAAGGGCCCGTTGCGACGCAGGACGCAGGCTATACAATTGGTTGCATCTCAGGCAGCAGAGCTGGGGGTTCTCCTGAAGTACCCTGATGGGCACATGTGGAGTCCAACAGGGCGCCAGTATGATGTTATAACCATAATCATGAAATAAGGTAGGAAAAATCAAACTCGGGAAAATCAAATTATAATTAAATAGATTAAATATAAGAAGCTATGAGGGTAGTACCCCTCAATGCTTACGACAACACGAGTCTCACATGGCCCACCACCTTGGTTCGGCACACGGGGCATTCACGTGTCTTAGCCAGCACCTCCTCACAACAGGGGGAGCACATGATGCCATGGCCACAAGGCTGCAAGCACACACCCCGCTCCCTCTCCATACACACAATGCACAGGCGACCATCATCCACATCATCCACGTCTGCTCCCGTTGCCGCCCTGCCACTCCCTCCCGGCTGGCTGTGGGGAGGGGCCCTGTGGGGGGGAGGCAACATGGCTGAGGGGATAGGTGATGGCGGATAAGCAGCCCCCATGGCAGCCTGCCTAAACTGACCAATTAGAGCATGGTGCATTCCCGGTCTCATGGCACTGGTGAGGCTTACCGCCCCAGGCAGGGTAGCATGTGCAGGGCGTGCGGCGGGGTCGATGGAGGGGGGTGCATGCGTGGTGAGAAGGGGTGAAGTGGCAGATGGGGGTGCAGAGGTGGGGGGAGGCATCTGCCTCAAGGGTTGGTAGGCTCCAATAGCATGAGGGACGTATGGTTGCAGTACGTGAGGCTGAGCGACATGGGGTGGTACAATGCCAGGCTGTTCAATCCGAGGCTGTACAACATGAGGTTGAACAACAGCAGGCTGTGCCATTTGAGGATGTACAAACTGCTGATGCTGTCCAGGCTTGGGCACAGCTGCATGAGACTGTATGATCTTCAAAAGGGGGTGATCCTGATCATGGCTTGCAGTGTGGGTAGCAGGCAGTGCATTGGAACTTGACACTGAAGTGGCAGAAGCGGCAGCAATGGCAGCGGCAGCAGCAGTAGGAGTGTTGGGAACAGAGGTAGAAGCCAAAGCTGAATCAGGTAGAGTGGTAGTAGAAGTGGATGTAGAAGTGGCAACAGCAGTGGGAGAAAGTACATGGGCTGGTCCAGCAGATCCAAGCGGTGCAGTCAAGGCTGTGCTTCTAGCGGTCACATCAGGAGCTGCCTGCTTGTTGGGCTCAGTAGCAGTAGTATAGCTATTTTCGCGTTGCTCCCTCTCACCACCAGCATGCTCCTCCTCCTTTCCTTCTAAAGCTGCTGTGCCGCTTCTACTTAGTTCCCCACCATCACCACTGCCATCAGTACTGCCACTTGCATGTTTCTGTTGCTCTAGTATCAGGTGCGCATCTGCATCCTGGTCCTCCACTGCCGATGCCTGATTCTGGGATTGTCGCTCTCCTTTGTTTCCTTGTCCTTTTTTTTTTCTTTTCCGCCCCCTCCTTTTTCTTCTGCTTCTTCTTTTCCTTCTGCCTCTGCATCTTGCCCTTCTTGGCTTGTGCCTTGGCCCCCTTCAAAGCTTTCTCTCTCTCCTCCTCCTCGATCAGCTCCTGATACAAACATGTTTGTGGACAGGTTTTAGTGCACGTACATTCTAAGGATGCGTTCCCTGCCTGTACAAGTATAAGTGTGAATCTATGTACGCATGTATATTTGGAACCAAACAACTGGTAAAAATCATGCCCATGATGGTGTTACCCATGATGAGGTGCTCTGGTGAGACTAGACTGGGCAGGGACCCTCCCACTGCACAGTCCTAGCTTACAATGTACGCATGTATGTTGGTATGTATTATATTATATATATATATATATATATATATATATATCATATTTTGTATTACTATTATTATTATTATAATTATTATTATTATTACTGTTATTATTATTTACATAGTATTTGTTTATTATTCTAGATGTGAATCTGTCGAGAGGATTTCCTCATGAGCGCACATATGCTGCATGTATGTTGGCATGTATGCGTGGATGTGGCTAACCCAGGCCTGTAGTGGAAGACATCATTTGCACCACAAGTGATAACCATCCTTATCTGACCAAGCTTATATTATCCCCCGCCTCCTCTTTTAAGAATTGCCGGGGTTGTATGTATGTATGTGTGCATGTCTGTCTGTCTGTCTGTCTGTTTGTTTGTCTTTCTGTCTATCTATCTGTCTGTCTGTCTGTCTGTAGGAATGTATGTGTGCATGCGTATCCATTGGTTTTGTTTTACTTCAGTACATGGTATCACAATCATTTACCTTGATATTGACACCATCATCTTCCTCCCCACCATCATCATTACCTTCTCCTTTTTCAAAGCATTCTCATTATCCACATCATCGCTGTCGTCACTGACACCATAACCACCATCTTCCTTCTACTCATCCACAGCGCCCTTACCCACATCTACACCACCACCACCAGCATCATTCTTGTCACCTCTATCGCTACCAGCATCATTGGTGTCACCTCTATCGCTACCAGCATCATTGGTGTCACCTCTATAGCTACTAGCATCATTGGTGTCACCTCTATCGCTACCAGCATCATTGGTGTCACCTCTATCGCTACCAGCATCATTGGTGTCACCTTTATCGCTACCAGCATCATTGGTGTCACCTCTATCGCTACCAGAATCATTGGTGTCACCTCTATCGCTACCAGCATAATTGGTGTCACCTCTATCGCTACCAGCATCATTGGTGTCACCTCTATCGCTACCAGCATCATTGTTGTCACCTCTATCGCTACCAGCATCATTGTTGTCACCTCTATCGCTACCAGAATCATTGGTGTCACCTCTATCGCTACCAGCATAATTGGTGTCACCTCTATCGCTACCAGCATCATTGTTGTCACCTCTATCGCTACCAACATCATTCTTGTCACCTCTATCGCTACCAGCATCATTGGTGTCACCTCTATCGCTACCAGCATCATTGGTGTCACCTCTATCGCTACCAGCATCATTGGTGTCACCTCTATCGCTACCAGCATCATTGGTGTCACCTCTATCGCTACCAGCATCATTGGTGTCACCTCTATCGCTACCAGCATCATTGGTGTCACCTCTATCGCTACCAGCATCATTGGTGTCACCTCTATCGCTACCAGCATCATTGGTGTCACCTCTATCGCTACCAGCATCATTGGTGTCACCTCTATCGCTACCAGCATCATTGTTGTCACCTCTATCGCTACCAGCATCATTGTTGTCACCTCTATCGCTACCAGCATCATTGGTGTCACCTCTATCGCTACCAGCATCATTGTTGTCACCTCTATCGCTACCAGCATCATTGTTGTCACCTCTATCGCTACCAGCATCATTGTTGTCACCTCTATCGCTACCAGCATCATTGGTGTCACCTCTATCGCTACCAGCATCATTGGTGTCACCTCTATCGCTACCAGCATCATTGGTGTCACCTCTATCGCTACCAGCATCATTGGTGTCACCTCTATCGCTACCAGCATCATTGTGTCACCTCTATCGCTACCAGCATCATTGGTGTCACCTCTATCGCTACCAGCATCATTGTTGTCACCTCTATCGCTACCAGCATCATTGTTGTCACCTCTATCGCTACCAGCATCATTGTTGTCACCTCTATCGCTACCAGCATCATTGTTGTCACCTCTATCGCTACCAGCATCATTGGTGTCACCTCTATCGCTACCAGCATCATTGGTGTCACCTCTATCGCTACCAGCATCATTGTGTCACCTCTATCGCTACCAGCATCATTGGTGTCACCTCTATCGCTACCAGCATCATTGGTGTCACCTCTATCGCTACCAGCATCATTGGTGTCACCTCTATCGCTACCAGCATCATTGGTGTCACCTCTATCGCTACCAGCATCATTGGTGTCACCTCTATCGCTACCAGCATCATTGTTGTCACCTCTATCGCTACCAGCATCATTGGTGTCACCTCTATCGCTACCAGCATCATTGGTTGTCACCTCTATCGCTACCAGCATCATTGGTGTCACCTCTATCGCTACCAGCATCATTGGTGTCACCTCTATCGCTACCAGCATCATTGGTGTCACCTCTATCGCTACCAGCATCATTGGTGTCACCTCTATCGCTACCAGCATCATTGTGTCACCTCTATCGCTACCAGCATCATTGGTGTCACCTCTATCGCTACCAGCATCATTGGTGTCACCTCTATCGCTACCAGCATCATTGGTGTCACCTCTATCGCTACCAGCATCATTGGTGTCACCTCTATCGCTACCAGCATCATTGGTGTCACCTCTATCGCTACCAGCATCATTGTGTCACCCTCTATCGCTACCAGCATCATTGGTGTCACCTCTATCGCTACCAGCATCATTGGTGTCACCTCTATCGCTACCAGCATCATTGGTGTCACCTCTATCGCTACCAGCATCATTGGTGTCACCTCTATCGCTACCAGCATCATTGGTGTCACCTCTATCGCTACCAGCATCATTGGTGTCACCTCTATCGCTACCAGCATCATTGGTGTCACCTCTATCGCTACCAGCATCATTGGTGTCACCTCTATCGCTACCAGCATCATTGGTGTCACCTCTATCGCTACCAGCATCATTGTGTCACCTCTATCGCTACCAGCATCATTGGTGTCACCTCTATCGCTACCAGCATCATTGGTGTCACCTCTATCGCTACCAGCATCATTGGTCACCTCTATCGCTACCAGCATCATTGTTGTCACCTCTATCGCTACCAGCATCATTGTTGTCACCTCTATCGCTACCAGCATCATTGGTGTCACCTCTATCGCTACCAGCATCATTTCTATCGCTGTCATTGTCACCTCTATCGCTACCAGCATCATTGGTGTCACCTCTATCGCTACCAGCATCATTGGTGTCACCTCTATCGCTACCAGCATCATTGGTGTCACCTCTATCGCTACCAGCATCATTGGTGTCACCTCTATCGCTACCAGCATCATTGTTGTCACCTCTATCGCTACCAGCATCATTGTGTCACCTCTATATGCTACCAGCATCATTGTTCTATCGCTACCAGCATCATTGGTGTCACCTCTATCGCTACCAGCATCATTGTGTCACCTCTATCGCTACCAGCATCATTGGTGTCACCTCTATCGCTACCAGCATCATTGTTGTCTCACGCTACCAGCATCATTGTTGTCACCTCTATCGCTACCAGCATCATTGGTGTCACCTCTATCGCTACCAGCATCATTGGTGTCACCTCTATCGCTACCAGCATCATTGTTGTCACCTCTATCGCTACCAGCATCATTGTTGTCACCTCTATCGTACCAACATGAACTCCCCCCCACACCATTACCACCACCACTATTACGCCTGTTCATGTCACCCCCATCCTCACACCACTGTTCAGCATGCTACCATGCTACCATGAGCTCTTACCTTCATAAGCTTGTCTGCGTCCACTGGCTCCACGAAAGAGGTCGCAGCCCCTGCATTCTGCCTCTGCATCTTTTCCTTCTTGGCTTGTGCCTTGACCTCCTTGTAAGCTTTCTCTCTCTCCTCCTCCTCCTTGATCAGCTCCTGTAACACACATGTTTGTAGACAGGTTTTAGCGCACGTATGTTCTTATGATGCGTTCCCTACCTGTACCAATACAAGCGTGTATCTATGTACGCATGTATGTTTGGAACCAAACAACTGGTAAAATGCATGCCCGTGATGATGTTACCTATGATGAAGTTGCCCACAACTTGTTTCCAGTTAGGGGTCCGGTGGAGGATTGTGTTTTGGTGGGTTTAGATTTGACCTCTAACCGGGCCTTAACTTTCAGGAAGATGGTTGGGAACATTCCACCAGTTAAGCAGTATTTTGCATCTGGCCAGGTCAGTTCAAAATGGGTCAACGTGGCAAATGCGCTCTGCAGCACCTCCTCACGATTCAGACGCTGATTTCAGCGTTTATTCCCCTTCTTGCTGCTGCTGGTTGCCTCAGGATGATCAATCAAAAATTGCGTGGTAGGGACGGTGCCCTGCTGCTGCGAATCCATCTTGGCGAAAGTGTGCGAACAATGATGATTGTCTGAGGAGGAAACAAATGCAAGACTCCAGAGCGGCGTGATTTAAGAGGCGCGTGCCAACTCCATGACGTCGCCAAATCTAATTCATTAACCAAACTTAACCGCCCCTTAACTTTCTTTAATGGCAGGGGGGATGCGCCATTGCACTAACCGGGACAATTGGTCTCTAACCAGACCTTAACTATTTGTGTTCCCGACCAAACACCGGTTAGCGCCGAAAATAAAGAATTTAAGCGCCGCTTAACCGGACCCTGAACTGGTTGGAAACAAGCTGCTGTGATGAGGTGCTCTGGTGAGCCTAGACTGGGCAGGGCCCCTCCCACTGCACGGTCCTAGCTCACAAGGTACGCATGCTTGTTGGTATTTACTATATTATATTATATTATATTTTATGATTATATTTATTATTCTAATTTGGTATTAGTAAAAATACAAATCATCATCATCATCATCAGTATCATTGTTATTACAATAATTTTTTTTTTTTTTTTTAATTATTATTATTATTATTATTATTATTATTTACATAATATGTATTTATCATTCTAGCTGTGAATCTGTTGAAAGGATTTCCTCTTGAGCGCAACAATGTTGAATGTATGTTGGTTCATATGCGTGGATGTGACCAACCCAGGCGTTTAGTGGAAGACCTCATTTGCACCCCAAGTTATAACTGGCGTTCTTCCTAACCACGATTAATCGACTACGCACAATTTTTACTGTTTATTTGCGAAATGGTCCATCGTTTTCTCAGGTCTGGGTAATGTTTTCAAGCTCGCGAAACTTTGGCCTGGGCATTGTTCATGAACGATTAATAATGTTTCTGGTCGACCCAAACGCTGGCTGCAGCATCGTGCAGAACGATTATTAATGTTTGGTATCAGCCATACTGTTGGCTCAGGCATCGCGCATCCCAAATTTCCCATGGGAGCATGCCTTGGCCAGAACACTGGGTGACACGCTGGACAGATTCCAGCCAGCTTTTCGAGGCAAAAGGGGGAGGGGAAAGTCGAGGCCACGTACGCGTAAGCCAAGAAATAATAACCTCGTCATCCCCTCGTCTTAGGGCTTTCTGAAACCACGCATGGGAGCCCTCACCCTTGCCTGCTGTTACGCCACCAACGCGCCAAAATCCTAGATGTAAAGCTACCCAGTTCCCTGAGTGGGTAAAGTTGGCCATGATTGCTCTGACCATGGTTGAAGGGTCTGTGTAGGAGGAGAGAACCTTCTCTGCAATGGATTTCATCAGGGACCTGGCGAGGAATCAGCTGGAGGAGGAGCAACTCATCGTCGCTGTGCGTACAAGAGTGGGAAAGTGTACTTCTTCTCTGTATTATTTCAAAAATAAAGGATTTTTGCCTCAACAGGTGGATCTCCATGCGCTAGCCCTTGACTCAAGGATGTCGTCAATGTAATCCACGGAGTTGCTCTTACATAAGTAAGGTAGTATAAGGGATGGGGGGGCGAGAAAAAAGCTGCCGTACCGCTTTAAATAGAGCTTATCCTGAAACTGTGTACAACAGTTGTAAAACAGTTAGAGGGGTCCAAAGTTGTTTCAGTTGTAAATAGAGCTTATCCTACATCCTGAAACTGTGTACAACAGTCGTAAAAAGGTTAGAGGGGTCCAAAGTTGTTTTCACCCAATGCGACCAAATCTTATCTTGGCGATAAATCACGTTTGGACAACCCCATGAAAGACGTAAGAGCATAACTGGAATGGGCAAGAAAAGATCTTTCGAACGACCCCCATTTTAGGGGGGGTAGGGTGAGGTAAGCGGGTTTTATGAGGGAAGGGGGGGGGGAGGGGGTAAAAACTTGTCCCAACTTGATTTCCCCCCTTCTTTTGTATGAAACTTCCACAATCCCAACTCCCATCTGAATCAGACACAATATTGAACATGCGGTCCAAAATCTGTCTCTCTGCCTCCCCCCTGGTTGTATGTATGTGTTCATAAGTATCCCTTGGTTTTGTTTTGCTTCAGTACATGGTCGATCAGCCCTCAGGCTGCGCACCGTATGCAGGCATAGTTAAAACAGATTGTATCAACGCTACCACACAATTACCACACTACACTTTAGAGTACATAAGGCAATCATATACACATCCCACAATCATATACACATCCCACAAAGCTATCCTACGCCATGCCAAGGCAGTGCCTTGTTTGTGATATCAACAAGATCAGCGCCAGACAAAGGAGGACATCATGCCAGGCCTTCATATTTCAAACAAACAGCTTGAATAGTAGAAGACTCGAACAACAAACACATTTTAAATGTCGCATCTAGCCGCTTCTAGCTACCCTTGGACTCTATTACAAACACAAAGCATCCTTCCACTTGTCAGCACCGATGTACAACTGATTATCAACAATCTGGTGGCAAGAAATTCCGCCACCATCACCATCATTAACCTTGATGTTACCACCATCATCTTCGTCACCAACATCATTATCTTCTCTTTTTCTCCTCAACCTCATTATCAACATCATTGTTGTCGTCACTGACACCATGACCACCATCTTCCTCCTCCTCATCCACAACACCCTTACCCACATCTACACCACCACCACCAGCATTGTTGTCACCACTATCGCTACCAACATCAACACCCCCCCAAACCACCGCCACCACCACTAAAGCGCCCATCCATGTCACCCCCATCCCCGCACCACTGTTCAGCAGGCTACCATAATACCACGAGCTATTACCTGCATAAGCTTGTCTGAGTCCACTGGCTCCACGTCAGAGGTCGAAGCTTCGGCATGCTCAAGCGCAGATGATGAACTAGCCTCCTGCGAAGTCGGTCCGTTGATATGCTTTTGCTTAGATACACACTCCTGGCTGGTACATCCATCGAACCACAGGAGCAGCTGCTGTGTCGCATTCATCACCCTTGGTAGGTTGCTCGCAGCAGCCCGGACTTTCGTGAGAGCAGAAATGACACCAGCAGCAGCCAGCTCTCTTTGAATGATAGGACTGATAGCAGCTAGACGACAAAAGATCCTGGCAGTCCCGAACAGCACATATTCAGAAGCATTGACGCGTAGCAAGGACACTAAGGGTAGGAAGGAACTCACAGATGTAAACGAAACACTGACAAGAGGATCAGAAAGTAGAGAACATATAGTGTCAGACGCTCTATATATTATAACGTGTGTGTTGCTAGGATCGCACATCATTCCCACCAAGGGAGTGATAGCACCGGCAGCGACCATCATTTTCCTGGTGTAAGTACTGCAGTGTGATATGTACCAGAGAACTGCTGATCCCCTATGCTGCACACCTCCTGGAGTGCTGGCGGACAATAATGCCACCAAGGGCGGAATCGCGCCAGCAGATGCCACCTTGCCCTGGTTGCAAGGATTGTCGGCAACAAGGTGGATAAGAGCACCTGCTGCTTCCTCTTGCACATGAGAGGGAGTGCTGGCGGACAACAACGCCACCAAGGGTGAAATGGCACCAGCAGATGCCACCTTGCCCTGGTTGCAAGGATTGTCGGCAACAAGGTGGGTAAGAGCATGCACTGCTCCTTTCTGCACATCTGGTTGAGTGCGTGCAGATGACAATGCCACCAAGGGCGGAATCGCACCAGCAGATGCCACCTTCCCCTGGTTGCAAGGATTGCCATTAACAACAAGGGCAAGAGTGTACAATGCATTTTTCTGCACACCTGGTGGAGTGCGTGCGAATAACAATGCCACCAGGGCAGGGATAGCACCAGCAGATGCTGCCTTGTCCTGGTTGCAAGGATTGCCGTAAACAAGGGTGCCAAGAGCAACCACTGCATTTATCTGCACGTCTGGTGGAGTGTGTACGGATAACAATGGCACCAGGGCAGGGATAGCACCAGCAGATGTTGCCTTGTCCTTGTTGCCAGGATTCTCACGAATAAGGATTGAGAGAGCAAATACTGCCATTTTCTGCACATCAGGTTGAGTGCGTGCAGATATCTATGACATTAAGGGCGGAATCGCACCAGCAGATGCCACTTTGCTCTGGTTGCAAGGATTGCCGTCAACAAGGTTGGCAAGAGCACGGACTGCTGCTTTCTGCACATCTGGTGGAGTGTGTGCGGATAACAATGCCACCAGGGCAGGGATAGCACCAGCAGATGCCACCTTGTCTTGGTTGCCAGGATTGCTGGACACTAGATGCAAAAGAGCGCATGCTGCCTGCTCCTGCACCTCTGGTGGAGTGTGTTTGGATAACAAAGCCACCAGGGCAGGGATAGCACCAGCAGATGCCACCTTGCCCTGGTTGCCAGGGTTGCTGGACACTAGATGAAAAAGAGCACCTGCTGCCTGCTTCTGCACTTGAGGTGGAGTGCCGGCAGACATCGATGTCACAAAAGCAGGGATGACACCAGCAGATTCCACCTTGTGTTGGTTGCAAGGATTGTCGCAAACGTGGGCAAGAGCAAAAATTGCATTTATCTGCACATCTGGTGGAGTGTGTACGGATAACAATGCCACCAGGGCAGGGATAGCACCAGCAGATGCTGCCTTGTCCTTGTTGCCAGGATTGCTGACCACTACATGCAAAATAGCAGCTGCTGCCTGCTCCTGCACTTGAGGTGGAGTGCTGGCAGACAACAATGCCACCAGGGCAGGGATAGCACCAGCAGATGCCACCTTGTCTTGGTTGCCAGGATTGCCGGACAAAAGTTGCAAAAGAGCATATGCTGCAGCCTCCTGCACATCCGGTGGAGTGTGTGCGGATAACAATGCCACCAGGGCAGGGATGGCACCAGCAGAAGCTACCTTGCCCTGGTTGTCAGGGTTGTCCAGGGCTAGCCTAGCAAGCGCTACTGCTGTATCCTTCTGCTTGTTGGACGGCACGTCGGGCGATAACAAGGCCACCAGGTGGGGAATGGCATCTGCCTCGTTGCTATAGTCCAATGCTCCAGCCTTAGGTTCGTGCGGTCCACTACATTCATCTATCGGACTGGCTGTGTGATGGCATTTTGCTGCGTCGCATGGAATCTCCTGGTCTTCTGGTTGATCATGCAAGTCCTCCTTGGCTGACATAGTTACAGGTAAGCCCAGGATGCCTCTTGGTATTGAAGCCTGCTAGCAGATACTGAGTAAGAGGCTGGACTAGCAGATACTGAGTAAGAGGCTGGAGCCTGCGTTGTCCAGCCCAGTACTACTGACCTGCTGGCACAGATAGAAGGAGGGGGGGGGGGGGGGGGGGGGGGGGGGGGGGGGGGGGTACGTGAGGCAAGGGAGTAGGGAAAGCAGGGGAAGACATGTGAGCAGTGGATAACTGGATAAAGTACATTGCAGGCTCATAGGCAGGTCATTAAAAACAAATGGTGGGTTGGGTTGGGTTGGGTTGGGTTAGGTTGGGTTGGGTTGAGTTGGGTTGGGTTGGGTTGGGTTGGGTTGGGTTGGGTTGGGTTGGGTTGGGTTGCGTTGGGTTGGGAATGAGTGTTGGCCGACCTGGGGTGAGCCCATGTGGGTTTGATAAGATGCAGGTTTTGATATATTGATGCATGGTATGAAGTGCTTTATGTCTAGGTAGGAGACACTACCAACCAACAATCCTTGCACGCAGATAGCGGTATCAGCCTTGGATTGGGACTCCAGCTGCTAATTTAGCAGATACCAGGCAACAAGGCAAGACAGTATGCAGGATTGACACCCCATGGCAGCCTCCAACTCACTTCCTAAGCTGAAAACCTCAAACACAGATGCATGTTGCTTAAGTGGGGCGAATCTGCATTCCAATTCCGAGTCCCCACAGGAAATACCCACGGAAACCAGGGACTCAGGGAGCATATTAAGCAGTTTTTAGAGTTTAGGAAGCTAGCAATGCTCTAAGTTAGGCAATCAGTTTTAAGATCTGCCATATCGACCATATTGATGATGATGTTGTAAGCTAGGTCCCACACCTCTGTCGGGGGCATCCTAAATTCCTTATCTAGATGATATTGCTGGATGTTGATCAAGGCTGCCAAGATTTGGCTCGCCAGATTATCATGATCAGGCAATTTCATCGGACTGGTTCAGTGAGGTGAAAGCTGCATGTTTGAAGGAGACACAAGGGTCTGGTTTCTTATTTCGAAAGCTCGAAGTTTCAAAGGCAGGAGTGGCCACGCCTTTCCTGACTTTCTCACCAAATCCTTTCGGTTGCTGCTTTTGTTCAAGGGGCCCCAGTGTCCCACCTCGTCGGGTGTGAGTGAACAACTGGAAATCCTTTCGTAAACAAAAATCAGATCTGGAAGCTCCCAATAGCGCACCTTGCGTCCGGCCGTCACTTAAGTCGTCTTCCTTTCTCGCGATGCCGTTCATATAATAAGCTGACAACTTAATAAGCCGCCACTCTGCTCCATCTCGGAAGTACGCCTCGATGCTGGCTGAGGTGCTGGCAAGCAGTGGATGAACAATTAAATACCAAGTGGGCGAGCTTCACAATTGGAACTAACAGATTTGCGCACGCGACAGCGTTGCCTTTTCAGTCAAGCGTCTGTTTGCGCGAGCAATTAGCGATCAGATCAACATGAAGATGTGGCTTAGGGGCAGCCCTCTGCCCAAGGCTACTGCTTGGATGATGTCATCGCGCCCACGACAACTTCCAATGCTCAAGGATGGTGGCTCTTATTCGGAGCTGCCCATGGAATCAGTATTCTCGCGTTCGGGTTTGGAACTATCAGATGTGAGACTCTGATGAGAAGATAGCGAACAGATGTTGACCAGTCCTAGGCAGCGTCGTAACCGACGCGGACAAGTTCTATGCAGCGTCGCAAGCGACACTAAAAATTGGCGGAGAGTGTTCGCGACGGAGCGACAGACTGTGTGACAGGTGCCAACGGAAGCGAGTTAGTTACGAGACCGTTGGCTGGCGTGTCAGGCTTCTCTTGGCCGCGGCCGCGGCCGTGGCCGCGGCGGTCGGTCTAACCCAGAGGGGAGGGGCCCATGGGGAGGGCTAGGGCACGGCCCGTCTCGAAAAACCCGAGCCATGATGAGGTCACGTACGCGCAGCGATCGCATCAATCTAAACGCGCAGATAATTGTTGTACGAACCTATTAAGCATAAAATTGATCAAATGCTCATGTCGATCGCAAGTTTTCTCACTGAGCGTGTTGGGCCTTAGGGGGGCCGAAAAACATACTTGAACAAGTAGCTCCACTGCGCGCTTCGAGGAGCTCCATGGCGCGCAAGTATCTAAACGCGTAATATTAAGTTATTATGATGGCTGCTAGCCACTTGCCACTGCTTGGAGACGAAGACCCAGTACTTGGGAAAAGTACGAATCCCCTCTTGCGATGGAATTCGTAGTGATGCGCGGCCTAATTTCGCGCTGCAATGATCCAGAAGGCCTATCTGAAGCATGGTGGTCCACTGTCACGACCTGTTTCGCCGAGTTCGTGGGCCAGGAACCGACCTTGTACCACAACTGCCGACCTTGGACCTTGGCGCGAGCCCATGTGGCTATAAGGCTTATATGTTCGTCATTTTGACTGTCCTGCCTCTGCCTATTGTATCTCAAAACTGCATGGCCCGATCGGCCCAATTTTTTGACAGCTTTTTGAAAGGCACCTAACGGAGGTATCCAAGCATTCAAAAAACAGTCCCGGCCCAAACCGTATAGCTTGTTTTTGGTGGGCAACATGGGTGTCTAAAAGCATGAAATCAGTGTACTGTGCGCCCCATTTGTAATAAACGCTGCCAATAGGCATCACAAGGTATTCATAGATGTATGGGGCATTGGTCTGCCAAGTGGCCGAGGAGCTGGTCGCGAAATAGATGCGTTTTATAGCTTTTTGCTGTGTTTTTGAGGGAATAAAGACACCCACTATATCTGAAAACCACAGGGGATTTTTGTAGATGTTTGAACACAAATCTACCTCATTTGGGCCATATTTCAATGTTATGCTCTACAAAAAAGTACCAGGTATAATCAGCGCGTCATAGAGGCAAAAAACTGCTTTGTGAGTCCATTTAGGCCATTTTGGGCCATAACGTGCCATTTAGGGCCATAACCTTCTTCAACCCCCCTAAACCATGTTAAAGCCCCGTAGAAACCATTGCGGTAATACCTCAATAGGCCTATAGATCAGTAAAATGTAATAAAAAGCTACCTTGAAGATGTTCAAGGCACTTAACATACCACAATCTGCATTTAAAGCCCATTTTGGGCCATTTGTTAGGCCATTTGGGCCCCCCACAATTTGCAAAACTTGTTTTTCTCCATTTCCAATTCTGAGTCAAATTGTCGACCGAATATTACAAAAGAAAGACAAAACATTTTTTCTGCGAAAAAATGGGACACTTTTTTGGTCCGTGGTTTGGAGGCCTGGATGAGGGTTTAGTCCCATCCGCTACATGTTTGTCATCATAGCCAGAGCTTGATATACATATAAATATTCATCCTGCCTAAAATTTGGAGTGTAGCGGATGGGACTAGACCTCCTTCCGGCCATCCCCGTATCGGGGTTTCAGCTGTGGTGCAGCCCCCCCCATAGGGGGGAGGGGTGACACGAGGAGGGGGGGGCTACGATTTCGACCCGGACTCGGTATGATAGGGTTTCGAAGGGCGAGGTACCTGTCGGAACAGCTTCTCGCGAGCTTCGATTGTTCGAAGTTGCAAACAAAACTTCGTCGCTTTCAACTTGCTCCCCCCCAGAAACTCATTTTCCGGCCTTCTGATCCTCCTTGGTTTCGGCATGAAAGTGCCCAGCCAACGCGTATCGGCTCATGGTGCTTCGTGCCGTTACTTGCTGTTGCGCAAAACCTGCGTAGGCTGTAGGCAGGAGCCTCATGCGCCCCTTGTATGATTTTTGTTGCCCATACAATGTCATTTCGACACAGGCGAGTCTTCGCGCAGGGGTGGGTGGGTTTCCCAGGTAGGCGAGGCAGCCTCGCCAGGCAGGGCTGAGGCTCATCGCTAGACACGTCCAGACAGTTTTCCACCTTCACGCACGCACAAACGGACAACGGGGTTAACCCGCCCCTTTGAAAAAGGGGCTCCGCCCAAAAATGAAAATCCCCTCAACACATGATTTCAAACTGCCGGCCTAGGGGACCTGTTCCATACCGTACATGAGGAAAACTCCGGACAAAAAACCTGCATACTAAAAAACGTATCAAAACAATATAAGAGGACATGGAATGTTAAGTGTGGGCACCTCGAGAGTATGTAGGTTGAGAGGAAGCTGGGGCTGGTGGATCTCGCTGAGTGTTGAAGGTATATGGGAGGGGAAAGGGGGGATGGCTTTGATATGTCAGGGGTGGGGGGAAAGTATTGATCCGGTGCAGGTCCAACCGACTTCCGACCGACTCCTCCCAGGTCGTTGTTGTGGCAGGTATGGGGTAAGTGACGTGGCAAGCGGGGCGGGCCTCGTCCTAGGACCCCAGATATCACACCTTATCACTCAAATCGCCAAACACAGCCATCACGAGCCATCTACGACCACCACAAAGATCACCTCGCCCTCCATGAACCCCCTTCGGCGACTCTGCCAGCTAATTACCCCTTGTTACCAACCTCTCTCGACCGAACTCCCTTCGAGATTCAGTGCCACTTACGCACGATCCCGACGTGGCTTTCAGTGAATCATCGAACGTCAACGGTGACCTATCGGACCAACATCACACGCACCGTCGACCTCAGACTTCTTCCGCCCTCTGCGTCCCATTCAATCGATACATTTGCCCCAACCACCTATCCGGTGAGATCGCATTACTGGGGACTTGAACTAGCAGTCTAGCAATCAGCAGTCTCGCGATTAGCATCCCATCCGACAATCCGTTCAAGCCACTCCGGGCGTTTTCTTCCTCTCTCCTTCACGCTCCCCGAGGCACTTCCCCCGTGCTGGCCGTTCGACTTACCCACAATGAGCAGTTCAACAGCTGCTGTGTTGGGCACCCCCAGGGCTGCGATGGCAGGGCATGGGAGGATGTCTGTCCTAAGACCCCAAAGACCCCTGGGGACAGCTGCCTCCACCTCGGACATGCTCAGCCATGTCAAGTCAAGCCATTCCACCAAGCCAAGTCAGTCCACTTCCAGGGCCCCAGCAAGAATCCGATGCTCAGTTTCTAGAACACCCCACCAGGGTATAGACTCTGCCCCTGGAAGTCTAGCAGGAGGTGCTGTTGTGGACTTGTTGGGCCCCCCCTACAGTCGGGCGCAGCCCCCCCTTGTGGCTATAAATAGGCAGGACCTGGGTGTGGCTGGAACTGAGCAAGGAATTCTTAGTCGTCGCGGGATGGGGATGTTTGCCATGGCTGCAGCGTTGGGGATGGGCCCAGGGCCAGCTGAGGCCAGCAAGCTCCCTGGCTTTGCTGACTCAGCATGGGAAGCCATGGGAGGTGGTGGTGCTGACCTGTACTTCCCGGATCAGTTTATTGGAGTGGTAGGTACCTACCTGTGACCTGTCCTGATTGTATGTACTTTGGTCCTATGGTTGATGTCAGTTTTGTTTTTGCTTTATGTAGCAGCTTCTGGGCAGCTCTTCTGCCTGGCTACTTGATCAAAGCTAGCGCAAGCTTATGCATCTGACACAGGGATTTTTTCCGCTATACGTAGCGATCGCTACTTTTAACCCTGTTTTGGACCAAATTATCACTGTATAGAATAAAATAAATACAGTTTTGCTTTGCCCTAAATGGCCCTGAAAAGCTATAGAAAGCTATATATACGCTGGCCCTGGAGGAGGCCTTAACCATGATGGAAGTACCCACTTCCAGATTTGAAAAAAAGTGATCTGACAGCTGACATGGTCGGCTTGCCAGTGCTCCTGAAGTCTAGGGGGTTAAGCCCATCGTTTTTATTTTCCGCTTCGAGCAGCAGCTTCTAAGCAGCTCCTTGGGCCAGCCACTGGGCTAAGCCCCAGGATTCCAACAGTATTGAATATATGATTTTGTCAGCTCCCAGATGTATGTTGCTATAGGTTTGGCTGGGAAGCAATCCAGGGGAGCTGCCTAGAAGTTACTGCTCGTAGCAAAAAAAAGTGTATGGTTTAGCCCTGTGTCTGGCTCAGGGAGCTGCCTAGAAGTTACTGCTCGTAGCGGAAAAGAAAGTGTATGGTTTAGCCCTGTGTCTAGCTCAGGGAGCTGCCTAGAAGATTCTGCTCGTAGCGGAAAAGAAAGTGTATGGTTTAGCCCTGTGTCTGGCTCAGGGAGCTGCCTAGAAGCTGCTGTGAGTGACCCAAAAGAAAAACACTGGTTCATGCGTCATAAATAGGGACCGGCATGTCATATGATGTTAACCAAAGGCGAATATGATATCGTATGAATCACACAAATTGCATTGAATGATATTGTATATGAATGGTAACTTAAGTGTAGTCAGACTGCCGGCCATATGATGACATGATATCATATGATATCATATTGCCATTCCCTAGTCATATAAGCAAGTTGCTTGTGCAACTCAGCACAAACAATCCATGTGTCTCACATCCGCAGTCAGACTGCCGGCATCATATGAAATCATATTGCCGTTCCCTAGTCATATAAGCAAGTTGCTTGTGCAACTCAGCATAAACAATCCATGTGTCTCACATCCGCAGTCAGACTGCCGGCATCATATGAAATCATATTGCCGTTCCCTAGTCATTTAAGCAAGTTGCTTGTGCAACTCAGCATAAACAATCCATGTGGCTCACATCCGCAGTCAGACTGCCGGCATCATATGAAATCATATTGCCGTTCCCTAGTCATATAAGCAAGTTGCTTGTGCAACTCAGCATAAACAATCCATGTGTCTCACATCCGCAGTCAGACTGCCGGCATCATATGAAATCATATTGCCGTTCCCTAGTCATATAAGCAAGTTGCTTGTGCAACTCAGCATAAACAATCCATGTGGCTCACATCCGCAGTCAGACTGCCGGCATCATATGAAATCATATTGCCGTTCCCTAGTCATATAAGCAAGTTGCTTGTGCAACTCAGCATAAACAATCCATGTGGCTCACATCTGCAGTCAGACTGCCGGCATCATATGATATCATATTGCCGTTCCCTAATCATATAAGCAAGTTGCTTGTGCAACTCAGCACATACAATTAGGGGTCGGCAATATGATATCATATGATATCATATGATGCTGGCGGTCTGAGTAGGTAAATTTGGCCTGGGGCATCACATCATATGATATTAAATCATATAATTTGTGTATGATATCATATGATATCATACTCGTCTTTGGTCAACATCATATGATTTGCCGTTCCCTAGAAGTACGTGGCTGGGAGGTATGTAAGGGTGGCCTACTGGCCTATAGGGGTGCAGGTTGGAGCTGTGGAGGTGTGGCGCCGGGGCGACCCAAGGTCTTTGGTCAGCGTCATATGATTTTTGTATGATATCATATGATATCATACTCGTCTTTGGTCAACATCATATGATTTTTGTATGATATCATATGATATCATACTCGTCTTTGGTCAACATCATATGATTTTTGCATGATATCATATGATATCATACTCGTCTTTGGCCAACATCATATGATTTTTGTATGATATTATATGATATCATACTCGTCTTTGGTCAACATCATATGATTTTTGTATGACATCATATGATATCATACTCGTCTTTGGTCAACATCATATGATTTTTGTATGATATCATATGATATCATACTCGTCTTTGGTCAACATCGTATGATTTGCCGTTCCCTAGAAGTACGTGGCTGGGAGGTATGTAAGGGTGGCCTACTGGCCTATAGGGGTGCAGGTTGGAGCTGTGGAGGTGTGGCGCCGGGGCGACCCAAGGTCTTTGGTCAGCGTCATATGATTTTTGTATGATATCATATGATATCATACTCGTCTTTGGTCAACATCATATGATTTTTGTATGATATCATATGATATCATACTCGTCTTTGGTCAACATCATATGATTTTTGCATGATATCATATGATATCATACTCGTCTTTGGCCAACATCATATGATTTTTGTATGATATTATATGATATCATACTCGTCTTTGGTCAACATCATATGATTTTTGTATGACATCATATGATATCATACTCGTCTTTGGTCAACATCATATGATTTTTGTATGATATCATATGATATCATACTCGTCTTTGGTCAACATCGTATGATTTGCCGTTCCCTAGAAGTACGTGGCTGGGAGGTATGTAAGGGTGGCCTACTGGCCTATAGGGGTGCAGGTTGGAGCTGTGGAGGTGTGGCGCCGGGGCGACCCAAGGTCTTTGGTCAGCATCATATGATATCATACTCGTCTTTGGTCAACATCATATGATTTTTGTATGATATCATATGATGTCATACTCGTCTTTGGTCAGCATCATATGATTTGCCGTTCCCTACAGACAATCCATGTGTCACACATCCGAGGTCACACAGTTAGAGTGATGCACACACATGTACGTGTGTAGTGTATCAAAGTCAAACTGTAGGGCAACCTTGGACAATCACAATCGCAATGAGAACAATACTCACTATCACAATCACAATATTTGTAGCAATGACTGTAACAATAACAACGGCAATACAAATGGTATCAACCAGAAAGATATAAATAATCTAAAGAATAAGAATAACTTAATACATAACAATAGAAATAACAATGATAACAACAGTTAATAATACAATTACAATTACAAGAATAATTACAAGAATAAGAGCAATCAAACACAAAAGGCATAGGACCTGCTTGTCTGTGCGCATGCAGCATTGCAGCGCAATGCGCACCAGCTGCAAGGCGCACATCATAGCTTTTCTTCACAGCTGCTAGCAGCAGCTTCTAGGCAGCTCCCCTGACTGGCTATTCAGCCAAAGCTAATGCAACCTGATGTGTCTGGAAGCTGACAGTATCTGCTGGCCAGAACTGTCAAAATCATGGGGCTTAGCCCAGTGGCTGGCTTAGGAAGCTTCCTAGAAATTGCTGCTAGTAGCTGAAAATAAAAACTATGATTGCAGTGTAATGCACACCAGTAGCATAGTGCACATGTATTCACCCTTGCAACACAACACACATGCTGATACGCACCATTGCCAAGCACATGTATGCACACCATCTGCATAGTGCGCATGTCCGCACCCCTGCAAAACAACGCACGTGCTGATACGTACCACGACCAAGCACATGTATACACACCAGCTGCATAGTGCACATGTCCGTGTCCCTGCAACACAACACACATGCTGATACACACCACGGCCAAGCACATGTGTGCACACCAGCTGCATAGTGCACATGTCCGTACCCCTGCAACACAACACACATGCTGATACGCACCACGGCCAAGCACATGTATACACACCAGCCGCATAGTGCACATGTCCGTACCCCTTGTTACACAACACACATGCTGATACGCACCATGGCCAAGCACATGTCTGGACACCATCTGCATAGTGCACATGTCCGTACCCCTGCAGCACAACACACATGCTGATACGCACCACGGCCAAGCACATGTATACACACCAGCCGCATAGTGCACATGTCCGTACCCCTTGTTACACAACACACATGCTGATACGCACCATGGCCAAGCACATGTCTGGACACCATCTGCATAGTGCACATGTCCGTACCCCCTGCAGCACAACACACATGCTGATACGCACCACGGCCAAGCACATGTATGCACACCAGCTGCATAGTGCACATGTCCGTACCCCTTGTTACACAACACACATGCTGATACGCACCATGGCCAAGCACATGTATGCACACCATCTGCATAGTGCACATGTCCGTACCCCCTGCAACACAACACACATGCTGATACGCACCTCGGCCAAGCACATGTATGCACACCAGCTGCAAAGTGCACATGTCCGTACCCCTGCAACACAACACACATGCTGATACGCACCTCGGCCAAGCACATGTATTCACACCAGCTGTGTGGTGCACATGTCCGTTCCCCTTGTACCTTTTTTACCTAAGTCTGGGGACTTGGTGGTGGTGCAGTTGATGAGCAACACCTGTCTGCATTCAAGGCTCAGCTTGAAGCTTGTGTATGTGTGTGTATGTGTGTGTGGTGGTGGTGGCGGTGTGTGTGGGTGGGTGGGTGGGTGGGTGGGTGGGGGGGGGAGTAATGAGCAACACCTGTCTGCATTCAAGGCTCAGCTTGAAGCTTGTGTATGTGTGTGTGTGTGTGTGTGTGTGTGTGTGTGGGGGGGGGGGGGGGGGGGGCGCTCTGACTCCTGCGACCTTTCAGGCTTGACAGCAGAGGCTCCGATCACTGTGTGTGTGGAGTGTGTGTGGAGTGTGTGTGTGTGTGTGTGTGGGGGGGGGGGGGGGGGGGGAGTGATGAGCAACACCTGTCTGCATTCAAGGCTCAGCTTGAAGCTTGTGTATGTGTGTGTGTGTGTGGTGGTGGAGGTGTGTGTGTGTGTGTGGGGGGGGGGGGGGGGGGGGGGGGGGGCGCTCTGACTTCTGCGACCTTTCAGGCTTGACAGCAGAGGCTCCGATCACTGTGTGTGTGGAGTGTGTGTGTGTGTGGAGTGTGTGTGTGTGTGTGTGTGGGGGGGGGGGGGGGGGGGGGGGGGGGGGAGTGATGAGCAACACCTGTCTGCATTCAAGGCTCAGCTTGAAGCTTGTTTGGCTGAATGCTAGAAAGAAAAGTGGACCAAACACGCAAAACAAAGAGACACACCACGGCCAAACACAGGTATACACACGCAGTGGAATGTGTCCACCCTTGCTGCACAACAGTTGTACTGAGACACACCTTGACCAAACCCATGTATACACACGCAGTAAGATGTGATGAGCGAACTCGTGAAGTTGGAGCTCTCCATGGGACTCCAGCCTGCTCGCCGCCCTCCCAACACATGCACACACTACCGTATTCATCACTGCCCTCCTCACACCCACCCCATCCCACCCCATCCCACCCTACTTGGGCACACGCAGTGGGATGTGATGAGCGAACTCGTGAAGTTGGAGCTCTCCATGGGACTCCAGCTTGCCCACCGCCCCCCCAACACACGCACACACTACCGTATTCATCACTGCCCTCCTCACACCCACCCCATCCCACCCCATCCCACCCTATCCCACCCTACTCACGCACACGCAGTGGGATGTAATGAGCGAACTCGTGAAGCTGGAGCTCCCCATGGGTAAGGACTTCGTTCCTGATATGCGACTAGTGGATCGCGCAAATAAGGATGAATTGAACAAGCCCACCAAGTGAGTCAATGAGCTGAACAGACCCACCAAATGAGTTGATGGACCACTGTCCCAGGGTGTTTGTAAATAAAGAAATGGTACGCCTTGTTACGAGGCGTGAGTTTGAGGGGGCCAGCCAGTTTGCTTGCACTGAGGCCAACTAATAATCGACATGCACCCGGTGCTCATATCATTATTGCTTCAGGGTTTAGGGCGTGGAAGGTTCCTGCTAGATGGATCGTGCAGACAAGAATGACCTGAACCAACCCCCACAAAAAAACGCCTGGAGGGGCGTGGTGTTAAGGTGACCCCCCCGTACGCCACAGACCAACCCACCACGTAAGTTGGCGGTAGATAGTCTTATGGAGTACGTTTTTGTATTTGTAGATGATAGTTCAAGGTTGGGCTAGCGATTCCCATCACCTATCAGCAGGAACCGGCATATCATACCTCCCCACCAGCCCCCCCCCCCCCCCACACACACACTACCCCCCCCCCCCCCCCACACACACACACACACACCACCACACACACACACCACCACCACCACCAACCAGAAATGTGTTTACACACAGGTAGGGACCGGCATATCATACGACGTTGACCGAAGGCGAGTATGATATCATATGATATCATACAAAATGCACCATATGATAGTGTGAATAAATAGTAACTTTATCTTAGTCTGACTGCCGGCGCCATATA
Source organism: Microglena sp. YARC (assembly GCA_022414725.1). NCBI lineage: Eukaryota > Viridiplantae > Chlorophyta > Chlorophyceae > Chlamydomonadales > Chlamydomonadaceae > Microglena > Microglena sp. YARC. The sequence goes on along the minus strand of CM039463.1, from coordinate 3,759,258 downwards.
ATATCATATGATAACATGATATCATATGATATCATATTGCCGATCCCTACCTATCAGGCTCCTAGATTGTTACACACGTCATAGTTTTTCTTTTCAGCTATGAGCAGCAGCTTGTAGGCAGCTCCCTGAGCCAGCCACTTGGCTAAGCCCCAAGATTGCCACAGTTCTGGACAGTGGATTATCTCAGCTTCCAGACACACTAGGTTGCGTCAGCTTTGGCTGAATAGCCAGTCAGGGGACCTGCCAAGAAGCTGCTGCTTATAGCTGAAAAGAAAAAACTGACACAAATACATACTGGAGGCTTGCACACATTAGCTGGCACAAGAAATTCAATATCACAAGATATCATACAAACTGCATCATATGCTATTGTATATAAATGGTAACTTTAGCCTAGTCATATGCTTAGGGTTGAGCCGACATATAAACGTATAAATACGCCGTATGCATTTTCTCAAATCGACCTTACATACGTCGTATACAAAACGTCTAGTCTGTACTTCGAGAAGTACAGCACACATCCCGGCACTTAACTTTCTTGGTTTTCATTATATTTTTGATTTAGATAGCTCATTGGAAAGCTTTTGATCTCCTCTATCACAATATGCAATGAAATTCACCTTTCACATGCACAATTTTATAAACATTTGGCCTAAAGGTTGATCTAGATAGCCAGGATGGCACATATATCAGAGCGCCACCTAGCCTTCCATTCCACAAGCTGTGCTCCTATGTGGGCTTGAAGGGTTGATGGTGCAAGCCTAGAGCAATATGAACATGGACAATATTGCAATACCGTTACGTACTTATATTATTATACACTTAAACAGTTATATAATAGACCAACTGGCATTTAATGGCTCCCTTGGATTGGCACCGCCACACTTCTTGGCCGACGCGCTTTCTGGTCGTGATTTCTTTTCTGAGATTTGGACAACCTAAACTTACCAGATTATTTTCTGAGAGTTGAAATGTGATGGCAATGAAATTAGCTACGCGGCAATACCTTTAAACCTATGTAAAAGTATTTTCTCAAGAAGTGCCTAATTTTTATGCACGTTTTTATACGTTTATATGTATACGTGTATACGTTGATATGCTTTGCCCTGGGGCGTGAGGTGGAAAGAAACTTCCCGTTCGCTTGCACTGGGGAATGGTTACTATGACGGGTTTTGGTTTCGAAGACCTCAACTGCCCCTGAGCTTGAACTACTGCATGACAGCATGGAGGAAAGTTCTGTACATGAATTTTTGGAAGCGAACAAGGGCTAGAATGTTTTTTGCGGAGCCCCCCCTCCTGGGGGCGGGAGCCCCCAGATTCGCCCCGTTGTCCGTTTGTGCAACCGACCGTGCAAAAATTGAAGCCTGACACATCAGCCAACTGTCTCATAACTGTTTGGCTTCGGTCAGCTCCATCATTGTCACCTGTCATTCCGTTGCCAACACACTCCACAATTTCCCGCGTCGCTTGCGCCGCTGCATAGGAATTGTCTAATCTGTTTTTCCCTCCTCGTTTCCGACTCAGGTTCCAAGTGAAGTTCGTGAAAAACAAAGATGGCAAGGTTATTTTCGACCGAAGGTTTAACACAGCTTCCCTCATAGAAATGTGAGTGCTAGGAGTCAGAGGGTAGCAGGGGACGAATGGTTTGGTGGGTGGGCTTGGCAGGGTGCGAGGTGGGGTGGGTGGGTGCGAGGGGCTGGGCAGGGTGCAGGGTGGGGTGGTGTGAAGTTCGTGAGGAATGAGGCTGGTATGTTAATTCTTGGCCATAGGTTCAACACAGCTTCCCTCAAAGGAATGTGAGTGCTTGGAGGCAGAGGGCAGCAGGGGACGGGTGGTTGGGTGGGTAGGGCTGGGCAGGGTGCGGGGTGGTGTGGTGTGGTGTGGGGTCGGGTGAAGTTTGTGAGGAACGAGGCTGGTAAGTTTATTTTCAACCGTAGGTTCAACACAGCTTCCCTCATAGGAATGGGAGTGCTTGGTGGCAGAGGGCAGCAGGGCTCGGGTGTTTGGGTGGGTAGGGCTGGGCAGGGTGCGGGGTGGGGTGGGGTGAAGTTCGTGAGTAACAAGATAAGGTAAGTTTATTTCCGACCGTAAGTTTAACTCAGCTTCCCTCATAGGAAAGGGAGTGCTTGGAGGCAGAGGGCAGTAGGGACGGGTGGTTGGGTGCGTGGTGCTGGGCAGGGTGCGGGTGGTGTGTGTGGTGTGGGTCGGGTGAAGTTTGTGAGGAACGAGGCTGGTAAGTTTATTTTCAGCCGTAGGTTCAACACAGCTTCCCTCATAGGAATGTGAATGCTTCGTGGCAGAGGGCAGTAGGGGACGGGTGGTTGGGTGGGTAGGGCTGGGCAGGGTGCGAGGTGAGGTGGGTGGGTGTGTGGGGCTGGGAGGGTGCAGGGTGGGGTGGGGTGGGGTGAAGTTTGTGAGGAATGAGGCTGGTAAGTTTATTTTCAACCGTAGGTTCAACACAGCTTCCCTCATAGGAATGTGCGTGCTTAGTGGCAGAAGGCAGCAGGGACGGGTGGTTGGGGGGGTAGGGCTGGGGTGGGTGGTTAGGTGCGTGGTGCTGGGCAGGGTTCGAGGTGGGGTGGTTGGGTGCGTGGGGCTGGGCTGGGTGCATGGTGGGATGTGGGTGGGAGGGAGTGAGGTGCAGTATGGGGCGGTGGGATGAGGCAGGATGGCATATGATTAGGGTTTGGAGGGGGTGGGGGGGTGGGTAGGAGTTTTGTGCTAATAGCACTAATAGCGCTAGCTACAGCTAAAAGCGATTCCGTAATTAGCGCTAGTTATTGCTTGAAATAACCTGAAATGTACCGAAATAACCTGAGACATGAGGTTAGCAGCCTGGTATTTGCATATTTATTTATCTTATATCTATAAGGTTGTACTTGCACCTGATCCCTCTAACTTTGACAGGTACTACGGGGATTCAATGAACATTGACAATCAAGCACGTGGAACCCTGAGGATCCTAACTGTGATGGGCGCTGTACTAGTATATGTATAGGGTTTCGACCCTAAATCCCTAACCCTATATATAATATGTATACCCGACCCTGATCCCTCTTACTCCCACAGGTACTACGGGGATTCAATGAATGTAGACGATCGCATCACGTGGAACCCTGAGGATCCCAACGTTTTGCTGCTGTCCTTGCCCAAGTGAGTGGCATGCTCCTCCTTCCCCCTCTCTCCCTTTCCCTCCCTCCCTCCCACACACCCTGCGGCTCCTGCCTTTCACACCCACCCTTACACCCACCTACACAACCACACCCTGTGTGCTCCTGCCTTTCACACCCACCCTCACACCCACCTACGCAACCACAGCCTGTGTGCTCCTGCCTTTCACACCCACCCTTACACCCACACCCTGTGTGCTCCTGCCTTTCACACGCACCCTCACACCCACCTGCACAACCACACCCTGTGTGCTCCTGCCTTTCTCACCCACCCTTACACCCACCCTTACAACCACACCCTGTGTGCTCCTGCCTTTCAAACACCCACCCGTACACCCACCTACACACCCACACCCTGTGTGCTCCTGCCTTTCACACCCACCCTTACACCCACCTAAACACCACACCCTGTGTGCTCCTGCCTTTCACACCCACCTACACAACCACACCCTGTGTGCTCCTGCCTTTCACACCCACCCTCACACCCACCTACACAACCACACCCTGTGTGCTCCTGCCTTTCACACCCACCCTTACACCCACCCTTACACCCACACCCTGTGTGCTCCTGCCTTTCACACACCCACCCGTACACCCACCTACACACCCACACCCTGTGTGCTCCTGCCTTTCACACCCACCCTTACACCCACCTAAACACCCACACCCTGTGTGCTCCTGCCTTTCACACCCACCTACACAACCACACCCTTTGTGCTCCTGCCTTTCACACCCACCCTCACACCCACCTACGCAACCACACCCTGTGTGCTCCAGCCTTTCACACCCACCCTTACACCCACCCTTACACCCACCCTTACACCCACACCCTGTGTGCTCCTGCCTTTCACACCCACCCTCACACCCACCTACACAACCACACCCTGTGTGCTCCTGCCTTTCACACCCACCCTTACACCCACCCTTACAACCACACCCTGTGTGCTCCTGCCTTTCACCCACACACCCACACCCTGTCGCATCACGTGGAACCCTGAGGGTCCCAACGTTTTGCTGCTTTCCTTGCCAAAGTGAGTGGTGTAGGCTGTGGTGTTGAGGTTCGAGCATGCCCTTCCTCCCCCCTCTCTCCCTCTCCCTCCCTCCCTCCCACCCACCCCACACACCCCCACACACCCTGTGTGCTCTTGCCTTACACACACAACCCCACACCCTGTCGCATCACGTGGAACCCTGAGGGTCCCAACGTTTTGCTGCTGTCCTTGCCCAAGTGAGTGGTGCAGGCTGTGGTGTTTAGGTTTGAGCATAACCTTCCTCCCCCCTCTCTCCCTCTCCCTCCTCCCTCCCACCCACCCCCACACACCCTGTGTGCTCTTGCCACACAACCCCACACCCTGTCGCATCACGTGGAACCCTGAGGGTCCAACGTTTTGCTGCTGTCCTTGCCCCAAGTGAGTGGTGCAGGCTGTGGTGTTGAGATTTGAGCATGCCCTCCCTCCCCCCAATCTTTCTTTCCCTCCCTCCCTCCCTCCTCCCCTCCCTCCCTCCCTGTGTGCTCCTGCCTTTCACCCCCCCCCCCCCCCCCCCCCCCCCCCCCCCTCCCCCTCCATACCCTGAGGATCCCAATTAAGCCTGAGGATCCCAACGTTTTACTGCTGTCCTTGCCCAAGTGAGTGGCATGCTCCTCCTCCCCCCTCTCTCCCTTTCCCTCCCTCCCTCCCTCTCACCCACCCACACACCCTGTGTGATCCTGCCTTTCAAACCCACCCCCACACCCAATTTCACGTGGAACCCTGAAAATCCCAACGCTTTGCTGCTGTCCTTGCCCAAGTAAGTGGTGCAGGCTGTGGTGTTGAAGTTTCAGCATGCCCCTTCCTTCCTTCTTCCTTCCTATCTTCCTTCCTTCCTTCCTTCCTTCCTTCCTTCCTTCCTTCCTTCCTTCCTTCCTTCCTTCCTTCTTCTTCCTTCCTTCTTCCTTCCTTCCTTCCTTCCTTCCTTCCTTCCTTCCTTCCTTCCTTCCTTCGTTCCTTCCTTCCTTCCTTCCTTCCTTCCTTCCTTTCTTCCTTCCTTCCTTCCTTCCTTCCTTCCTTCCTTCCTTCCTTCCTTCCTTCCTTCCTTCCTTCCTTCCCTTCCTTCCTTCCTTCCTTCCCTTCCCCTTCCCCCCTTCCCCCTTTCCCCTTTCCCCTTTCCCTTCCCTTCCCCCACCCAGATCATTCAACCAATCACTACATTTCATCCCAAGGGTCTCATTATTCGCACAAGAGTGACTCGGAGATCTGAGGACATTCCTGAGCCTGACAGGATAGAAACATCAGAGTACTTCGAGCAGGTGATTGGGTTTTGATTTGAAATTTGAAGTTTGAAATTTGAATTGAAGACATTCTTGAGCGTGATAGGATACAGACATCGGATTACTTCAAGCAGGTGATTGGGGTAGCTCAATTTGTATTTGAAATTTGAAATTTGAATTGAAGGCATTCCTGAGTGTGATCAGATAGAGACATCCGAGGACTTCGAGCAGGTGATTTGGGTAGCTCAAATTTATTTATTTGAAATTTGAAATTTGAATTGAAGATATTTCTAAACGTGATAGGATAGAGACATCGGAGTACTACCAGCAGGTGATTGGGGTAGCTCAAACTTTTACTTGAAATTTGAAATTTGAACTGAAGACATTTCTGAGCATTGACGGATAGAGACATCCGAGTATTTCAGGCAGGTGATTCGGGTAGCTCAATTATGTATTTGAAATTTAAATTTAAATTTAAATCTTCAATTCAAATTGGAGCGTGATAGGATAGAGATTTGGGAGTTCTTCGAATAGGTGATTGGGGTAGCCCGGGGTAGCTCAAATATTATTTGAAATTTGATGTTTGAATTGAAGATATTTCTGAGCGTGATAGGATAGAGACTTCGGAGTACTTCGAATAGGTCATTGGGGTAGCTCAATTTTGATTTGAAATTTGAAATTTGAACTACAGACATTTCGAAGCCTGGCAGGATAGGGACATCCGAGTACTTCAAACAGGTGATTAGGGTGGCTCAATTTTGATTTGAATTTTGAAATTTGAAATTTGAATTGAAGACATTCCTGAGCCTGATAGATTACAGACAAAGGATTCCTTCGAGCAGTTGATTAGGATAGCTCAATTTTGATTTTAATTTTGAAATTTGAGTAGAAGATATTCGTGAGACTGATAGGATAGAGAAATCCGAGTGCTTCGAGAAGTTGATTTGGGTAGCTCAAAATTGTATTTGAATTTTTGAAATTTGAATTGAAGGCATATCAGAGCGTGATAGGATGGAGACATCAAAGTTATTGAAACAGGTGATTGGGGTAGCTCAAATTTGATTTGAAATTTAAAATTTGAATTGAAGACATTCCTGAGCCTGATATAGGATAGAGACATCTGAGTACCGGTACTTCGAGCATGTGATTGGGGTAGCTCAATTTTGATTTGAAATTCGAAATTTGAATTGAAGACATTCCTGAGCCTGATAGATTACAAACAAAGGATTCCTTCAAGCAGGTGATTAGGATAGCTCAATTTGATTTGAAATTTGAAATTCGAAATTTGAATTGAAGACAGTCCCGAGCCTGATGTAGGATTGAGACATCTGAGTACTTGTACTTTGAGCATGTGATTGGGGTAGCTCAATTTTGATTTGAAATTTGAATTGAAGACATTCCTGAGCCTGATAGATAACAAACAAAGGATTCCTTCAAGCAGGTGATTAGGGGAGCTCAATTTTGATTTGGATTTTGAATTTTGATTCATCATACACCATGCCGTTTCCTACATATATTACTTGCACCATGCCCCCAGTGTAAGCAAACGGGCTGGCCCCCTGAACCTCAAGCCTCGCAATAAGGCGTACCACCTTTTACGAGCACGGGCACCAGTGTAAATGCTAAATCGTTCTTGATTGAATCGTCAATGTGTGGTGGAGGTGGTGGTGGTGGTGTGTATTTGTGTGTGTGTAGGGGGGGGGGGGGGGGGGGGGGGGGGGAAGTTTTTGATCATGGAGTGGCGGCACAGCCCAGGATGAAGGCTACCCCAGTACTTGAACCCAGGAAAGGCCCAGGGTTCAACAATTCATGCCAATCCATAATCTCGACCATGAGCTCGACCCTGACCCTCGACCCGACCCTGAACCAGGACCCCGACCCTGACCCTCGACCCCGAACCTGACCCTGACCTGGGCCCCCCCTTGACCTCGAATACGTGTAGATCGCCCTCACCATGACCTCAACGCCCTTGACCAAATTCCTGCCAATCCGCAATCTGGACCAGGACCTGACCTCGACCCTCCCTTGACCTCAAGTCCGAGCCAATCGCCCACACCGTGACCTCAACGCCCTTGACCAAATTCCTGCCAATCCACAACCACAACCAGGACCTGGCCTCGACCCTCCCTTGACCTCAAGTCCGAGCCAATCGCCCAAACCGTGACCTTGATGCCCTTGACCAAATTCCTGCCAATCCGCAATCTGGACCAGGACCTGACCTCGACCCTCCCTTGACCCCGAATCCGAGCCAATCGCCCAAACCATGATCTCGATGCCCCTGACCAAATTCCTGCCAATTTGTAATCTCGACCAGGCCCTAACCTTGACCCCCCCTTGACCTGAAATCCATGCCAATCGCCGAAAACATGACCTTGATGCCCTTGACTAAATTCCTGACAATTTGTAACCATGACCCCCTTGGTGTGTAGGTGTTTGATGATGGAGTGTCTGCACAACCCAGGATAAAGGCAAGCCAATGTTTCACCAAGTAAGTGCTGGTCAGTGGTGGTGGTGTGGGTGGGTGGTGGGTGTATGTGGGTGGGGTGGGTGGGTGGGGTGGGTAGTCGTGGTGGTGGTGGTGGGTGGTGGTAGTCGTGGTGTGGTGGTGGTGGTGGTGGTAGTCGTGGTGGTAGTCGTGGTGGTGGTGGTGGTGGTGGTGGTAGTCGTGGTGGTGGTGGTGGTGGTGGTGGTTGTGATGGTGGTGGTAGTGGTGGTGGTAGTCGTGGTGGTAGTCGTGGGTGGTGGTGGTGTGGTGGTGGTGGAAGTCGTGGTGGTAGTCGTGTGGTGGTGGTGGTGGTGGTGGTAGTCGTGGTGGTAGTCGTGGTGGTGGTGGTGGTGGTGGTGGTGGTAGTCGTGGTGGTAGTCGTGGTGGTGGTGGTGGTGGTAGTCGTGGTGGTGGTGGTGGTGGTGGTAGTCGTGGTGGTGGTGGTGGTGGTGGTAGTTGTGGTGGTAGTCGTGGTGGTGGTGGTGGTGGTAGTCGTGGTGGTGGTGGTGGTGGTGGTGACACAACCCAGATTAAAGGCAAGCCAATGTTTCACCAAGTAAGTGGTGGTGGTTTGTGTGTGTGTGGTGGTGGGTAGTGATGGGTAGTGGTGGTCGTGTGTGTGTGTGGAGGGGGGGGGGGGGGGGGGGGGGGGGCAGGGTTTTAGGTAACTGAAGTGGGGGCTAATTTCCCGGTGGTTCAGGGTTTAGGTAACTGAAGTGGGGGCTAATTTCCCGGTGGGTTCAGGGTTTAGGTAACTGAAGTGGGGGCTAACTTCCCGGTGGGTTCAGGGTTTAGGTAACTGAAGTGGGGGCTAACTTCCCCCTACCTCTTGACCCAGAAAGCTACTTTAATCAGTGCACCCCTAAACTTGATACCCTACCCACCAAGCTACTTGACTCAGTGCACCCCTAAACTTGATACCCTACCCACCAAGCTACTTGACTCAGTGCACCCCTAAACTTGATACCCTACCCACCAAGCTACTTGACTCAGTGCACCCCTAAACTTGATACCCTACCCACCAAGCTACTTGACTCAGTGCACCCCTAAACTTGATACCCTACCCACCAAGCTACTTGACTCAGTGCACCCCTAAACTTGATACCCTACCCACCAAGCTACTTGACTCAGTGCACCCCTAAACTTGATACCCTACCCACCAAGCTACTTGACTCAGTGCACCCCTAAACTTGATACCCTACCCACCAAGCTACTTGACTCAGTGCACCCCTAAACTTGATACCCTACCCACCAAGCTACTTGACTCAGTGCACCCCTAAACTTGATACCCTACCCACCAAGCTACTTGACTCAGTGCACCCCTAAACTTGATACCCCTACCCACCACGATATTTTACTCAGTGCACCAATGACCCCTACCCACCAAGCTACTTGACTCAGTGCACCCCTAAACTTGTTACCCCTACCCACCAAGGTATTTTACTCAGTGCACCAACGACCCCTACCTTTAAACCCAGGTACAAATGGAGAGAGATGACACCTGATATCATGGCTAACTATGGTCCAGCTGTGATTGCTACACAGGTATGTGTGCTTAACTACTCAGCATATGTGAGAGTATAGGAGGGTGTGTGAGTGGGTGGGTGGTGGTGGTGTGTGTGGGGGGGGTACATTTTGATGTGGTTGGGTGAGGGATAGTGTGGCTGGATGGGTGATGGTGTGGTTGGGTGAGAGATTGTGTGTATGATAGCATGGCAAACTATTGGCAAACTATTGTCCAGCTGTAATCGCTACACAGGTAGGTGTGCTCAACTACTTAGCATATGTGAGAGTATAGGAGGGTGTGTGGGTGGGTGGGTGGTGGTGGGTGGGTGGGGGGTACATTTTGATGTGGTTGGGTGAGGGATAGTGTGGCTGGATGGGTGATGGTGTGGTAGTTTATATTTTGATGTGGTTTGGTGAGGGATGGTGTGGCTGGCTGGATGATGGTGTGGTTGGGTGAGAGATTGTGTGTATGATATCATGGCAAACTATGGTCCAGCTGTGATCGCCACACAGGTACGTGTGCTTAACTACTTAGCATATGTGAGAGTATAGGAGGGTGTGTGAGTGGGTGGGTGGGTGGTGGTGGTGTGTGTGGGGGGGGTACATTTTGATGTGGTTGAGTGAGGGATGGTGTGGCTGGATGGGTGACGGTGTGGTTGGGTGAGAGATTGTGTGTATGATAGCATGGCAAACTATTGTCCAGCTGTAATTGCTACACAGGTAGGTGTACTTAACTACTCAGCATCTGTGAGAGTATAGGAGGGTGTGGTGTGTGTGGTGTGTGTGGTGGTGGTGGTGGTGGTGTGAAGGTGGGTGTGGGTGTGGGTGGGGGGGGGGGTAGTTTCTATTTTGATGTGGTTGGGTGAGGGGTAGTGTGGCTGGATGGGTGATGGTGTGCTTGGGTGAGGAATTGTGTGTATGATATCATGGCAAACTATGGTCCAGCTGTGATCACCACACAGGTACGTGTGAAAAGAAAGAAAAAGAAAAAACGCCTGGCAGGGCGTGGTGTTAAGGGGGCCGTCTCGAACACCGAAGCTGGGTACTGGTGCAGTCAGTTCATACATGTGCATTACTACTTAGTATGTGTGGGAGCATGTGGGGGTTGGGGGCGGTGTACACTTCATGCCTGTTTTACTTTCTGGCACTGAATTCATTCGTTTGCTACCGTACTTATCGACAACAAGGTATTCGAACATGTAAATCATTGAAGTGCACTACATACAGCTATGTAACCAATATCAACATCTTCATGCCTGTTTTACTTTCTGGCACCGAATTCATTTGTTTGCTACCTCATGGACTGGCGGCAAGGTGTTCGAACATGTAAATCATTGAAGTGCACTACAAACCGCTTCGTAACCATTATCAACATCTTCATGCCTGTTTTACTTTCTGGCACTGAATTCATTTGTTTGCTACCTCATGTACTGGCGGCAAGGTATTCAAACATGTGAATCATTGAAGTGCACTACAAACCGCTACGTAACCAATATCAACATCTTCATGTCTTTTTGACTTTCTGGCACCGAATTCATTCGTTTGCTACCTCATGTATTGGCGGCAAGGTATTCGAACATGTAAATCATTGAAGTGCGCTACATACAGCTATGTAACCAATCTCAACATCTTCATGCCTGTTTTACTTTCTGGCACTGAATTCATTCGTTTGCTACCTCATGTATTGGCGGCAAGGTATTCGAACATGTAAATCATTGAAGTGCACTACATACAGCTATGTAACCAATCTCAACATCTTCATGTCTTTTTGATTTCTTGGCACCAAACTCATTCGTGTGCTACCGTACTTATTGACAGCAAGGTATTCAAACATGTGCACCATTGGAGTGCACTACATACAGCTATGTAACCAAGATCAACATCTTCTTGCCTTTTTGACTTCTTGGCACCAAACTCTTTCTTGCCTTATTGAATTTCTGGCACCGAATACATTTGTTTGCTACCTAATGTACTGACAGCAAGGTATTCAAACATGTACACGATTGAAGTGCACTACATACAGCTACATAACCAATCTCGAAAGCTTCATGCCGTTTTCAGTTCCCGTCACCGTTCCCATATGCTTGCTAACTTTATTCCCAGCAGCTGGTATTGATCCATGCCAATCATTGAAGTGCACCACAAACGACTACGTAACCAATCTCAAAACCTGAAAGCAATACAATTCAGCTTTATAATACAGTTCAATTAAATTGCCACCTTGCTACCTTCAATTGCTACCTTTTACTTCAATTGCTACCTTGCTACCTTCAATGTCTTCCTTTTACTTAAATTGCTACTGTTTACTTGTAGGTGGTGAGCGACTATCTGACGCCCTATGATGGAGACGAGAAGTGAGTGATATTATTGCTTTTTTATATTGCTTTTGTATATGATATATTATATTATTATTTCCTTTGATATTGCTTCTTCTTTGATGCTTCTGCTGCTGATGATGACGTGTATGGTTACTGTTTTGCTGCATTGCTGTACTGCTGTATTGCAGTATTGCTTGTACCCTGTGATTTTGAGGGTGGTTGGAAGACCCCCCCCCCCCCCCCCCCCCCCCCCCCCCTTGATGTTGTGGAGCGGGCTTGTCTTGGGTCAACTATGGCTCGTCTGTGACAACTATGTAATGTAAGGACACCAGACGTACAGGAGAGGGTGGAGGCCAGCTGGTGGAAGTTTTGAGGGTGGTTGGAAGACTTCCCCAGATGCTGCGGAGCGGGCTTGTCTTAGTCAACTATGGCCTGTCTCCAATAATAGAATGTAATGTACTCATACTTACTTACTTGTTCTGTTTGGGTTCTGACGCCCTATGATGTAGGCGCAAAGTGAGTGATTTTACTTTTTCTTTGATGATGAGGATGAGGAGGGTGGTGGTGTACAAATTTGGGTCAAAACAACTTTGGGGGCCTCAAACTGCGGAGCGGGCTTGTCTTAGTCAACAGGGGTAGTGGTGAATGTTCGTTTGGTCGTGGGTTGGTATCTCTCACCAACCCTAAGTGTGCCTACTTTGCATATTGTAGGAGTGGCACCACCATTCGAACTGAATCCTCCGTGTCGCTGGTTTATATCGGGAGACCCACCTCCGGGGGTGAAAGTCCTTTCACAACTAAAAAAAAAACTATGGCCTGTCGTAGGAGGGTGGGGGGGGGTAGGGTGGGGGTGGGGGGGTAAAAAAACTTGTTCCCAACTTTATTTTCCCCTCTTTTTGTATGAAACTTCCACAATTCCAACTCCCGTCTGAATCGGACACCATATCAAAGGTGCGGTCCAAAATCTGTCTTTCTGCCCCCCCCCCCCCCCCCCTGGGCCTGTCTACAACAATATAATGTAATGTACTCATAATTACTTATTCTGTTTTGATGATGTAGATGCGAAGTGAGCGATTTTGCGTTTTATTTTCTTCGATGAGGAGGAGGAGGACGAGGACGAGGAGGAGGAGGATGGCAGTGATGATGATGGTGGTGTACAAATTTGGGTCAAAAAAACGTTGGGGGGCTCTAACTTCCTGTTCAACTTATTTCGGGTCTACACAAAACAGTTGTAAACGGATCCTGAGGATATGATCTATTGAAAGCGATGAGGTACGGGAGCTTATTCCCTGCCCTCCCCCCTACCCACCCACCCACCCACTCACCTTGGTATTACTTAACTTATGCATTGTTGTATTTTCACACATTTTTACACATGAACGACTTTCACTTGTTCTCAGGTATCTTCAATCGATGAACAAGCCGGTTGTGTTGTATACATACAAGCTACAGTTCAGGGCAGCTAAGCAAGCTTGAGCACATGCAAACCCATGGCGTGCGTGAGCTTGCCGGTGTTGTTGTATACATACAAGCTACATTTCAGGGCAGCTTAGCAAGCTTGAGCTCAAGTACACCAGGGTTGTTCAGTGTACTGCGTCCTCCGTCGCATACGCAACGTCGAAGAGTCCGTTGCGTCGCAGAATGCAACATGGGGAGGGTCTGTTGACCAGAAGAAAGGGTCCGTTGCGCTGTAGGACGCAGGCTATGTGATTGGTTGCGTCTCAGGTAGCTGAGCTGGCCTTCCTCCTGAAGTACCCTGATGTGCACCCATGGCAACCCATGAACAAGCAAGTTGTGTTGTATACACACCAGCTACAGTTCATGGCAGCTAAGCAATCTTGAGCACATGTACACCCAAGGCGTGCGTGAGCTAGCCGGTGTTGTTGTATACATACAAGCAGCAAGCAGTCCAGGGCAGCTTAACAATCTTGAGCACATGTACACCCATGGCGTGAGTGAGCTAGCTGGTGGTGGTGTATACATACAAGCAAATGTTCAGGGAAGCTAAGCAATCTTGAGCTCTTGTACACCCATGGTGTGCGTGAGCTAGCCGCTGGTGTTGTATACATACAACCTTCTGTTCAGGGCAGCTAAGCAAGCTTGGTCTACAACTAAATTGGCCAACAGCACGTTTGCCTAGGTAATAATACTGGTACTCCCTGGTTTGTGTGGATATCACACAGTTGTCAGGTTAATCTGTCAAGCTGTCAAGTTATTCTGCACACGGTTAGACGTCTAGAGTAATACAGAACCATGTACCAAGTATACCACTATACCAGTATAAAACTCCCAGTCAACACTAGTACCTGGACACGGACCTAGACTTGTACCTGGACCTGGAAAACGGGGTAGGACGAATGCCTTCCTGGGATTTGTGGGCAGACCACAATATTTTCTATCCCAGTGGTGCATTGGGGGATTTTGGGACACCGCAACTATTTTTACAGATTTCAAAATTTGAGTGTTACAACTAGGGAACGGAAATATGATATCACATGATATCATGTCATCATATGATATCATATGATGCCGGCAGTCTGACTAGGCTAAAGTTACCATTTATCTGGAGTAAAAAAAAAGCTCTAAACAGGATGCCCAAAAAACCTGAGGAAGGCTGACCCCCCCCTCCCCCCCCCCCCCCCCCATTAAATAGAAGCACCCATTTTTTTGAATAAGTCAGATATGGATTTGGGGGTTTACAGTATGGCGCACGTAATGGCGTCCTCGGATTTACAGTGCCTGGATTGTGTGATCGTCAAAAATCAGTTCTGCCCCCCCCCCCCTCCCCCCCAGGTTGTCCAAGTACCTAAGTCACCCTTTGCCGTCCCTGGAGGCGGCCAGAAAAATGTATAAAAATCAAAGCCAGCACAGACACTCCAATACGCAATTTAAAAAACTAAACGGTACTCATGGTCTGTTTGTCATCACGATTCAGCAAAAATTCTGCTACACTGCCCCTTGCGGCCTGTCTGGTCATTGCCACTCTAGGTCTATATGGCTGTCTTCAATTGCTTGACAAGCTTCCCCATGAACTCTGACTCCTTGGCCTGTAGCTCCCACAGACCAGTTGGCGCCACCTCTCAACCATGCATCCCCTTCCAGTGGGGGAAGAGAACTAGCTGAAGCTAATCTAAAGGAAGGCGCTTAAAAGGAAAGGAACGCGGAACTGAAGGACGGCGTTTTCGATTCGTTTGGGGGTTCGGGCGGCCTGGGGGGCTCTGTGTGTGGGGGGGTGGGGGGGGGCTGGGCTGTTTTTGTGTGTGTGGGGGGTGAGTGGGTGTGTGGGGAGGGGGCTGTGTGTTTGTGGGGTGTGTTTTTTGGGGGTGGGGTGGGAAGGTACTGGGCTGGGCTTGGGGGAAGTGGGAGGGGGCTGGGCTGGGGGGGGGGGGGGGGTAAATACTTATTGCACGAGGTCCAAAGTAGTGCCAATAGACTACCCTTACCAAGGCCTACTTATAGGAGGTCTCAGAATGTCATTTGGAGGTCTTAGTAAAAAGTTAGCAAAAAAACAAATGAGGGCTGACCCCCCCTCCTCCTCCCCCCCCCCCTAAAATAAGTGCCCAGAAAAATCTGAAAAAGAGCTCAATAAATCACAAATAATTATGTCATATACATCCTATACCGGTACTTATAATAAATCGAAAAAATCATGTCGTATACATCCTATACCGGTACTTATAATAAATCGATCGGCATCCATCAACTTTTCGCAGAGGATGCTACCTCCTGCATTTATATACGATATCATAAGATGCAATTCGTTATTCGTATGATATCGTACTCGCCTTTGGGCAACATCATATGATATGCCGGTCCCTAGTTACAACCCGGTGAGTACACGGTGGCAACCACAATTTTGTTGAAAACCCCAAATGCAGTAGATACGAGACCTGTATGTACACTGGAATCATCACAGGTTAAAGGAAATGTTATTACTGAGTCCCTTGCTTATTTGCTGTGCCCATGACTCCGAGAGGTGGCGAACCCTGGCGAAAATCCTTCTTGAAAAGAACTTGGACTGGGTTTCTTCAGCCAGCAATTTGGCTGCACGCCGTCTTCGGTAGTAAACAAAAATCTTGGAAAAGAAGAAGAAGAAAACTAAACTTTGATCATCTATCTTATCTCGATAGGAAAGACAAGCAGATAAATAAAAATAAAAAAAGAACCAAGTTCAAGTTCAAGATAAATACCAAGACTTTCATTTCAATTTTCCCTCACGAATTAAGCATTAAGCACTATTTTACGCCCTTATTTACAGTTCCTTGGTTCTTAATGCATAGTCAAAATTCCTTGGTTCAGAAGCTTCGATTCAAAGCTCGGACATGAGCGGAAGCGTTGGGAAGATTCTCTGAGTCAGCCTGCAAGATACACAGCCACTTAGCTGAGTCTGTTACCACAGAGCCGGATCCAGATCAACGGATTCCTTGCGGCCTACCAGGGTGCCGCAAAACGTACGTGTTACGTGACAGCACATAAGCTTCTGGAGCCCATCTACGCGAATAACGTAAAACAAAACTGCTAAGCCTGGAGACCCAAAGTTACGTGTCAGGCACTGGCAGCACGTCATTTGAAGAATCTATGTTCTCACGTAACACAAAATGGCAAAGTATAGTGCCCTGATGTGTTCAACTGTTCACCAGTGCTTGTTTCTTAACCGTCTTTCCTGTTTTGAAGGTTGGGCGCGTGGCCTATTTTGCGATCCTTGGACTGTACAAATACGCTCATGCAACATTTAAAACTCCTTGGTTTAGGAGCTTTGATTCAAATATTGGACTTGAGCGGAAAGTTTGGAAAATAAAGAATTTAAGCTACACAGCTACACAGCTGAGTCAGCTACCAAAAACAGATCCAGATCAACGGATTCCTGTGGATCTACCCCCTGGTTTTCTTGCCGATTCCTGTCGGTCTACCCAGGCTTACCTAGGTCTACCCCCTTATTTTTACTGCCTAAGACAGCGACTAGCCAAATCGCTGGTAGCAGCTATGTAACCAAGCTTGAAATAGGGAGACGCTGAGCAGCCCAGCGTTGGCTGAAGAACCATGTTACAATCTGTGGCGTTACATTCTGACACGAATATCGGCTGGTACCCGTAGCTATAGCTATTGGATACCAGTACATTATACCAAGTACAATACCTGCATAATACTATATACGGTATATTTAGGGTTGGGAAACAAACGTATATTTTAATTTTATAAGCCGTATAAACGTAAACACATATGCATATAAACGTATCAAAACGTATATAAAATTAGGCACTTCTTGAGAAAATACTTTTGCATGGGTTTAAAGGTATTGCCGCATAGCTCCTTTCATTGGTATTACATATCAACTCTCAGAAAAATAATCTGGCAAGTTTAGGTTGTCCAAAACTCCAAATCCCAGAAAAGAAATCACGACTAGAAAGCGCGTCGACCTGTGAAGAAGCGCGGAGCCAATCTAAGGGAGCCATTAAATGTCAGTTGGTCTATTACATAACTGTATAAGTGTAAACTAACATAAGTACATAAATATGTCAATCAAAAATATAATGCAAACCAAGAAAGTGAAGTGCCGGGACGTGTGCTGTACTTCTCAAAGTGCAGACTAAACGTTTTTATTCGACGTACACAAGGTCGATTTGAGAACAATTATACTGCGAATTTATACGTCTAAACGTCTAAACGTATATTATACGTTTATATTTGACGGCCCAACCCTATATATTATACTATGTAAGACATGGCTCACTTAATAGCACGCCCCAGTAGGCGTTTGTATTACTTTTATCACGTGGGCCTGGGAATGGTGTCTGTCTTCAGGAGGGAGGGGTGGTCCATGTTGTCAGCATTGGAGGGGTGCTCCTCATTGATCTCAGATGCATCGATGCAGATGTCAGCTACCAGGTCCGCCAACTTGGGACGTGGTTTGTTGACACGCTCCTTGGACTCCCTGTCCAATTCCGCAGGGGAGCGCGCAGCCTCGCCTTCCGGAGCGTCAGGCCCCCCCTGGGGGTCCCCCTCCGCAGTTGTTGGCAGGCTGATGTCGGGTGGCCCAGCTGGGACCGCGACGCCTTTGGTGTACACCTCAGGGGTAAGGGAGTCGAGTTTCCTCGGGGGTAAGGGGGTGGGTCCGAGGCTCTCGGGAGAGGCAGGCCCTGCATCTGCTGAGGCTGCGGGAGATGAGCTGGCAGATGCACGGGGTGATGGAGTGGCAGATGCACGAGGTGATGGAGTGGCAGATCCAGCAGCTTTCGCCTTGGCAAGGGCTGCGCGAGCTTGCGCTACTGCTTCTGATGCTGTGGATCCTGGCTGCTCCTTCTGGAGAGTGTCCACAGGTGGCTTGGTCCCCTCAGCGATGCCAGCTGACAGGTCACCAGCAGGGGAACGCACTGGGCCTGTCCCACGAGGGCTGCCACTGTCATCAGCCCGGGCATTGCTCGCGGTGCTGAGACGCGAGCTCAACCTCGGGGCAAGGTTAGACGTCTCTCTCGTCAGGGACTTGTTCAGGCCTGAGGGGGAGGGAGCCCGGGACCGGGGCCCGGTGGGGGAGGCATTCGGGCTGAAGCCGGGTTGCGAGTGGCTGTGCGGCCTCCCCTCAGTGGGGGGGGCACCGGAGAGCTCTGCAGCCTTGAGGGTGGCTGGCTCAGAAGCCCTGTCTGCGCTGTCTAAGATCCTTGACACGGATGCTTGGGCAGAGGGAGACACCAGGACAGACCCACCTGAGGCTTGCATGGCGATGTCGTCGGTGTTGACCATGCTAGTGCTGGGACTAGGAGCAACCTTGCCACCTGTGGGGGCAAGCAGAGGGAGCTAAAGTTAGGTCTTCGGGGGAGGTGTGGATCTGTGGAGGAGTTGGGGGTCTGTGGGGGAGGTGTGTGTGTGTGTGTGTGTGTGTGTGTGTGTTTGGGGGGGGTAGGGGGGGGGGGGGGGAGGTGTGGGTCTGCGAGGGAGATGGGGGTCTTTGGGGGAGGTGGGGGGTCAGCATCAAGTGAGAAAGAGGCGGAGCGGGATTGCTTTACTGTCATTCTATTCTAATAATAGGATTATAAAAGCATGCATCAAAGAGGAGCTCACAGCACTACTACTACTACTACTACGCACTTTTTCGGCCAGTGATGCTAGCCATGCTGCCTGAAACACTACCTCCCCAGCTGGCTAGCCCCCTAACAACGCCTGGAGATTCAGCCTCAGGCGTGGAGACGGAGGTAGAGTCGGATTGCTTTGCATCCTTGGGAGCGGTGGGGCCAGCTGCTCGGCGGCGTTTTGCAATCATCACATATGCTGCCAAACCTGTGACGAAATGAAGTGGTTCCTTTCAGCCACGGAGGTGTTGTTGATGTTGGTAGTGCTGGTAGTGCTGGCATTGGCGTTGGTAATGTTAGTGTTGGTGGTGTTGGCATTGGTAGTGTTAGTGTTGGTGGTGTTGGTGCCGGTAGTATCGGTGTTGGCATTGGTTGTGTTGGTGTTGGTGGTGTTGGCATTGGTAATGTTGGTGTTGGTGGTGTTGGCGTTAGTAGTTTTGGTATTGCTAGTGTTGGCGTTGGCATTGGCAGTGTTGGTAGTGTTTGCATTGGTAGTGTTGGTGTTGGTGGTGTTGGCATTGGTAGTCGTGGTGTTGATGGTGTTGGCATTGGCAGTGTTGGTAGTGTTTGCATTGGCAGTGTTGGCATTGGTAGTGTTGGTGTTGGTGGTGTTGGCATTGGTAGTCGTGGTGTTGATGGTGTTGGCATTGGCAGTGTTGGCATTGGTAGTGTTGGTGTTGGTGGTGTTGGCATTGGCAGTGTTGGTAGTGTTTGCATTGGCAGTGTTGACATTGGTAGTGTTGGTGTTGGTGGTGTTGGCATTGGTAGTCGTGGTGTTGATGGTGTTAGCATTGGCAGTGTTGGCATTGGTAGTGTTGGTGTTGGTGGTGTTGATGTTGGTGGTGTTGGCATTGGTAGTCGTGGTGTTGATGGTGTTGGCATTGGCAGTGTTGGTAGTGTTTGCTTTGGCAGTGTTGGCATTGGTAGTGTTGGTGTTGATGGTGTTGGCATTGGTAGTCGTGGTGTTGATGGTGTTGGCATTGGCAGTGTTGGTAGTGTTTGCATTGGCAGTGTTGGCATTGGTAGTGTTGGTGTTGATGGTGTTGGCATTGGTAGTCGTGGTGTTGATGGTGATGGCATTGGCAGTGTTGGCATTGGTAGTGTTGGTGTTGGTGGTGTTGATGTTGGTGGTGTTGGCATTGGTAGTGTTGGTGTTGGTGGTGTTGATGTTGGTGGTGTTGGCATTGGTAGTGTTGGTGTTGGTGGTGTTGATGTTGGTGGTGTTGGCATTGGTAGTCGTGGTGTTGATGGTGTTGGTATTGGCAGTGTTGGTAGCGTTTGCATTGGCAGTGTTGGCATTGGTAGTGTTGGTGGTGTTGGTGTTGGTGGTGTTTGCATTGGCAGTGTTGGTAGCGTTTGCATTGGCAGTGTTGGCATTGGTAGTGTTGGTGGTGTTGGTGTTGGTGGTGTTGGCATTGGTGGTCGTGATGTTGATGGTGTTGGCATTGGCAGTGTTGGTAGTGTTTGCATTGGCAGTGTTGGCATTGGTAGTGTTGGTGTTGATGGTGTTGGCATTGGCAGTGTTGGTAGTGTTTGCATTGGCAGTGTTGGCATTGGTAGTGTTGGTGTTGATGGTGTTGGCGTTGGTAGTCGTGGTGTTGATGGTGTTGGCATTGGCAGTGTTGGCATTGGTAGTGTTGGTGTTGGTGGTGTTGGTGGTGTTGGCATTGGTAGTCGTGGTGTTGATGATGTTGGCATTGGCAGTGTTGGCATTGGTAGTGTCGGTGTTGGTGGTGTTGATGTTGGTGGTGTTGGCATTGGTAGTCGTGGTGTTGATGGTGTTGGCATTGGCAGTGTTGGCATTGGTAGTGTTGGTGTTGGTGGTGTTGTTGGTGTTGGCATTGGTAGTCGTGGTGTTGATGGTGTTGGCATTGGCAGTGTTGGCATTGGTAGTGTTGGTGTCGGTGGTGTTGATGTTGGTGGTGTTGGCATTGGTAGTCGTGGCATTGGCAGTGTTGGCATTGGTAGTGTTGGTGTTGGTGGTGTTGGCATTGGCAGTGTTGGCATTGGTAGTGTTGGTGTTGGTGGTGTTGGCATTGGCAGTATTGGTGGTGTTGGCATTGGTAGTGTTGGTGTTGGTGGTGTTGGCATTGGCAGTATTGGTCGTGGCATTGGCAGTTTGGTAGTGTTGGTGTTGGTGGTGTTGGCATTGGCAGTGTTGGCATTGGTAGTGTTGGTGTTGGTGGTGTTGGTGGTGTTGGCATTGGTAGTGTTGGTGTTGGTGGTGTTGGCATTGGCAGTGTTGGCATTGGTAGTTTTGGTGTTGGTGGTGTTGATGTTGGTGGTGTTGGCATTGGTAGTCGTGGCATTGGCAGTGTTGGCATTGGCAGTGTTGGCATTGGTAGTGTTGGTGTTGGTGGTGTTGATGTTGGTGGTGTTGGCATTGGTAGTGTTGGTGTTGGTGGTGTTGGCATTGGCAGTGTTGGAATTGGTAGTGTTGGTGTTGGTGGTGTTGATGTTGGTGGTGTTGGCATTGGTAGTCGTGGTGTTGATGGTGTTGGCATTGGCAGTGTTGGCATTGGTAGTGTTGGTGTTGGTGGTGTTGATGTTGGTGGTGTTGGCATTGGTAGTCGTGGTGTTGATGGTGTTGGCATTGGCAGTGTTGGTAGTGTTTGCTTTGGCAGTGTTGGCATTGGTAGTGTTGGTGTTGATGGTGTTGGCATTGGTAGTCGTGGTGTTGATGGTGTTGGCATTGGCAGTGTTGGTAGTGTTTGCATTGGCAGTGTTGGCATTGGTAGTGTTGGTGTTGATGGTGTTGGCATTGGTAGTCGTGGTGTTGATGGTGATGGCATTGGCAGTGTTGGCATTGGTAGTGTTGGTGTTGGTGGTGTTGATGTTGGTGGTGTTGGCATTGGTAGTGTTGGTGTTGGTGGTGTTGATGTTGGTGGTGTTGGCATTGGTAGTGTTGGTGTTGGTGGTGTTGATGTTGGTGGTGTTGGCATTGGTAGTCGTGGTGTTGATGGTGTTGGCATTGGCAGTGTTGGCATTGGTAGTGTTGGTGTTGGTGGTGTTGGTGGTGTTGGCATTGGTAGTCGTGGTGTTGATGATGTTGGCATTGGCAGTGTTGGCATTGGTAGTGTCGGTGTTGGTGGTGTTGATGTTGGTGGTGTTGGCATTGGTAGTCGTGGTGTTGATGGTGTTGGCATTGGCAGTGTTGGCATTGGTAGTGTTGGTGTTGGTGGTGTTGTTGGTGTTGGCATTGGTAGTCGTGGTGTTGATGGTGTTGGCATTGGCAGTGTTGGCATTGGTAGTGTTGGTGTCGGTGGTGTTGATGTTGGTGGTGTTGGCATTGGTAGTCGTGGCATTGGCAGTGTTGGCATTGGTAGTGTTGGTGTTGGTGGTGTTGGCATTGGCAGTGTTGGCATTGGTAGTGTTGGTGTTGGTGGTGTTGGCATTGGCAGTATTGGTGGTGTTGGCATTGGTAGTGTTGGTGTTGGTGGTGTTGGCATTGGCAGTATTGGTCGTGGCATTGGCAGTATTGGCATTGGTAGTGTTGGTGTTGGTGGTGTTGGCATTGGCAGTGTTGGCATTGGTAGTGTTGGTGTTGGTGGTGTTGGTGGTGTTGGCATTGGTAGTGTTGGTGTTGGTGGTGTTGGCATTGGCAGTGTTGGCATTGGTAGTTTTGGTGTTGGTGGTGTTGATGTTGGTGGTGTTGGCATTGGTAGTCGTGGCATTGGCAGTGTTGGCATTGGCAGTGTTGGCATTGGTAGTGTTGGTGTTGGTGGTGTTGATGTTGGTGGTGTTGGCATTGGTAGTGTTGGTGTTGGTGGTGTTGGCATTGGCAGTGTTGGAATTGGTAGTGTTGGTGTTGGTGGTGTTGGCATTGG
Organism: Microglena sp. YARC; assembly: GCA_022414725.1. Lineage (NCBI taxonomy): Eukaryota > Viridiplantae > Chlorophyta > Chlorophyceae > Chlamydomonadales > Chlamydomonadaceae > Microglena > Microglena sp. YARC. Next base: position 3,736,640 of record CM039463.1, on the reverse strand, counting down.
TATTGGTAGCGTTGGTGCATATTTACACCCTAGTACCGTTTACACATATAAACTTTTAAACCTTACATGAACAAACGTGCATTCTATGGCTAGGCTTGGCTACCAATACCTACTTATAAATAAGGGTCGGCTATGTTATGTAATATTAGTGAATAAATACTATTATATAATATTAGTTGGACGAGCCGCCTCACCAGAATATCGAATTTATTTGAAAAACTAATATTAATGTGACACTATAATAATATTAGTTAATATTAGTTTTTCAAACACTAATATTAGTTGCCGTTCCGTACTTATAAATCTATACACAATAAGCCTTATTAAGAGGCGTGGAGTTGGGGGGGGCCAGCCCGTTAGTTTGCACTGAAGCCAACCAGTTGTAAAATGGTGTTTGATTTCTACCTTGCTTGTGCCTTTGCCTTGCCTCAAAGAAGGTATTGTCTTTTTACAGATTTTTAAAATATGAAGTTTTCTTTTAAAAGACAATACCTAAACCGGCAGTTTAGTAATCAAATAACCTTTAAAACCTGTTCTGGCAAAACGAACCTGCTATGGCTAGGCTTGGCTACCAATACCTACTAATACATCAATGCACAAGAAGCCTAATTACATGGAGGGGGCCAGCCTGTTAAGTTTGCTTGCACTGGGGCCAACCACCACCAACCCTTTGAACCGTTTACAACAAAACGTACCTGCTATGGCTAGGACGCCAACTACGCAACCAACGATGATTCCAATAAGGGCTCCTGTCTTATTGTCATCGTCATCATCTTCCCCAGTAATTGGATCCACCACCTTGAAGTGAAGTCGTACGAGCGAGGTGGTGAGTGTGTGGGCAAGTGAGTGTATGAGTGAGTTGGTGAGTAAGTGAGTGAGTGAGTGAGTGTATGCATGAGTTGGTGAGTGTATGAGTGAGTGAGTGTATGCATGAGTTGGTGAGTGTATGAGTGAGTGAGTGTATGCATGAGTTGGCGAGTGTATGAGTGAGTGAGTGTATGCATGAGTTGGTGAGTGTATGCGTAAGTTGGTGAGTGTATGCGCTAGGTGGTGAGTGTATGAGCGAGGTGGTGAGTGTATGAGTGAGTTGGTGATCGTATGCATGAGTTGGTGAGTGTATGCGTGAGTTGGTGGGCGTATGAGTGAGTGAGCGTATGAGTGAGTGAGTGTATGAGTGAGTGAGTGTATGCGTGAGTTGGTGTGTGCATGAGTAAGTGAGTGTATGAGTGAGTTGGTGAGTGTATGAGTGAGTTGGTGAGTGCATGAATAAGTGAGTGTATGAGTGAGTGAGTGAGTGTATGCATGATTTGGTGAGTGGATGAGTTAGTTGGTGAGTGCATGAGTAAGTGAGTGTATGTTTGAGTTGGTGAGCGTATGAGAGAGTGAGTGAATGAGTGAGTGAGTGTATGAGTGAGTTGGTGAGTGTTTGAGTGAGTGTATGATAGACAGTAGGGGGGGGGGAGAGAGAGAGCGAGAGAGAGAGCGAGAGCGAGAGCGAGAGAGCGAGAGGGAGAGGGAGAGGGAGAGAGGGGGGGGAGAGAGAGAGAGAGAGAGAGAGAGAGAGAGAGAGAGAGAGAGAGAGAGAGAGAGAGAGAGAGAGAGAGAGCGAGAGCAAGAGTGAGAGAGCGAGAGCGAGAGTGAGAGAGTGAGAGAGAGAGCATGAGCACCATTACCAGAACAAGCAGCAGCAATAAAACATACCAGTGGTGCTTTGTGGTTGGCCCCAGTGAAAGCTAACAGGCTGGTCCCCTCAACCTCAGACCTCGTAATTAGGCGTACTATTTCTTTATTGTATTTAATTACCTGTGGTACTATTTATTTATTTATTTACCTGTGGTGCTATTTACCTGTGGTACTATTCATTTATTTTATTTATTTACCTGTGGTGCTGGCGGCTGTGTAGGAGCAGTGGGAGGCGCAGGGGGGGCAGGGGGTAGCAGAGGTGGTAGCGGTGGAGAAGGTAGTGGTGGAGGAGGAAGTGGTGGAGGAGGTAGTGGAGGAGGAAGAGGTGGAGTAAGCGGTGGAGATGGTAGTGGTGGAGGAGGAAGTGGTGGAGGAGGCGATGGCGGAGGAGGTGGCGGAGGTGGAGGACTTGGAGGGCTGGGTGGTGGAGATGGTTGAGATGGAGGGGAAGGTGGGGAGGGTGGGGGGCTGGGAGGTGGGGGGGGGAAAGGAGGGGGAGGAGGTGGAGGGGATGCAGGTGGTGGTGGTGATGGTGGTGGAGGAGAGTTGGGAGGAGATGGAGGGGGGGGAGAGAGGAGGGCAAGAATGTCATTCAATTCATCTACAGGTATGGAGGAATCTGTGAAGTCGAAGGTGGACTGGACAGAAAAGCCGCCGATTGATTTTGTATTGGCGAGCCGGGAAACAAGGGACAAGAGCGAAGTGGTGGAGGTGGTGGGGGGTGGGCTAGGGGAAGGGGGCGGGGACGGCAATGTAGGGATGGCCGTCTCGTCTTGGGTTACCATCGTCGCCGAGGTACTGATCGCGTCAGCGAGCGCAGCACTCTTCTCAGCTGGAGTCATTTGATTAATCTTAAACGCGTCCTCTGGGTCTAGGCTGACCCCGCCAGCGGGCACGAATGACACTACCTCAGCGATGGGCGCTGCAGAGAGAGCCGGGTCATCATAAAGCAGGTAATCCAGGACCACCGATCCCGGCACGATGGACACAATCTTGATCCGACTGGGGTCGATGCCGAGGAACGAGGCGAGGTTGGCCATGAAAGAGTCTTGCTGGTCGTAAAAGGTGTTGATGTCAAGGGCCAGGTTGCTGCTCACGGTGATGGCTGAGTCAGTGCGAACCTCGACACTCTCTCCTCCCTTCACCTGTGTACATTCAAGGGGAGCGGATTGGCCTTACAAGCTTGGTGTGTGTGTGGGGGGGTGTGTGTGTGGGGGGGTGGGGTGGGGGGGGGGAGGTTGACCATGAAAGAATCTTGCTTGTTATAAAAGGTGTTGATGTTAAGGTCCAGGTTACTGCTCACGGTGATGGCGGAGTCAGTGCGAACCTGGACACTCAGTCCTCCATTCACCATCAAGGGAAGCGGTGTCGGCAGATTTGTGTGTGTATGTGTGGTGGTAGTGGGGGGTCATCCTAGAATTATCCTGAATATTCATGTGTTGCATTTCATACTTGAATGATCTAGACTGACGGATGGGTGGGTAGTAGTGGTGGGTGTGTGTGGGGTGTGTGGGAATGGATTGGCGGGGGTGGGGTGGGGTGGGGGGCACTACCCAACAGCTCAGCAAGGCAGATCCTTACCTTGACCCAAACCGTGGTGGTGGCTTGATCCCAGTAGTACGCTCCATGCCCGCTGCCATCGCCCACTTTTGGCTTCACTTTCAGGGCGTCGATGCGCATGGCTGTAGGGGTCCATGTGAACTTGCGATTGGGGACACCCTGATAGTTGAGAGGTAAGTGGCGTTAGTGTTGGTGAGTAGTGTTGGTGGTGTTGGTGGTGAGTAGTGCTGGTGGTGTTGGTAGTTTGTTGGTAGTGTTGGTGAGTAATTTAGGCCCCACTTTAGTCTTCACATTCAGGGGCTCAGTGTGCATGGTTGTAGGAGTCCATGTGAACTTGCGATTGGGGACACCCTGGCAGTTGAGAGGCAAGTGGCGTTAGTGTTGGTGAGTAGTGTTGGTGGCGTAAGTGTTGGTGGTGTTGGTAGTTTGTTGGTAGTGTTGGTGAGTAATTTAGGCCCACTTTAGGCTTCACATTCAGGGGCTCAGTGTGCATGGCTGTAGGAGTCCATGTGAACTTGCGATTGGGGACACCCTGGCAGTTGAGGGATACGCAGTGGTTAGCGTTATGTTCTGGTGGTGGTGAGCAGTGGTGTTGGTGGTAGTGGTGGTAGTGGTGGTGGTGGTAGTTGAGGGGTTAACAGTGGTTAGCTTAAAGTTCTGGTGGTAGTGAGTAGTGGTGTTGGTGGTAGTGGTGGTGGTGGTAGTTGAGGGGTTAACAGTGGTTAGCGTAAAGTTCTGGTGTTGGTGAGTAGTGGTGTTGGTGGTAGTGGTGGTGGTGGAAGTTGAGGGGTTAACAGTGGTTAGCGTAAAGTTCTGGTGGTGGTGAGTAGCGGTGTTGGTGGTAGTGGTGGTAGTGGTGGTGGTAGTAGTTGAGGGGTTAACAGTGGTTAGCGTAAAGTTCTGGTAGTGGTGAGCAGTGGTGTTGGTGGTAATGGTTGTGGTTGTGGTGGTGGTGGTGGTGAGGTGATTGTAACAACGCTAAGCATAACTACGCAGACAACACCACAATAAAACCAAACAACACAAACACACCAGACAACGTCACAAACAACACCAACACATCACAAAACAATACTAGAACATCACAAAACAACACCAACACATCACAAAAGAACACCACCACACCACAAATCAACACCAAAACATCACAAAATAACACCAAAAGCATAACAGCAGAAGCCACTTGAGCAAGAGAGAGAGAGAGAGAGAGAGAGAGAGAGAGAGAGAGAGAGAGAGAGAGAGAGAGAGAGAGAGAGAGAGAGCAACAACACCAAGAACATAGTAGTGGGTGAATGCACATGGCTGTTGGAGTCCATGTGACCTTGCAATTGGAGACACCCTGGTAATTTACTGACTAGCAGGATATGCCCAAAATCCAGTCACCTGGTAATTTACTGATTAGCAGGATATGCCCCAAATCCAGTAACCTGGTTATTGAGAGAGACCACCACCTAAACCCTACACCTAAACCCTAACACCACCAAAACCCAAGTGCTGGCCAGCTTCCCCCACACCCACACCCACAGCCTTACACCCACAGCCCCAAGCTATGCAGGTTTCAAGGGTATCAAGAGTATCTTGTATTTTGATATCCATGGCAACCAAATCTGCAATACAGTTATTTCACTAGCACCATCAAACTGAAGCCCAGCTACATTAAATTCAGCAGCTAGGCTGGTTTCAAGGGTATCAAGGGTATCTTTTCACCTGGTAGTCGAGAGAGACCACCACTTGAGCATCCTTGGGGGCATAGGGGTACCACAAGCGGAACACCTTGGCTGGTGTGCCTAGGAATATGATTTCTGCTTGCATGCTGAAGTAACAACAAACCGGATTCCCACACCAACACCTACAGCCCTCTGCTCAACAGGTATACTCGAGGGCATACTACTACCTAGTAGTTGAGAGAGACCACAACTTCAGCATCCTTGGGAGCATAGGGATACCACATGCAAAAGTAACAACAACCCAGACCCCCACGCCCACACCATAGCTCCATACCCACAGCCCCTTGTTAGGCAGGTGTCAAGGGTATCAAGGGTATCTTGTTACCTGGTAGTTGAGAGAGACCAACACATCAGCATCCTTGGGGGCATATGGATACCACAAGCGGAACACCTTAGCTGGTGTGTCTTGGAATGTGATTCTGCTTGCATGCTGAAGTAACAACAAACCGGAGCCCCATACCCACCCCTACAGCCCTCTGCTGAACAGCTATACTCGAGGGTATCTTGTTACCTGGTAGTTGAGAGAGACCACCACTTCAGCACCCTTGGGGGCATAGGGGTACCACATGCGGAACACATTGGCTGGTGTGCCTAGGAATATGATTTCTGCTTGCATGCTGAAGTAACAACAAACCGGATTCCCACACCCACACCTACAGCCCTCTGCTTAATAGGTTTCAAGGGTATACTGTTTCCTGGTAGTTGAGAGAGACCACCACTTCAGCATCCTTGGGGGGCATGGGGGTACCACATGCAGAAATAACAACAAACCGGAGCCCCACGCCCACACCTACAGCCCCATACCCACAGCCCCTTGCTAGGCAGGTGTCAAGGGTATCAAGGGTATCTTTTCACCAGGTAGTTGAGAGAGACCAACACCTCAGCATCCTTGGGGGCATATGGATACCACAAGTGGAACACCTTGGCCGGTGTGCCTTGGAATTAGATTTCTGCTTGCATGCAGAAGTAATAACAAACCGGAGCCCCACACCAACACCTACAGACCTCTGCTCAACAGGCCTCGAGGGTTTAATGTTACCTGGTAGTTGAGAGAGACCACCACTTCAGCATCCTTGGGGGCATGGGGGTACCATAAGCGGAACACCTTGGCTGGTGTGCCTAGGAATATGATTTCTGCTTGCATGCTGAAGTAACAACAAACCGGATTCCCACACCAACACCTACAGCCCTCTGCTCAACAGGTATACTCGAGGGTATACTGCTACCTAGTAGTTGAGAGAGACCACAACTTCAGCATCCTTGGGAGCATAGGGATACCACATGCAAAAGTAACAACAACCCAGACACCCACGCCCACACCATAGCTCCATACCCACAGCCCCTTGCTAGGCAGGTGTCAAGGGTATCAAGGGTATCTTGTTACCTGGTAGTTGAGACAGACCACCACCTCAGCATCCTTGGAGGCATATGGATACCACATGTGGAACACCTTGGCTGGTGTGCCTAGGAATATGATTTCTGCTTGCATGCTGAAGTAACAACAAACCGGAGCCCCACACCAACACCTACAGCCCTCTGCTTTCAACAGAAAACAGGTTTCAAGGGTATCCTGTTACCAGGTAGTTGAGAGAGACGACCACCTAACCCTAAAACCACCTAAACCTAACCACCTAAACCCTACAACTAAACCCTAAACCACGTAAACCCAAGCTGCTACCAGCTTCCTCCTACCTGATAGTTGAGAGAGACCACCATCTCAGCATCCTTGGGGGCATAAGGGTACCACAAGCGGAACACCTTGGCCGGTGTGCCTTGGAATGTGATTTCTGCTTCGTGGTATGTGGGCAGGTAGGTCCAGAAGGTGGACAGACGTTTGAGGCACTGCAAGGGGTGAGAAGGAGGAGGAGGAGAGGTTGTGAGAAGGAGGAGTGGTGGAGAGGAGGAGGAGGAGGAGGAGGAGTGATGGTGGGTTGGTGTTGAAGGTGGGTGGTAGTAGTGGTGTGCCTTGGAATGTGAGTTCTGCTTTATGATAGGTAGCCAGGTATGTCCAGAAGGTGTAAAGAAGTTTTAGGCACTGCAAGGGGTGAGAAGGAGGAGGAGGAGTGGTGGTGGTCTGTAGGAGGAATGGTGGTCTGGAGGAGGAGAAGTGGTGGTGGGGTGGAGGAGGAGGAGTGGCGAGAAGGACGAGGAGTGGTTGTGAGAAGGGGGAGTGGTGGTGAGAAGGAGGAGGAGTGGTTGTGAGAAGGAGGAGGAGGAGTGGTGGTGAGGAGGAGGATGAGTGATGGTGGTTGTGTGCTAGTGGCTAAGAGGTCAGGGGGTGCCTTGGAATGCGATTCCTGTTTCGTAGTAGGTGGGCAGGTAGGTCCACCAGGTGGACAGACGTTTGAGGCACAGCAAGGGGTGAGAAGGAGGAGGAGGTGTGGTGGTTAGAGGGAGGAGGAGGAGTGGTTGTGAGAAGGGGGAGTGGTGGTGGGAAGGAGGAGGAGTGATGGTGGTTGTGTGGTATTGGCTAACAGGTCAGGGGATGCCTTGAACTGTGATTTCTACTTCATGCTAGGTGGGCAGGTATGTCCAGAAGGTCGACAGACGTTTGAGGCACTGCCAGGGGTGAGAAGGAGGAGGAGGAGGAGGAGTGGTGTTGAGAAGGAGGAGGAGTGGGTGTGAGAAGGAGGAGGAGGGTTGGTGGTGAGAACGAGGAGAAGGAGTGGCGGTGGTGGTGGGTTGAGGGTGCAGGTGGGTGGTATGTGAGCAGGTAGGTCCAGAAGGTGGACAGACGTTTGAGACACTGCCAGGGGTGAGAAGGAGGAGGAGGAGTGGTGCTGGTGGTGGGTTGGTGGTGAAGGTGGGTGGTGGGTGTGGTGGGGGAAGAAAGGGGTGGGCTTACCGTGTAAGCAAAAAACCAGCCATGATCCATGCAAGCTACGCAAGTTCAGCAAACAGCACTTGTGCTACATGTGGCAAGCTCAACAAAACCCTTGCCCACATCGGCATCATCACACTAGGGGATGAGCACATGTAAACAATAACTCTCCCGTAGCACCAACAAAACACCAAGGTACCTTTGTATTGATTTATTTAGAACTTGTGCCACATGTCGCAGGCTTAACAAACCCCTTGCCCACATCGACATCATCACACGAGGGGATGAGCGCAACATGTAAACAAAGACTCTAATGTATCACCAACAAAACACCAAGGTACCTTTGTATTGATTTATTTAGAACTTGTGCCAAATGTCGCAGGCTTAACAAACCCCTAGCCCACATCGCCATCATCACACGAGGGGGGTGAGCACAACATGTAAGAAAACACAAGCCATGATCCATGCAAGCTACCAAAGTACAGCAAACAGCACTTGAGCTACATGTGGCAGGCGCAACAAAACCCTTGCCCACATCGCCATCATCACACAAGGGGATGAGCGCAACATGTAAACAAAGACTCTAATGTATCACCAACAACAACACCAAGGTATCTTTGTATTGATTTATTTAGAACTTGTGCCACATGTCGCAGGCTTAACGACCCCCTTGCCCACATCGACATCTTCACACTAGGGGGGTGAGCCTACCGTGGTGTAGGGGGAAGCTAGTCCGGGGGTAGCCAGTCCGAGGGTGACCGGTTAATGATAAACCCTAAAGGCCTACCCCTGGACTGGCTCCCCCCGGACTAGCTTCCCCCTACCCTACCGTGTATGCAAAGCACCAGCCGTGGTCCATGCAAGCTACATTGACATCCACAGAGCCGGACAAGTTGAAGAAAACAGGGCCGAAGTTCCGTGTCTCCATGTCTGCATCACGTGACTCCAGCACGAACAGTTGGGGGTCACCGAAGATGCCCCCCTGAGGAATGGGGTTTGGCTTTTTGGCCGGATTCAAGAGGAAGGAGTTGACATTGTCGAGACAGGTGTAGCTGTTCCAGGTGGGGCTGTAGGTACAGGCTCCCGGGATGACTGGAGAGCCCTGCATATGGAAATGATGATGATGATGATGATGATGATTATGATTATGATGGTGGTGATGATGATGATAATCATGATGATGATGATAGTAATGAAAACGATTATATTTTCACATTTTGTTTAAATGAACTGCAATTTTGAATATGCAGGACAACTACGGTGAGCAGTGCAAGAGTTGCCAGTGACAAGACAGATGTAGCTGTTCCAAGTGGGGCTGTAGGTACAGGCACCTGGGATGACTGGAGAGCCCTGAATATGGAAATGATGATGATGATGATGATGATGATGATGATGATGATGCTGATGATGCTGATGATGATGGTGGTGCTGCTGCTGCTGCTGCTGCTGCTGCTGATGATGATGATATTGCTGATGCTGATGCTAATAATGATGGTGATGCTGATGCTGATGGTACTGATGATGATACTGATGATGATACTGATGATGATACTGCTGCTGCTGCTGCTGCTGCTGCTGCTGCTGCTGATGATGATGCTGATGATGATACTGATGATGATACTGATACTGATGCTGATGATGTTACTGATGACAAAGATTATATATTTACATTTTGTTTGCATGAAATGAATATTTGAATAGGCAGGACAGACACGGTGAGCTATGCAAGAGATACATTTGTCGAGACAGGTGTAGTTGTTCCAAATATGGCTGTTGGTGCATGCACCAGGGATGACTGGAGTGCCCTGCAGAACGAAACAAGTGTGGACTGGAGTGCCCTGCAGAACTAAAAGAGTGTGGACTGGAGTGCCCTGCAGGACAAAAAGTGTGTTAGTAATCCATATCATTGCTGGTAGAATATGAAAGGAAACACAAGCACTCTACCCACCTGGTCATATGGAAATAGCCTTTGCGCCCTCACACCACCCACCCACCCACCCAAACCACCCTCACACCCACACCACCCCCACACCCACACCACCCTCACACCCACACCACTCTACCCACCTGGTCATATGGAAACAGCCTTTGCGCCCTCACCACCACCCACCCACCCACACCACCCACCCACCCACGCCACCCTCACACCCACACCACCCCCACCCCCACACCACCATCCACCCATACCACTCTACTCACCTGGTCGTAGGAAAACAGCCTTTGCGCCCTCACACCACCCACCCACCCACACCACCCTCACACTCACCCCACACCCACACCACCATCCCACCCACACCACTCTTCCCACCTGGTCGTAGGGAAACAGCCTTTGCGTCCCAAACATTCCATTGACCGAGCCGATGCCACCAGTCAGGCTTCCGTCCAGGTCCTTGTAGTGCGTGTGCTTCAGGCCGTTGCAGTTCAGCTCTAGCTTAGTGCCGTTGTCAAGAGTGAGGGTCTGCATGTATCATGTATGGTGTCATTCGTTTTGCTTTTTTGTTGCTTTTGTTGCTTTTTTTGCTTTTTTGCAGTTCAGCTTCAGTGCCGTTGTCCAGAGTAAGGGTCTGCATGCATGGTGTTATTTGTTTTGTTTTGCTTTATCTTGCTTTGCTTCAAGCCGTTGAAGTTTAGCTCCAGCTTAGTGCCGTTGTCAAGAGTGAGGGTCTGCAGGTATGGTGCCATTTGTTTTATTTTGCTTTGCTTTGATTTTTTGCAGTTCATGTCCAGCTCAGTGCAGTGTTCCAGAGTGTGGGTCTGCATGTATGGTGTTATTCGTTTAGTGTTGCTTTGCTTTGATGTATTTTTCAGTTTATCTCCATCTCAGTAACGTTGTCAAGAGTGAGGGTCTGCATGTATGGTGTCATTCATTTTGTTTTGTTTTGCTTTGTTTTGATGTTTTGCAGTTCAGCTCCAGCTCAAGGCAGTTGTTGAGAGTGAGGGTCTGCATGTATGGTGTTATTTGTTTCGTTTGCTTTTGCTTTACTTTCATTTTTGCAGTTCAGGTCCAGCTCAGTGCAGTTGTTGAGAGTTAGGATCTGTCATTTTGGTATGTGTGGTGTGTGGTGTGGTGTGTGGTGTGTGGTTTGGTGTATGGTGTGGGATGTTGTGTGGGATGGAGGGTCAGTCTATATCCATCTCTGTGCCGGGTTATTATGATCATCTTGATTAATTGAGTCTATATCCATCTCTGTGCCGGGTTATTATGATCATCTTAATTAATTGAGTTTTGGGCAAGTATTTTCGTAGCTTTATTTCATAATTTTTTATTTTCCCCTACATGCATGTACATACAAATACACTTTCCCTGGAACACACTGTCAGCCTCGTTCAGGGCTTATTTTACAGCTATATTTAGCGATCTCTAGTTTTGACCCCGTTTTGGCGGAAATAGGGAAGGTACAAAAAAAAGTTTTTTTTATTTTGCCCTAAATGGCCCTAAAAAGCTACAAGAAGCTATAAAAAGTACTACAAAAGCTGTTCCTGGAGGAGGCATAAAACCATTAACCTAGAAAAAAACACTTTCAGATTTGAAAAAAAGCCCTGGTCTCGTTCCTCCACCTGAGGTCTGGATCCAACATACGAAACATGCAACTGCCCTCCGCATTCACCATGAACAAAAAACCACCCTACACACATGTACATACAGATACAATAATAATACACCTTACCTGGAACCCACAGTCCACCTCTTCCCTCCACATTCACCATAGACAAAACCACCCTACACACATGTACAAACAGATACAATAATAATACACCTTACCTGGAACCCACAGTCCACCTCATTCCTCTGCCCAGAGCCAACATGCAAAACATGCCAATTTCTTACGTGTACCTTCATCATTAAAAAAAAATGTACATACAAATACACCTTACCTGGAACCCACAGTCCACCTCATTCCTCTGCCCAGAGCCAACATGCAAAACATGCCGCTTTCCTACGTGTACCTTCATCATTAAAAAAAATGTACATACAAATACACCTTACCTGGAACCCACAGTCCACCTCATTCCTCTGCCCAGAGCCAACATGCAAAACATGCCAATTTCCTACGTGTACCTTCATCATTAAAAAAAAATGTACATACAAATACACCTTACCTGGAACCCACAGTCCACCTCTTCCCTCCACCTAGGGTCTGGAGCCAACATGAAAAACATGCCGCTTTCCTACGTATACATTCATCATTAAAAAAAAAAAAATGTACATACAAATACACCTTACCTGGAACCCACACTCAGCCTCGTTTCTCCACCTTGGGTCTGGAGCCAACACTCCAAACATGCCGCTGTTCTCCACATTCACATTTTGTTGTATGTAATGTTCTGTATATATCGATTTATTTTACCTAACACACATGTACATACAAGTACACCTTACGTGGAACCCACAGTCAGCCTCATGCCTCCACCTTGGGTCTGGATCCAACCTACATAACATGCCAATGTCCTCCACATTCACCATGAACATAAAAAAACTACCCTACACACATGTACATACAAATACACCTTACCTGAAACCCACAGTCAGCCTCATTCCTCCACCTTGGATCCGGATCCAACATTCGAAACATGCCGCTGTTCTCCACATTCACCACGTTGGCTTTGGAGAACCAGTGGGGGTGGCCGGCATCAGGGGCCCGTTGGTGGGGTCCGATAGCAAAGCTACCTTGCCCGCATCCCGAGGGACCCATGGAGTCGGCGAAGGTGGACCCGACTGAGCGAAGGATGCCGCCCACGGTGGGGTAGCTCATCGCCGAGTCCCAAGGCTTTTTTTCAGGTCCGGGGGCGAAGCTCTGAAAATGGAGGGAGGAAGGGGTGGGACAGAAAGGGTGAATTGGTTAGGTGGGTGGGACCCGAGAGCGCGAAAGATGCTGCCCATGGTGGGGTAGCTCATCGCCGAGTCCCAAGGCTTCTTTTCGGGTCCGGGGGCGAAGCTCTGAAAATGGAGGGAGGAAGGGGTGGGTCAGAAAGGGTGAATTGGTTAGGTGGGTGGGATCCGACAGCGAAGGATGCCGCCCACGGTGGGGTAGCTCATCGCCGAGTCCCAAGGCTTCTTTTCGGGTCTGGGGGCGAAGCTCTGAAAATGGAGGGAGGCAGGGGTGGGACAGAAAGGGTTGAAAGGTCTGGTGGGTGGGAACCGAGTGAGCGAAAGATGCTGCCCATGGTGGGGTAGCTCATCGCCGAGTCCCAATGCTTTTTTTCAGGTCCGGGGGCAAAGCTCTGAAAATGGAGGGAGGAAGGGGTGGGACAGAAAGGGTGAATTGATTAGATGGGTGAGAACCGACAGCGCGAAAGATGCTGCCCATGGTGGGGTAGCTCATCGCCGAGTTCCAAGGCATCTTTTCAGGTCCGGGGGCGAAGCTCTGAAAATGGAGGAAGGAAGGGGTGGGACAGAAAGGGTGAATAGGTTAGGTGGGTGGGAACCGACAGCGCGAAAGATGCTGCCCATGGTGGGGTAGCTCATAGCCGAGTCCCAAGGCTTTTTTTCAGGTCCGGGGGCGAAGCTCTGAAAATGGAGGGAGGAAGGGGTGGGTGAGAAAGTGTTGAAAGGTCTGGTGGGTGGGAACCGACTGAGCGAAAGATGCTGCCCATGGTGGGGTAGCTCATCGCCGAGTCCCAAGGCTTCTTTTCGGGTCCGGAGGCGAAGCTCTGAAAAGGGAGGGAGGGAGGGGTGCTGAGTGGCAGGGGGTACAGATGTATTTGTACAGTCCAGAGGCAGCCAAATACAAAAAGGAAGAGAGGGAGGGAGGGAGGAGGGTGGTAGTTAGGGGGTAATATAAGTAGTGTTTGGGAGATGTGGGGTGTTGTGCGCGCTAAATTGTTTTTTTTTCCTCTCTGAAAGCCAAGGAAAATGTGCATAAAAAGTTGTTTACAAAAAAAAAAAAAGTTGTGCCCCGCCCTCTCCCCCCCTCTTGCACTGGCCCCTCCATTGCTTCCTTCGCTGCCTACCTGAGCAAACGCAGCCCCACCAAAGGCCACAAGGCCTGCACACACACCCTCAAATCCCGCCTACCCAAGCAAAAACAGCCCCGATTAAGGCCACAAGGCCTGCACACACACCCACAATGCCCGCCTACCCAAGCAAAAACAGCCCCGATTAAGGCCACAGAGCCTGCACGCCCACCCACAATGCCGCCTACCCAAGCAAAAACAGCCCTGATTAAGGCCACAGAGCCTGCACGCCCACCCACAATGCCCGCCTACCCAAGCAAAAACAGCCCTGAGTAAGGCCACAGAGCCTGCACGCCCACCCACAAATCCCGCCTACCCAAGCAAAAACAGCCCTGATTAAGGCCACAGAGCCTGCATGCCCACCCACAAATCCCGCCTACCCAAGCAAAAACAGCCCTGATTAAGGCCACAGAGCCTGCACGCCCACCCACAAATCCCGCCTACCCAAGCAAAAACAGCCCTGATTAAGGCCACAGAGCCTGCACGCCCACCCACAAATCCCGCCTACCCTAGCGAAAACAGCCCCGATTAAGGCCACAGAGCCTGCACACACACCCACAAAGCCCGCCTACCTGGGCAACACAGCCCCGCCAAAGGCCACAGACGCCCCAAATGGGGATTCCTGGTTGGATGACTTAACCGAGAGCTTGGGCGCACAGCCGGGGTCAGACTTTTTGATACACATAGCACAGACCTCAGGACCAGTCTGCCCTGCCCCCCCCCCCCCCCCCCCCACACACACACCCACCCTTGTACCTCCACTGCATCCTTTGCTGCCTACCTGAGCAAATGCAGCCCCGCCAAAGGCCACAGATGCCCCAAATGGGGTTTCCTGGTTGTATGACTTGGAGGAGACCTTGGGCGCGCAGCCGGGGTCCGACTTTTTGATACACATAGCACAGACCTCTGGACCAGTCTGACCTGCAAACACTCCTCCTTGCACCAGCACCTCCTTGGCATCGATGGGCCCACCAACCATGAGCATCAGCAGGCCCACATGCTTGGAATCCAGTAGGTTCACATCCACTACATTCGCGTTTCCTTTAAGACCGCGCATGGTGAGTATGCCGAAGTCCCAGTGGAGGTACGAGGTGAAGTTGGAGATCTTGGTGCAGCCCTCCTTGTCCGAAGCCTTGGAGGCTTGCATCCAAAGACCATTGAGGCAGCTATGTGCGGAGTTGTTGCGCCAGAGAGGCTGTGCTACGGAGCAGGGTCCACCTGTGTATGGTGTGTTGTGGTGTGTGTGTGTTGTGGTGAGTATGCCGAAGTCCCAGTGGAGGTATGAGGTGAAGTTGGAGATCTTGGTGCAGCTCTCCTTGTCGGAAGCCTTGGAGGCTTGCATCCAAAGACCATTGAGGCAGCTGTGCGCGGAGTTGTTGCGCCAGAGAGGCTGTGCCACGGAGCAGAGTCCACCTGTGTATGGTGTGTTGTGGTGTGTGTGTGTTGTGGTGAGTATGCCGAAGTCCCAGTGGAGGTATGAGGTGAAGTTGGAGATCTTGGTGCAGCCCTCCTTGTCGGAAGCCTTGGAGGCTTGCATCCAAAGACCATTGAGGCAGCTGTGCGCGGAGTTGTTGCGCCAGAGAGGCTGTGCTACGGAGCAGAGTCCACCTGTGTATGGTGTGTTGTGGTGTGTTGTGGTGTGTGGTGTGTGTGGTGTGTGGTGTGTGGTGTACCAGTGGAGGTACGAGGTAAAGTTGGAAATCTTGGTGCAGCCCTCCTTGTCAGAAGCCTTGGAGGCTTGCATCCAAAGACCATTGAGGCAGCTGTGCGCGGAGTTGTTGCGCCAGAGAGGCTGTGCCACGGAGCAGGGTCCACCTGTGTATGGTATGGTGTGTGTGGTGTGTGGTGTGTGGTGTGTGGTGTGTGGACTGCATCACTCACCCGCCCACACAGATCATTGAGGCAGCTATGTGCAGAGTTGTTGCACCAGAGAGGCTGTGCCACGGAGCAGGGTCCACCTGTGTATGGTATGGTGTGTGTAGTGTGTGGTGTGGTGTGTGGTGTGTGGACTGCATCACTCACCCGCCCACAAAGACCATTGAGGCAGCTATGTGCAGAGTTGTTGCGCCAGAGAGGCTGTGCCACGATCAGGGTCCACCTGTGTATGGTGTGTTGTGGTGTGGTGTGTGTTGTGGTCTGTGGTGTGTGGACTGCATCACTCACCCGCCAACACAGACCATTGAGGCAGCTATGCGCGGAGTTGTTGCGCCAGAGAGGCTGTGCCACGGAGCAGGGTCCACCTGTGTATGGTATGGTGTGTGTAGTGTGTTGTGTGTGGTGTGGTGTGTGGTGTGTGGACTGCATCACTCACCCGCCCACACAGACCATTGAGGCAGCTATGTGCGGAGTTGTTGCGCCAGAGAGGCTGTGCCACGGAGCAGGGTCCACCTGTGTATGGTGTGTTGTGTTGTGTGTTGTGTGTGGTGTGTGGTGTGTGGTGTCCCAGTGGAGGTACGAGGTGAAGTTGGAAATCTTGGTGCAGCTCTCCTTGTCGGAAGCCTTGGAGGCTTGCATCCAAAGACCATTGAGGCAGCTATGCGCGGAGTTGTTGCGCCAGAGAGGCTGTGCCACGGAGCAGGGTCCACCTGTGTATGGTGTGTTGTGGTGTGTGTGGTGTGTGGTGTGTGGTGTCCCAGTGGAGGTATGAGGTGAAGTTGGAAATCTTGGTGCAGCCCTCCTTGTTGGAAGCCTTGGAGGCTTGCATCTAAAGACCATTGAGGCAGCTATGCGCGGAGTTGTTGCGCCAGAGAGGCTGTGCTACGGAGCAGAGTCCACCTGTGTATGGTGCGTTGTGTTGTGGTGTGTGTTGTGGTGTGTTGTGGTCTGTGGTGTGTGAACTGCATCACTCACCCACCCACAAAGACCATTGAGGCAGCTATGCGCGGAGTTGTTGCGCCAGAGAGGCTGTGCCATGGAGCAGGGTCCACCTGTGTATGGTATGGTGTGTGTAGTGTGTTGTGTGTGGTGTGTTGTGGTCTGTGGTGTGTGGACTGCATCACTCACCCGCCCACACAGACCATTGACGCAGCTATGTGCGGAGTTGTTGCGCCAGAGAGGCTGTGCTACGGAGCAGAGTCCACCTGTGTATGGTGCGTTGTGGTGTGTTGTGTGTTGTGTGTGGTGTGGTGTGTGGTGTGTGGACTGCATCACTAACCCGCCCACAAAGACCATTGAGGCAGCTATGCGCGGAGTTGTTGCGCCAGAGAGGCTGTGCCACGGAGCAGGGTCCACCTGTGTATGGTGTGTTGTGGTGTGTGTGGTGTGTGGTGTGTGGTATCCCAGTGGAGGTACGAGGTGAAGTTGGAGATCTTGGTGCAGCCCTCCTCGTCGGAAGCCTTGGAGGCTTGCATCCAAAGACCATTGAGGCAGCTATGCGTGGAGTTGTTGCGCCAGAGAGGCTGTGCCACGGAGCAGGGTCCACCTGTGTATGGTGCGTTGTGTTGTGGTGTGTGTTGTGGTGTGTGGTGTGTGGTGTGTGGACTGCATCACTCACCCGCCCACACAGACCATTGAGGCAGCTATGCGCGGAGTTGTTGCGCCAGAGAGGCTGTGCTACGGAGCAGGGTCCACCTGTGTATGGTGTGTTGTGGTGTGTGTGGTTTGTGGTGTGTGGTGTCCCAGTGGAGGTACGAGGTGAAGTTGGAAATCTTGGTGCAGCCCTCCTTGTCGGAAGCCTTGGAGGCTTGCATCCAAAGACCATTGAGGCAGCTATGCGCGGAGTTGTTGCGCCAGAGAGGCTGTGCCACGGAGCAGGGTCCACCTGTGTATGGTATGGTGTGTGAAGTGTGTTGTGTGTGGTATTGTGTGTGGTGTGTGGACTGCATCACTCACCCGCCCACACAGATCATTGAGGCAGCTATGCGCAGAGTTGTTGCGCCAGAGGGGCTGTGCCACGGAGCAGGGTCCACCTGTGTATGGTATGGTGTGTGTAGTGTGTGGTGTGTGGTGTGGTGTGTGGTGTGTGGACTGCATCACTCACCCGCCCACAAAGACCATTGAGGCAGCTATGTGCGGAGTTGTTGCGCCAGAGAGGCTGTGCTACGGAGCAGAATCTACCTGTGTATGGTGTGTTGTGTTGGTTGTGGTTTGTTGTGGTGTGTTGTAGTGTGTAGTGTGTAGTGTGTTGTGTTGTGTGGTGTGTGGTGTAGTGTGTGTTGTGGTGTGGACAGTAGCACTCACCCACCCACACAGACCGTTGAGGCAGCTATGCGTGGAGTTGTTGTGCCAGAGAGGCTGTGCTGTCACGAAGCTGTTGTCCAATGCCACTTCAAACAACCCAATCAAGCATCACAGCAGCCTAGAGTTTGATAAATAAATATAAAATAAAAAATTATTTGAAATTTGTTTGTGTTTTATAAAATAAATTTATTTTATAAAATAAATGTATACATAAATAAATAGTATCCCTTATTACGAGGCCTGAGGAGCCTTACCTTTGTAAATGTACCCCTAACGCTCCCTGCCAGCCGCCACGTTGCCCGTCAGGGTGTCGTTGTCGTGTGCCACTTCAAACACACCAATCTGGTTCATGTCCTGGCTAGACACGCCTCCATGTTTTTTTGATCACGCCCACACCCAGATTGTTTTCGGATGATGCTGTTGCCAGTGACGATGGACACCATGCTGGTGTCGAAGGACTCGTAGAACACATCCGCCCTCACCCACCCCACCCATTCATCCACCCTCACCCCCCCCCCCCCCCATTCATCCACCCTCACCCATCCACCCCCCATCCATCCACCTCACCCACCACCCCCATCCATCCACCCTCACCCACCCACCCCCATCCATCCACCCTCACCCACCCACCCACCATCCATCCTCACCTTTGTAAATGTACCCCCAACGCTCACTGCCAGCCGCTACATTACCCGTCACGGTGTTGTTGTCGTGTGCCACTTCAAACACACCAATCTGGTTCATGTCCTGGCTAGACACGCCCTCCATGTTTTTGATCACGCCCACACCCAGATTGTTTCGGATGATGTTGTTGCCAGTGACGATGGACACCATGCTGGTGTCGAAGGACTCGTAGAACACATTGTTCTCAATCAGAATGCCTTGGCTGGTGTTCCCGCCTCGCACTATGACAGCTGAGTCGATGTTGTGAAGGAGGGCGGATGAGACAAGTTTGCTGGGGTTGTAGACCAGTGTCGACTCATTCGATGCAACACCTGGGTGTGGGTGGGTGGGGGGAGGTGGTTAGGTGGCTGTGGTAGGGATGGATGGGTGGGTGGGTGGAAGTGTGGGTTTGGGTGGTGTTCTGGCCATGCACTATGACAGCTGAGTTGATGCTGTGAAGGAGGGCAGATGAGACGAGCTTGCTGGGGTTGCAGAGCACTTTTGACTCATTCCATGCAACACCTGGGGGTGGGTGGGAGTGTGTGGGTGGAGGTGGGTTGGTGGGCGGTGTGTGTGTGTGGATTTGGGATGGGTGGATGGGGGTGAAGGTGGGAGAACAACAAATAAAAGCTTATTTCTTGGCAGTGAGTACTTGGGACCTAGGGATGTAGGTTAAATTTTTCGAAAAGAGAAACCAACAGTATGAGGAGATGGGAGATAGAACCACTGTCACCACCATCATCATCATCATCATCACCACTGTCACCATAATCATTATCATCCTCATCATCACCGCTACCACTGCCATCATCATCATCATCATCATCATCATCACCACTACCACTGTCACCATCATCACCATTATTATCCTCATCATCACCGCTACCAATGCCATCATCATCATCATCATCATCATCATTATCATCCTCATCATCACCACTACCACCGTCACCATCATCACCATTATCATATTCATCATCACCGCTACCACTGCCATCATCATCATCATTATCATCCTCATCATCACCGTTACCACTGCCACCATCATCATCATCATCATCGACGCCATTACCACTGCCATCATCATCATCATCAACATCAACATCAACATCATTATCATCCTCATCATCACCACTACCACTGTCATTATCATCATCATTATCATCCTCATCATCACCAACGTTATCACTGCCATCATCATCATCATCACCACCATCATCATCACCAACTCACCCCATAAATCATTTAACATAGTCTACTTTGAGTTTTCTTCTATTCCCCAGGTAGCGGGACCCCTTGCACATAACAGCGCCCACCGAGGATTCAGAGAGAAAGGCGGAGAAATGCATACCTAGTAGTCACCAGGGTACTACAAAGCAGCAGCGTGCTTACGTGCATGCTTTTTGAGCCCCACTGCGCGTTTCGTGCAGTTTTTTCAACCCCCTGTGGGATCAGCGCGCAGTTTTTGCGCTTTTGGCACTAGAATGCGCTGAGCAATTTGACGTTTGTGCGCTCTAAGCGCTGACCAATTTGGCAAGAAGTAGTACCCTGGTAGTCACCCGTTGGAAAGGTGGCTTACTGTTAGGGATAGGCAATATGATATCATACGATAACATGTCATCATACGATATCATATGATATCATATGATCCTGGCAGTCTGACGAGGCTAGAGTTACCATTTATATACAATATCATATGCTGCAATTTGTATGATATCATATGATATCATACTCGCCTTTGGTCAAAATCATATGATATGCCGATCCCAACTTATTGTGCTCCCTGGTTTCCATGGGTATCGCACGAGGGGACTTGGGATTGGAAATGGTGAGCTGCCCAGAGCTGGCTGACAAAACATGTAACATCTCACATTCAAATGTAAACATCAGTGTGCTGCTTATGCTCTGCAGGTTTTTGAATTCAAGAGCAGGGCGGGTAGGGTCTAGGGGGTTTTAATTCAAGTTCAAATTCAAGTTCAAATTCACTTAGTAGTGTGCTCTTGATGCTCTGCAGGTTTCTGAACTTAGGATCAGGGTGGGAAGGGTTTAAGGGTTTAACTTCAAGTACAAATTCAAGCTCAAACTCGAATTCAAATTCACCTAATAGTGTGCTGCTGATGTTCTGCAGGTCTCTCAACTTAAGAGCAGGGCGAGAAAGTCCACTTTGACCACAGTACTGCATGGCCACACACCCCAAAACATGTCACAATTCAAATTCACATAATAGTGCTGTTGATGCTCTGCAGGTCTCTGAACTCTAGAACAGGGCAGGAAGGGCAGGAAGGGGTTTAAATTTATGTTCAAGTTCAAATTCAAGTTCAAATTCACCTAGCAGTGTGCTGTTGATGCTCTGCAAGTCTCTGAACTCTAGGGCAGGGCGGGAAAGTCCACTTTGACCACAGTATTGCATGGCCACACCCGAGAATCGGAGCACGGATGCTCCGTGCACCAACACACGGCAGCCGAACTGCTCCCCTACATTACTTGAGTAGGCGGAGTGGGTCTCCGGCCCATCATCTGCGGTAGTGTTGGTGTTGGTGTGTTGGTGTTGGTGGTGCTGGTGGTGTTGGTGGTGTTGGCGGTGCTGGTGGTGTTGGTGTTGGCGTGTTGATGGTGTTGGTGGTCTTGGTGAGGTTGTTTTTGTTGTTTTTGTTGTTTTTGTTTTTGTTGGTGTTGTTGGTGTTGGTGGGTTGGTGTTGGCGGTTTTTGGTGGTGTTGGTGGGTTGGTGGGTTGGTGTTGGTGTTGTTGGTGTTGGTGAGGTTGTTTTTGTTGTTGTAGGTGTTGTTTTTGTCGTTGTTGTTGTTGGTGTTGTTGGTGGGGGTGGGGACGAGGGGAAGTTAAGTTAGCCTTCACTTATGTTTAGGGGGTTAAGATGCTTTAGGGTTTAGTGGTTTAGGTTTTGATTCAAAGATTTAGGGTTTAGGTTGGGGTTTAGGTTTAGGGTGCAGGGTCTAGGTGGCATAGGATCAACTTAGGTGGAGGCTAATTTTGGAAAACAAGTTACCACAATCGTAGTTAGCGACTTCAGACATGTCGTACGAGTTGCGTGGTATGTGTTGGCTATAGCTGGCTTATCTGGAACAGCGTGTAAAACAGACTCCCAGACTCCTGCCGAGGCCCAACCCTGCGACCTCCCAATTTCAAACGATTGTACCTCGTAACCTGCAACCTCCCAATTTCAAACGTTTGTACCTTGTAACCAGCAACCTCCCAATTTCAAACGTTTGTACCTCGTAACCTGCAACCTCCCAATTTTGTACGTTTGTACCTCGTAACCTGTCATGAAATTGTTCGACTGTCGTTTTGGCAAACAAGTGGAGGCTAACTAGTAGGGAATGGCAATATAATATCATAAAATATCATATAATACCGGCAGTCTGACTAGGCCAAAGTTACCATTTACCGTATTATTATCTAAACATAACAAAATATATCTAGATCTAGATCTATCGGTCCTTTGCCGCACCCTAATTCTCACTGTAGCATTTTTGGTAGCCCCTCCTGTCATGGTTGGGCAAGTCTCTTTAGCCTGTTTGGCCTACCCCTGGACTCTAGCAACACACACACCCTCTTAACCGTGCACCCACCTGTTATCTCCCCACCCCACCACCACCACCACCACACACACACTTACACAAACATAGACACACATACACACACGCACACACACACATAGACACACACACATAGACACACGCACACACACATACACACGCACACACACATAGACACACGCACGCACTCACGCACACATGCACACACCTGCAGTGATGAGGATATTGGAGGTGACCACTCCCACTTCAGCTCTCATGTCGATAGCCCACTTGGCGCCCGGGTACGACTTTACCTGTTGTGTGTGTGGGGTGTGTGTGTGGGGTGTGTGGGGGTTCAGAGGGGAATGTGTGTGTGGGGGGGTGGGGTGGGGTGGGGTGGGGTCAGAGGGGAAGGTGTGTGTGTGTGTGTGTGTGTGTGTGTGTGTGTGTGTGTGTGTGGGGGGGGGGGGGGTCTAAGGGGAAGGTGTGTGTATGTGTGTGTGTGTGCGTGAGGGGGAAAGAGGGGAATGTGGATGTGGTGGTTTGGGGGGTTAGAGGGGAAGGTGGATGAGTGGGGGTGTTCAGAGGGGAAGGTGCATGTGTGGGGGTTCAGAGGGAAAGGTGTGTTTACATGAAAGGGAGGAAATAGACACGAAAATGCATAGGTGACATGTTTTTGCCAAAAAGGCATCATCAGACCATGCCCCCACACCTCGCCCCCCCCAATCCCCCATCCCCCTCACCCACACCTCACAACCCACACGTCACCTCCCATTTTACCTTCGAGCGATGATCAAAGTTGAGAGCTGAGTTAAGTGTAAAGGTCTTCATGTCAGTGCTGACTGCACTGATCGTGCGCATCTCTGCTTGCCATGGATTGAAGGTGGAGGAGGTGACGAGTAGAGTCATCCCCACCCCCCATCCAGGCATAGGCTCGGCCACTGTCAAAGAGGTAGCACCGGAAAGAGCTGTAGTGCCAAGTCGAGTCCACCTAGGGTGGTGGTGGCGGCAGGGTTGTTGTTACTGTTATTGTTGTTGTTGTTGTTGTTGTAGGTGGTGGTGATGAGGTTTTGGCAGAGTGAGTATGGTAGCTCGGCTTGGCTTTGATAGGGTTGGCTTGGCTTGGCTTGGATAGGGCTCAGCTTTGGAACCAATGCTGAGGTTGCCATCCAGACATAGGCTCGGCCACTGTCGAAGAGGTAGCACCGGACAGAGCTGTGGTGCCAAGTCGGATCCACCTAGGGTGGTGGTGGTGGCGTGGTTGATGGGGTGGTGGTTGTGGGCGAGGTGTGTGTGTTGTTGGTGGTGGTGGTGGGGTTGGAGGTGGTGGAGGTAGCACCGGACAGATCCGTGGTGCCAAGGCGGGTCCACCTAGGGTGGTGGTGGTGGCGTGGTTGATGGGGTGGTGGTGGTGGCGGGTTCGTGGGGTTGGTGGAGTTGTTGTGTGTGAGTGTGTGTGTGTGTTGTTGTTGTTGTTGGTGGTGGGGGGGGGGGTAATGAGGTTTTGGCAGAGTGAGAATGGTAGCGTGGCTTGGCTTGGATAGGGTTAACTTGGCTTGGCCTGGCCTGGATAGGGCTCAGCTTTGGTACCAACGCCAAGGTTGCCGCCCAAGGGGTTGTGTGTGTTGGTGTTGGTGTTGGCAGGGGGGGAGGTGGGGGAGGTAGTAACGCAGAGAGCTGTGGTGCCAAGACAAGTCCACCTAGGGTGGTGGTGGTGGTGGTCGTGTGTGTGTGTGTGTGTGTGTGTGTGTGTGTGTGTTGTTGTTGGTGGTGGTATTTGAGGTGGTGGAGGTAGCACTATACAGAGCCGTGGTCCCGAGTCGGGTTCACCTAGGGTGGTGGTGGTGGTTGTGGGGGTGTGTGTGGTGTGTGTGATGTTGTTGTTGGTGGTGGGGTTGGAGGTGTTGGAGGTAGCATTGGACACTGGATTCAAACAAACACCACCATCACCATCTACTGACCTCTTGACAATACTGTCATTACCATACATGTCAATACGGCCTCCCTGTATAACTGCCATCAACTTTCTACTGGATTCAAATGAACACCATCACCACCACCATCATCTCCTGACCTCTTGACAATGCCGCCGCTACCATAAACCTCAATACAGCCTCCCTCAATGGCTGCCATGAAGTTTCTGGTGCCATACTGGATTCAAATGAACACCACCATCACCACCACCACAACCACCATCACCGTCAGCACAACCATCATCACCATCACCACCACCATTACCATCACCTCCACCATCACCATCTACCTACCTCTTGACAATGCCGCCGCTACCATACAAGTCGATACGACCTCCCTGGATGGCTACCATGACTTTGGCACCCATGTTGAGGTCCTCAGAAATGGTATAGTCGGTGGTCTGGCGAGTTCCGTTCAGGAAGATGGTCACATCGCCGGTGTAGGGATTTGTCTCGTTGCCAGCATAAACACATGTGATGATGATGGTGGTCTGGCAAGTTCCATCGAGGATGATGGTCACAGTTCCGTTGTAGGGATGTGTCTCATTGTCTGCATACACAAAATATGACAAGAATTGTACAATTAAATGATCACTGTAGCACGACATCAGAAAGGGCCCAGTCTGTGCTGTAGCATGTTCCATTCATAGCAGCAGAGATGAGTTGATGGTGGAGTTGATGGTGATGATGATGATGATGATGATGGTGTTCATTTGAATCCAGTAAAAAGTTTATAGCAGCCATTCAGGGAGGTTGTATTGACATGTGTGGTAGCGGCGGCATTGTCAAGAGGTGAGATGGTGGTGGTGATGATGGTGGTGGTGGTGGTCGTGGTGGTGTACATTTGGAATCCCCCCCCCCACCCACCCCACCCACCACACACACACCTCCATCCCCCACCCAGTCTGTGGTCTGGCATACATACATCCATACATAAATATACATACACATACACGCCCATGCATACACATACCAGCATGGAGCACGCCCCCAAGGGACACAACGATGTACGTGGCGGTGAAGGTGATGGCCTTTGAGGTATCAAAGGTCACATTGCCCTGAATGGACACATTATTCAAGGGCGGAGGGCTGACGTCAATGATCAGATTCCAGCCCTGGGGTATGATCACGTTGTCACCTTCGATGGGGATGCGGCCCAGGGTATCCGCCCACGTTACCAGCTCACTCCACCGCAGCAAGCCGTCCCTCTCGTCCACAACCACGGTAGGTCCATTGGAGCAACCGTCCAGGGGGCATCTGTTAGCACGCATGTGTAAGGGCGCGTCCTGCACCCCGCCGATCATGATGTGCAGAGTGGTGTCATTGTACGTCCTGTTTGCAAAGTAGGGGGTGGTGTGGGTGGAAGGGGTGGTGGTGACGGTGGAGGGGGGAGGGGTGGGTGGGGTGGGGTGATGTGCAGAGTGGCGTGCGTAGTTGTACGTCCTGTTTGCAAAGTAAGGGGGTGGTGGGGGTGGGGGTCCGTGTGTGTGGTGGTGGTGGTGGTGGTGATGTGCAGAGTGTTTTTATTGAATGTCTGAACCCCCAGACAACTATTTTACCGACAGGGGGGCCATAAGTTTTAGCTACAGTGATAGTTAAAATATGCGATGATAATCAAATCATCATCCCACATAAAATATACAATGATAATTAAATCATCATCCCACATGGGATGATAATTTAAATGTGCGATTATTATTGCATTGCTTTAACATACATACTGGTTGGCCAGCAGTGGGTTGGACGTGTTGTTCCAGAACCACATTACCCCCCCCCCCCCCCCCCTCCCCCCCCCCCCCCCCCCCCCCCACACACAACATTACCCCCTCCCACCCCTAAGATCTGGTCCCCAGCAATGCGTCATACCGGTTGGCCAGCAGAAGGTTGGCTGTGCTGTTCCAAAACCACTTTGTTCCAGAATCACATTAGCTCCCACTTGCCCCCCCCCCCACCCCCCCCCCCACACAAGCCCCCACCCCACCCCACACAAGATCAGGTCCCAGAAATGCAACATGCCGGTTGGCCAGAAGAGGGTTGGCGCTGCTGTTCCAGAACCACATTACCCCCCCCCCCCCCCCCCCCCCCCCCCCCAACCCACACACACACACACACGCACACATTACCCCCCTCCCACCCCTAAGATCTGGTCCCCAGCAATGCATCATACCGGTTGGCCAGCAGAGGGTTGGCCGTGTTGTTCCAAAACCACACTGTTCCAGAATCACACAAGCCCCCACTTGCCCCCCACACACACACCACCACCACCACCACCACCACCACCCACCCACACACGCACTCACCTCCCACACACACACACCCACCCTAGCCCCTCCATCCCCCCATCCACACGCCCCCCACCTATAATCTGGTCTCCAGCAATGCACCCTACCGGTTGGCTAGCAGCGGGTTGGCTGTGTTGTTCCAGAACCAGAGGCCGCTGGGGCCAAAGGTTTGGTTGTAATAGGCTCTTCTATGGGCACTGGCTGCCGTCAGGGGGGTGGTCAGGTCTGCCGCGGTGCCAGTAGCTGTGGCAGAGAAGGAGTCGTAGATCTGGATGTTGTCCATTTTCTGGATAAACTTGGACTGTACACGTACCCAGTCATCCGCCCTGAGGTAGGGACGGTTGGAATAAATATGTTTTAGTTGCGGAGTAGGTTTTAGATGTGGAATAAATAAATATGTTTTAGGTGTGGAATAAATAAATAAATAGTACGCCTTTTTACGAGGCGTGAGGTTGAGGCGGGCAGCCCGTTTGCTTTCACTGGGGCCAACCACCTTTTGGGAAGCTGTTGTAGGTGAGGAATATGTTTTAGATGCAGAATGGGTTGAAGGTGTGGAATATGTTTTAGGTGCAGAATGGGTTGAAGGTGTGGAATATGTTTTAGGTGCAGAATGGGTTGTAGGTGTGGGGATTGCCGAGCTGATTCTATTGGCTGAGCATGAGATTAAGATAGGCCAAGCATATTAATTTGATAGGCTATGGCATATTAGGGGGCTGGGGACCCTAAATCCCAGGCCCTACCTCTCATGTAACATTGAGGGTGATGATGCGCTTCGTCCGTGTGCCCACAAACGCTGATTGTATTGTCTTATTTTATTTTGATTGCTCCATATAGGGTGCATGGTTATGGGAGCAGCACCATTAGATAGGCTTTTTCAAGCTTTACAAATGCACCCTACTTTGACCCCCTAATTATTATTGTGGGAGGAGATAATGGCCTCCACGTGGGTGCCGGAGCCGGGGTGGGTGGGTGGGTGGGTGGGTGGTAAACTCAGCCCTCTGCAGGAAAAATGGGCATGGGGTAGGAAAATTTATTTTGCCCCCCCTCCTCGGGAATTGCTATAATAAATAAATAAGTAGTACACCGTACTACAAGGTGAGAGGCAGTTTGAGGTGGGAAATAGGTTGAGGAGGTTGGAAGAAGTTGTAGGTGTGGGAATTGCTATAGTAAATAAATAAGTAGTACACTGTACTACAAGGTGAGAGGCAGTTTGAGGTGGGAAATAGGTTGAGGAGGTTGGAAGAAGTTGTAGGTGTGGAATAGATCTTAGGTGTGGAATAGGTCTTAGGTTTGGAAGCAGTTTGAGTTGGGGAATAGGTTTTGGGTGTGGAAGCAGTTTTATAGATTTATTTATATATTTAATTATGTATTCATATATTTATTTTATTTGGCAACGCCTTCACTTCATTGACTGTACAAGGCCTAGGCACGTCATAACTCATAAGTGACTCAGATAATTGGCAGAGAGGGTGGGCTACCGGAGCGACAGGTGGCACCGGAATCTAGTGCAGCAGACCAAAGCCAGGGTTTACAACAGGGCCAGGGGACAGGGGCAGTTATGGGCAGGGTCCCTTGTGGTCGAATGGACAGTCAGTGGGACAAGGGTGTGACACTGGGAGCTCCGCCAAAGATTCACACACACTCGAGTAGGCCAGGCTTGTGGATGAAGCACGGGAAGCTGAGCCAGTGCTTCTCCCCCCGAGCCCCATGCAAACACTGTCTACGGTACCCCCCCCCCCCCCCCCCCCCCCCCCCCCCCCCCCCAGGGGGGCCTTGCCAAAGATGCACACACACCTGAGTAGGTCTGGCTTGTGGATGGTGTACGTGACAGCATCCATGCGGTACGGAGACTTCCAATGTACTTCGTACTCCCTACCCGTGGGCACCGTGAACTGGTAGCCATCCTCGTTGTACACAATGAAGTGTACCGTCGAAGTACGGTTGGTCTGTACATCGGTGACCAGCAGGTCCCTGTACTCCAGGTTGTTGACTGCACCCTCTTGGTTGTGCGGTGTGTGGCTATTGAGCATGATGCGTCTGAAAGGGGAGAGTCTAGGTGAGCAGAAGGCTCCGCGGTTGGAGGTGTGCTGTTTGTCGACGTACGTGCACTCCGCAGGGTTGAACAGCTCGTTGTCGATGGCCGAGTGCCAGCTAGCGCCCGCACCCAGTTGGAAGTTTGTGGGGAGCAGGTCGGAAGGTAGGGTGTCGGAGTTTAGCAGGGTGCCATCCGTGTCGTAGAAGATTCCCTGTGGAGGGGAGGGGGACGACAGGTGTGAGGGAGCATGGGTAGGAGTGTTGGAAGTGGTGGGTGAGTCATTCTGCCTAATTG